>CM073599.1:22714737-23112237 GCA_037074985.1 Solanum bulbocastanum
TTGTTAGACTATTGGTTTGGAGTTTATGGGGACTCCCTATTTCTTTCCTTAGCATTAACTTGCTTTCGTAACTTAAATGCCTTAGTATTTTGATTAAGTTGGTTAGCTAATTAGTATAAATGGTTCTCCCACCGTAGGGTTAGTGTGGGTGCCAATCACGATGGGCTGGGTCGTGAAAAAGTTTTTATTAGAGCCTAGGTTCATTAATCTTGATGTACCAAAACGAGTCTAGTAGAGTCTTGCAGAACGGTACGGAGACGTATCTATTTTTCTTCGAGATGCCATAAGACTTTAGGAAATATCTCTATTTTTTCTTATTTTCTTTCGTGTTATAACTTTATTCCAATTGGTTTCTTGTGATTCGAATTGATATCTAATCTCCTTAACTCTTCTGTTCGCAGATGGTTAACACTAGATTCAACGACGTCTGGCCGGTAGCTCCCGTCAATACTCCAGCTGAGGATTCTGCAGCAAGAGGTCACGGTTGAGGCATAGGTAGAGAGAGCGCTAGGGTTCGAGGCCGAAGAAGTGTGGCATCTAATAGGGATTGAGCATCGGTTGAAAATGCTCCCAGAAATGATGCCCCTCCTTCGCACCATGGAGAGGTAGAGGATAATATTGAGGTTGAGAATGAAGAGAATGTTGAACAAGAGGAAGAGGTGCAGGCTGAGACAACAGGTATTCCTCTCATATACCCGGCGTTAGCTTAGAAGATCATGTCATTCTTGAAAGGGCTGATCGGTCGTGGAGTGCTTCCTTCTGTTCAAGCAACTCAAGCTACCGCCAATCATCTTATTGCTATCACTGTCCCCAAGGTGGGAGGGAATGTAGGTAATGATGTTTTCTTTCGTCCTTTGTTGGGTGCTTTTATAACTGTAATGAACATGAGATGTTGACCAAGTTTTTAAAGTTTAAACTGTTATGTTCCATGATTATGAGGGTGAGGATGCATATGAATTCATCCTAGATTGCTATGAGAGGCTTTATAAGTTGGGAATTGTCCATCAACATAGGGTTGAGTTTGTGACTTTTCAACTTCAATGTGAGGCTAAGCAGTGATGGAGAGCTTATGTGGAATGCAGATCTTCAGTTTTACCTCCACTTACTTGGACCCAATTTCATGCTCTGTTTTTAGAGAAATATGTGCCTAGGACTTTGAGAGATCGCAAGAAGGATAGGTTCATGGCTTTGGAGCAAGGTGGTATGTCTGTGGCTGCTTATGAGGCCAAGTTCCATGCCTTATCTATATATGCTACTCAATTGTTGACTACTGAGGAAGAGAGGATCCATTTATTTATCAAGGGACTAAATTTTGAGTTGCAGGTATTATCTGTTTATGTGATCTCTGTAGGGAGGAGCTTTAATGAGGTAACAAACTTTGTGAAGAAAGTGGAGGGGGTGAGGCGAGACAGTCAAGCAAAGGCATTGGCTAAAAGGTCTAAGAATTCAGGCAACTTTCAGGGATCTTACTCCAAAGGTTTAGGGAGGCCAACATTTGCAGCCAGTCCCATTCAGTCTACTATGCCCGCCTCTAGAGGTAATTACTCAGAAACTCCACCTCATAATTTGATTCAGGATAGCCAGGGAATGGCTCCTTCGATGGGTAGCAGGCCATTCTTTGATCGTACTTGCTATAATTGTGGAGAACCTGGGCATATAAGGAGAGATTATCACCACCCACGTATGATGGATTCCGGTGGCAGCAGTAGACTAGAGCAGTGGTACCTGTGGGAAATGGTAATAATGGTTGAGAGCATCCATAAGGTAGGTGAGGAGGAAATCAGCGAGGCCGTGGAGGCAGGGGAAATGGTAATACAGGCAAAAGTATAGTGCAGCCAGGCAGGGAAGTCGCCCGTCATGATGATATGGCTCATTGTTACGCCTTTCCAGACAAGATTGAGGTGGAGGCGTCTGATGCAGTGATCATAGGTACTATTTTTATTTGTGATTGGATGATTAATGTGTTATTTGATTTGGGTTCTAATTTTTCTTATGTGTGTGTGATTTGTCGCAACATTTGCTATGATTTGTGATATACTTAATGCCCCCATCTATGTTTCTACCCCAGTTGGAAAATCTGTCATAGTCACCCATGTCTATCGTTCTTGTCCTACTTTGTTTATGGGTTTTCAGACTTGGGTTGATTTGGTGATTTTGGATATGACTGACTTTGATATAATCTTAGGCATGAATTTGTTGTCCCCCTATTATGTTGTGCTTAATTGTAACACTAAGTCTGTAACTTTAGAAATTCCGGGAAGGAAAAAGTTAGAGTGGAAAGGGGTGTACAAGCCTAAGCAAGCTAAGATCATATCCTCCATTTGGGCTAGGAAAATAGTAGGGCAAGTTTGTTTGTCTTATTTGGCTCATATTCGGGATGTTGAGGTTGAGTCTCTATTTATTGAGTCTATTCCCGTGGTGTCAGAATTTAGAGAAGTGTTTCCTAATGATTTGCCTGATATGCCTTTGGATAGGGATATAGATTTCGGCATTGATTTAAAACCTGGTACCCGTCCCATTTCTATTCCTCCATATTACATGGCTCCGGTAGAATTAAGAGAGCTTAAGGCTCAAATCCAAGAGCTTGTTGATAAGGGATTTTGTTCGTCCTAGTGCTTCCCCATGGGGTGCTCCAGTTTTATTTGTTAAGAAAAAGGATAGTAGTATGAGAATGTGTATAGATTACCGGGAATTGAATAGGGTCACTATCCAAAAAAACTACCCTTTGCCTCAAATAGATGATCTTTTTGACCAATTGCAAGGTGCATCAGTTTTCTCCAAGATTGAACTAAGGTCTGGCTACCGTCAGTTGAAAATTAGGCCTGAGGATGTGCCCAAGACGACGTTTAGAACCTGCTATGGGCACTATGAGTTTCTAGTTATGTCTTCTGGTTTGACTAATGCGCCCTTCGTTTTTATGAGTTTAAAGAATGGGGTGTTCAAGCCATTTCTAGATTCATTCGTCATAGTCTTTATTGATGATATTTTGGTCTATTCGAGAAGTAAGAAAGAGCATGCTGACCATCTTCGTATTGTTCTGGGTGTTCTTGGTAAACAAAGGTTGTATGCTAAATTTTCTAAGTGAGAATTTTGGTTGACTTCAGTTGCATTTTTGGGGCATGTAGTTTCAAAAGAAGGGGTAATGATAGATCTCCAAAAGATTGAGGCGGTTAAGAATTGGGTTCGACCTAGCTCTGTTACAGAAGTTAGGAATTTTGTGGGGCTCCCTAGCTACTATCGTCGATTTGTGAAGAACTTTGCTTCTATTGCCACTCACTTGACAAATTTGACAGAAAAGAAGATACCATTTGAATGGACTGAAAAATGTGAGGATGGCTTTCGAAAGCTCAAGACTATCTTGACCACATCACTTATCCTAACACTACCAGTGGAAGGAAAGATTTTATTGTTTATTTTGATGCTTCACATTCTAGTTTGGGTGATGTGTTAATGCAAGATAAAAATGTTATAACTTATGCATCACGTCAATTAAAGGTGCATGATAGGAATTATCCAACACATGATTAGGAGTTGGTAGCGGTAATGTTTGCTCTTAAGATCTGGCGGCATTACCTCTATGGTGTTAAGTGTGAGATGTTTACTGATCATCGTAGTTTGCAGCATGTGTTCACTCAAAAGGATCTGAATTTGAGACAACGAAGGTGGATGGAGTTATTTAAAGATTATGATGTCATCATTCAATACCATCCGGGTCAGGTTAATGTAGTGGCAGAATCTTTGAGTCGAAAGGCGGTAAGTATAGGTAGTTTAGCTTGCTTGAATATAACTAGATGACCTTTGACTAAGGAAATTCAGACCTTGTAGTCTAAATTCATGCAATTGGGCATCTCAGAAAAAGGTGGGGAGTTAGCTAGCATTGAAGTAAGGGCCCCGTTTAAGGAAGAGAGCAAGGCTAAGTAATTCGAGGATGAAAATTTGAATGAACTCAAGAAGAAGTCTGTGATTGGTAAGGCACAAGAGACCACTCTCGATGCGGAAGGTGTGCTCAGTTTTAAAGGAAGAATTTGTGTTCCTTGAGTTGATGACTTTATTCATAAATTGTTTATAGAATCTCATGGTTCGCGATATTCCATTCATCTGGGTGTGACCAAGATGTACTGAGATTTGAAGCGAATTTATTGGTGGTCTAGCATGAAGAAGGATATAGCGGAGTTTGTGGCTAAGTGTCAAAATTGCCAAAAAGTAAAATATGAGCACCAAAGGCTTGGAGGTTTGCTTCAAATAATGCAGGTTTGCTTCAAAGAATGTCAATTCCGGAATGAAAGTGGGAGGGGATAGCCATTGTAATGACCCGGAATGTAATTTTTGGAATTCGAACTACTTGATAACTACGGTTATTTAGTTAGTGGTATTTATTAAATAATTAATTTTTATTTAGTAAGTCCATAATTTATTTAATACCCTTAAAAATAAATTAATGGGGTTTAACAATTTTAGAGCATAACTTTAAGGGAAAAAAAATAAAATAAACAAAAACAATGAAGCCGGCAGCCTCCATAACCAAAGGAACGACCCGCAGGCAGGTACGAATTCAAGGGTCTCATATTTTTATGTATGTAAAAAACTTTAGTGGTTGAATTTATGTGCATATATCATATTATACTATTTATTGGTTGATGGAAAGACTTATTTAAAATTTTTAAAAAATGGGTTTCTTTTACACATATAATCATTTTTAGTTGTGGGTGGATTAAGATATGGCTAAGAAGGAGAAAACGGGTTGAGGCATACTACAGGCAAATGATTTGATGACTAATGGCTGGAGAATAATTTATAAGTAGTAAGAATATTCAATTTGCTGTCTGCCCGTAAGTGAGATGCTTAATTAGTCCATGATTTGGTTTTAATATTCTACGGATCTTCTTATCAATTATTATCGTATAATGATTGAAATTTTGATATATTGGTATATGTAAGTAAATAGTAGGTATATCGTATTATATAAATACCATTAGATTTATGCTATTGGAGAATGGTAACTTAATCCTAGACTTGAAGTTTGGAAGTATGAGGGTTGACATGATAATTGGCATCAAATTTAGGAACTTGATATTAGGTTTGTGTAAGTTTTTGGGTCTAGGCTAAACCTATAGTAGTATAGTTGTTGTTAGTTTTTGAAAATTTATTGTGATTTGTTTATTTGAATAGATTGTATTGATTTGGAAGCCTATCGAAAGGGGAAGGCTCAAGAGTTGGAGTGATTGTTCGACTATTTGAGGCAAGTGGATTTCTAAACCCTTGTTAAGTGTATGGAATTTGTGTATTTCCTTGTGGTATGTGTTTAGGCGTAATGAGACTTGGTGAAGGGTTGACTTGTCCACATTGATTAATTCTAATGATGAAAAAGGGGTAATAAAAGGCAGTGTGATTAATTGTTTGTGTGTGATGTGTTGAGAATGGTTTGAAAGACTTCGTTGAAGGACATTTTTGTAATAAAAAAATTAAAAATGGAATAGACCATGGGTAAGGGCGAAGGATAGGGGTCTCGTACCAATGGTGTGACGGGCATTGGTACGAGTACGGGTGTTATAAAGGAAAGTTTATTACTATAGAATGCGGATTGTAATCCGAGAATGTCAAAGCATATGGGCATTAGCCGATATATTATTGACTTGATTTATTATGTGTGATTTGTGTTCTTTATTGAACTCGTATACTTGTGATAGCTGAGGTGATTACATATAATATTAATATTTGATTGAGATGCATCATCCCTTTTATTGAAGTCATATTGTGCACATGCATTGACATGAGATTGAGTATAAGTTGGGCATGTGGAGATCGTCCGTGCTGGGGATGGTGAGATGTTAAGATTATAATTTGGGCACGTGGAGATCGTCTGTATGGAATTTATTTGATTTATGATAGTGCATTGAGATCGTCCGTACAGACACGTGGAGATCATCTGTGTCGGTATATGGACCTCACGAGTCCCCTATGGGTCATGAACTCTCGATGTATTTTTGAGGAGTATCATGTATATACAGTTGAGAGAGTACTTTGTATTCTGAGGCATATCATTTCATGGTGTCATATTGCATTGCATCCCATGAAATCCTTCATTCTTGATGATTATGTGTTTTATTGGCGGTTGGAAAGTACTTGATATTTGATTACCTCTATTTGATAAACTTGATATTGCGTGTTGCTGATATTGTGAGTGCCTTTTTGTGAAAGTTGTGATTGATGAATATTGAATTTGTTGTTGAGGATATGTAATTTGTTAAAATGATTGTTGTTGAGTTGGGTGCTATGTAACTGTGAACTGTTAGGTTAAGCCGATTTTATGTAGGTTGTAGTTGTGGAGGTTTGGTTGGTGTGTAAGGAGTACTCCTATTTTATTCCCTTAGCTTGTGTTTAGAAGTTTACTTGCTGAGTATCGTGTTGTTTGGTACTCACCCCCTGCTTCTTCATTTTTGTAGGTTACTAGCCCGGGCCTTTGTGCTATTTTCTCTTCTCCTTGTCTGATGCTTCTTATGGAGGTTTGTGAGGTAGCTTCTTGTCATTTCAGCGGACCTTCTTACTCCTATTTATGATCTTGTTCTATTCTAGAAACAATGTCATTTGCCACTTGTGTTTTTCTTTTGAATCAATCATAATACTTTAAAGGCTTGTACATGTGACAACCATATTTTGGGATATTTTTGAGTTTATTATAAAATTTCCACATTTTATTGTAATGATTGAGCTTTAGGCTGACTTGTCATGGTGATATAAGACAAGTGTCATCACATCCATTTTTGGGTTGTGATAGCCATGAATTTTGTAGTTGGTCTTCCCAAGACTTTGGGGAAGTTTGATTCTATTTGTGTAGTAGTTGATAGATTGACTAAGCCCATTTTATTCCGGTAAGAATAGATTATAATGCTGAACAATTGGCTAAGGTTTATGTGAAAGAGATAATGAGGTTGCATGGGGTTCCCCTTTTTATCATCTCAGACCGTGGTACGCAATTCACCTCCACGTTTTGGAGGAAATTACATGATGAATTAGGTACACAACTCACTTTTAGTACCGCTTTCCATCCGCAGATGGACGGACAGTCAGAGAGGACTATTCAAGTGTTACAAGACATGTTGAGGGAATGTGTGATTGATTCTGGAGGGTATTGGGATAAGTTCTTACCTTTGTGTGAGTTCTCTTATAATAATAGTTATCACTCCAGCATTGATATGGCACCGTTTGAGGCATTAGGGGATGTAGATCACTCATAGGATGATTCGAGGCTGGGGATGTGAAACCTTTGGGGGTTAAGTTAGTAAAGGATGCTCAAGATAAGGTGAGGAGTATTGAAGCTAAACTTCTAGCAGTCCAGAGTAGACAGAAGAAGTATGCGGATCATAAGGTAAGAGACATGACATTTCAGACTGGTGAGAATATTCTTCTTAAGGTATCACCTATGAAAGGGGTGATGAGATTTGGCAAGAAAGGCAAACTAAGTCCGCGATTCATCAGTCCCTTTGAGAGTCTTAAATGTGTAAGGACAGTGGCTATAGATTGACTTTACCTCATAATCTATCGGGTGTTCATCCGGTATTTCATATGTCCATATTGAAGAAATATTATGGTGACGGGGATTACATCATTAAATGAGACTCAATTGTGCTAGACAAATAACTCCAATATGAGAAGGAACTGATTGCAATCCTTGACCGTGATGTGCGCAAGTTGAGGACCAAGGAGATTAAGTCTGTGAAAGTTCAATGGAAGCATCGTGCAGTTGAGGAAGCTACTAGGGAAACTGAGAGGGACATGTGAG
Source organism: Solanum bulbocastanum (assembly GCA_037074985.1). Classification (NCBI taxonomy): domain Eukaryota; kingdom Viridiplantae; phylum Streptophyta; class Magnoliopsida; order Solanales; family Solanaceae; genus Solanum; species Solanum bulbocastanum. The sequence continues at coordinate 22,722,518 of CM073599.1, forward strand.
ACAAGTATCCCCAATTGTTCGTCGATTCAAGTACTACTCCATATCTTTAGCATATTATTTTTTTCCCTAAGTTTGTCACCCAGGGACGAGTGGTTGGTAAATTGGTATCTATTGTAACGACTTGTTCCCGTCGCTATAGAAAAAACATCGGAGAAAAATTTTGGGCCGAAAAACTTTTTTGTAGTAACTTGGAATTTCCCAACCTAGTCCAGATTTGGACGAAATCGTAGTCATTAAAGTCTAGAGAAATCTGGCAACAATTGGGTGATCTAATTATGAACTCGATCACATGAGTAGATAGATAAGACGTTAAGGAACTCGTACAACTTTACGGAATTGAATTCGGGCGAGTAGAACTCCCAAAATTGATCTTAGCGTGAATGGGTAGTTTTTGAGTGTAGTTGGTTGAAGGTATGTTGTGAAATGGGGTCTTGGAATTATTAATTTTTCTCACTGTTTCTGTCCAAGCCGCTAAGGCGGGAATTCTGCCGTCAGGGCGGGGCCACTGTAGCGGGGTGAGTACTGCCATGATGGGGCTGACGCGACTTAAAGTCAGAAATAAACCCTAAAAACGTTTTATTCAGAAATTTTTAAACTTGAGAGCCAAGGAACGAACTCAGGGATTTTCTTGATAGTTTTTCACCATTCTTGAGGCTAAAGGTAAACTTTTAACTATCCAAATCCATTTTTCGATCAATTGAACGTAATTTAAAGGGTAATTATCTATGGAAGAGGGTTTTGATATAGAAATTATGGTGGAGAAAGCCCTAATCTAGGTATGGGGATAATGGGTATGATATAGGGTTGATATAATTGTTACTAATTCTGGTAATTAGTTATTGTTTATTGATTCTCTTGGTAAATTAATTGTTTGTAGGCCAAGAACAAGTGGAACGAATCTAGAAAAGGAAGAATCAAGTTTCATAGGGAATTCAAGCTTGTTTTGAGGTAGGTGATTGTTGTGATTTCACGATTGTGTGATATATGTTTGTTCTTGCTTCATTATAGTACGTGTATGTATGTGAATGTTGCATCATTGATCACACTATTTGTAAATGAGATTGATGAATGATGAATGTCATGAATCATGACTTGATTGTATGATTGTGAGAATATACTTGTGATTGTGATTGTGGCTTGTTGAATGAATCAGGTGTTGCGTTTCGAGACACTAACTTGGATTGGTTGCCACGTTCCGGCATAAATATGAGATCGATTGCCACAATCTGGCATAAACATTGGATCGGGTACCACGTTCCGGTATGCTAACTGTTTGGGTTTGGGTTCCATGAGAGGACCAATGAGTTGACATAATTGTGTATCTTGAGAAATGTAAATTGTACGTTGTTCATAAATGATGATGATATTGTGTATGTTCGGTGTATGCATGTTATTATAATGTTGTATTGACTTATATATGTCTCATTTAGTGGGATAGCTACGTGATCCTACCAGTACACTGTGGTTGTGTACTGATACTACACTTGCTCTTCTTTTGTTGAGTACAGGGCATCTTCAGGTGACTATTGAAAGACCTCGATTAGAAGATTAGTGACCGTTTCAAACTCAAGGGTAAGCTAGTTCTTCCGGGATGCCATGAGTTCTCTTTCTGTTTATGCCCATATTTCGGACTTAGACTTTCTAGTTGTTTGTACATTAGTTTGGGGTTGTAACCTTTCTTGTTTAGACTTATGGATCTTGTTAGAGTTTTGATACATTGACTTTCAGATTCTAGGCATATTTTTTCCCGTATTTGTTTAGTTGTTAGACTATTGATTTGGAGTTTATGGGGACTCCCTATTTCTTTCCTTAGCATTTAACTTGCTTCTGTAACTTAAATGTCTTAGTAGTTTGTTTAAGTTGGTTAGCTAAGTAGTATAAATGGTTCTCCTACCTGAGGATTAGTGTGAGTGCCAATCAGGATGACCTCTTTTTCGATAATGTAAACAAAAAAGTGTATATCAGTAAAATACTAGGAAATTAAATATTTAAAGAAATTTTAAAAATCTACTCTCAAATTTACGGGCTAGATGGCATAATCCATAGACTCCATCTAATCAAACTTGTATATGGCCTTCACAAGTTCAACATGAATTATCATCCAATGCTTCCATGTCTTATTAGAGGCAATAACAATTAATACAATCAGGAAAAACTCAAAAGACATCATAAATTTCAAAGGATGCAATCAACTGAGGATAACTACAAGTAGTCCCTCTGCATAAATAGAAAATGGCTGAAAATAGAAACTAGTAAGCTTTAATAGCTTAAATCGACACACTATTATTATCTTATAGAAACATAACGTTAGGTTTTAGAAGAGATCAACCCTAAAAACCTCTTTCGGAAAAACATATAGTAAAACTCTATGGACTCTCACTGCTTGCGGTCTTCATCTTCATCATCAACTGATTCATTGTAACGCTCACAGTGTTTCTTACCTCCAAAGTAAAACACCCCACCGTTATGTTCAATGGGAAAATTCTCAAGGGTTCACATTCGATGGTTTCCTAATACAATCTCACAGTTTGGTGCCAATGGACGTAGATACAACTTCACACAAAACAAAATGCCCTGCACCGAGAATTGAAAGTTTTTATATGCTTTAGAAGTCACCATTTCCCCAAAATCCAAGTTAACAATTCAAGACTTGACTGGATATGAGTCACAAAGTAGCTTATCTACTAAGGATTCATCAATAAAATTATGATCAGTAGTCCCCCTATAGCGAATAGGACCTTCAAGGGTCGCTTCTCATGGTATCCAATCACAAAACAATCATTATTGTATTACTCACAATATTGTACTATAGGGTCTATTGTTATCCACATATTCTTCTTCTTGTAGCTTCTCATGGTATCCAATCACGCAACAATCACCATTGTATGACCCACAATATTGAATGGCTCACAATATCATCTTCTTCATCATCTCCTCATCCTTTAATCACCCCTAAATAAGTTCTATAGTGCGCGATTTAAATTTAATTGAGACTTTAATATGAATTTTAAATACCAAGTGAGAAACAAAAAAAAACACTTACAAATTTTTTTATTCTTTTATATTTTATAAATTTGTTAAAATAGTTCAATAAACTTAAGGACCAAAAAAGAGTAGCTTTAGAGTGGAGTTAATGGTCAATTATAAAGAATGTGATGATCAAGTGAGAGCAGAAAAGGAAAGGCAAATATTCTTTCATCATCATCACTGTTAATAAGTGTGAGTCCTAAAACTACCAAACCAAACCAATAAATAATCTCCACGTACCTCAAAATTATCAAACCAATATATAATCTCCACGTATACTAAGACTATTACTGTAGATTTTGTTTCCTTTGTTCTTCACTTTTTTCTTTCGGTGAAACATGTACAATCTTACACAAATTCACATAGTTTTACTTTGAAGTTTCACAATATCTCAATGCACAAAATGCTATTGTACTTTCAAGTTTCACAATATCTTAATGCACAAAATGCTTCTTTCTCCATTCATTTTTAATTGTCATGGTTTTATTTTTTAAAGTCAAACAATAAAAATTTTGACTAACATTTTATGATGTATTTTTTATCATATTGATATTTAAAAAATTACAACTTATAGTACTTTTCATATAATTTTGAATATATAAATTTTTTGTTTAAAGTATCAAATTAATTAATTTAATTTAACTTTAAAAATTAATTAAATTGACTTTTAAAAAATGCAACATGACAATTAAAAATGGATGGAAATAATATTAATGAATTTGTTCTAGAACCTATGATTACAGGTCTATGCACTTCTTCTGTATCTAAATGATTTCTATGCGAAAACCATTTTAACCATATCTTTTTAGTTGCCATTCTTACTCTTATAATTAATTATATTTTGGCTGAGAAAAGACATAAATGCACCATTAAAGTTGTCCCAAATTTTTCAAAAGACATCTTAACTTTGCAATCGTCTTATTACCCCACTAAATAATTTTGAACATATATTATTATATTATTTTTAGTCCACCTAACATAGAGAGTAGTGTGCACTCTTTCAAAGAGAGTTGTGCACCTAAAATAACTAATATAATTTTATTTTTAAACTTACTTTATTATAAAATATATTTTCTTATTTTTCTTATTATTTTAATTTTTTTTCCTTTTTATTTTTTTCTCTTTCTTTCTTCTTTCTTCTTCAAAATTCATTGTCATATTCATGGAAGATTCTCACTTTCAATGTCATTATTTTTACAACAACTTCACCTTCCTTTTTTTTTTACTACTATTAGTTTTACTCTCTTTAATTTTAAACATTAACTAAATATTTTCTTATATTTTGAACAATTTGATAAACCCATTATATTTCAAGATGATTTGGAAGTATCATATATATTTTTTTATCCGATTTCAATTAAGTTCTTTTAATTTTTGGGGAATTTATTGATTTTTTTAAAATTATCATTTCTAATTTTGAAGTTATATGAAAAGGAGTAGTAGATGATATCTTCAAAATTTTAAATTTTCTTAGAAAAATAATTAATTTTGTTATTAATAATTCAATAAAATCTAAAAAATAGTATGAATTCTACAAAGAATTTGATCGGAGCAGAAGAAGAAAAAGAAAAGAAAAAAAATGGGAGTGGGGTTCAACTTGACGTGGTGGGTGGGAGGTGAAGAAAAAAAGAAAGAAAATGAAAGGATGGATCACTTGAAATTTAAGATAAAATTAAAATTAAAATAAGTCAAAAAGAAAGAGAGAGAAAGAAAAAAAAAAGATAAAGAAAAAAATTAAAATAATTTTTTTTATATTTTTAATTAAATTAACACGTATCATGTAATGATTGGTGTGTGAACACACTTGCTTCTTAAAATCTGGGACTGATTGAAAAATGATATAATAATATATGTTTAAAATTGTTTAGTGGGGTAGTAGAATAATTGCAAAGTTAATGTGTCTTTTTGAAAATTCGAAACAATTTCAGTGGTAGACTTTATGACTTTTCTCTATTTTGGCTATTATAGTAATTATAGCTTTAAGTCACAGCTTAGCCCGAGAAAACCTTACTAAAGATTGCTTTGTGATTCCAATGTGAACGAGCTCTTGAATTATCATAAAGTAAAATTTTTTCTTTTTTGAAAATATCGTACGCAATTGAGTTACTTACTCATTATTTAATCACAAACAAATTTTTTGTTATTTTTAAGTTCACGTTTGAAAAACAACATTAATTATAAAGTTAAATGTTTCTTAGATTAGTCGAATTTATGAAGTTAAAGCTATTTAAAATAGTTAGTATGTGAAAAAAATAGCGACATTGAATATCCATGCGGAGCACGGGCACTTTATCTAGTACAATAAATAAGCAAGAAAGCTAGAAGACAAAGAAGAAAAAGGAGAAGGAAAAAAAGGAAAAAATTAAAAATTAATAAAGGAGATATCGTGGGTGTGGTTTACCCTCTTCATTTATTATTTTTGCAGTAATAGTTGACGTTGTTGGACGCTTTTAAAGGTTTTTTTTTTTATATAAAAAAAAGGCTTTAAAGTGTAGCTTATTAGAGAAATAGATAATTACAATTTATATACTTAATACATTAAATAAACAAAAGAGAATTATGATTAAATTTATACACATATCAATAGAAAGATATTAACTTCTTTAAAAAAGTTCATCTCTTTCTTTCATGATCCTACAAAAGATAAATTATTATTATTATTATTATTACTAGTTTCTGGGAACGTGTGTTGCACGTTTATTCCAAAAACATAATAATATAAATTTTGTATTGTAAATGGTGGATTTTAAATAGTATATATACTATAAACTTTTTGTGTTATAAAATAAAAATTAAAACATACCAAAAAATAACAATTCACAAAGTTAAAGTTAGAAAATCTTGCAAAATTGATGCTACTTATTGACATATATAGCACTTTAATTAAAGATACATATCCTTGCAAAATAGATACACATCCGAACACATAATTTTATTGAGTCCTACCATATCTTTTGGAATTCTCATTAAATAAAAATAACCACTTTTAGTCTTTCTTTAGTACTTTGAATAATTAACCAGGGAAACATTAGTATGAATACCTTTTTCCCTAATTATATATTGCTCTTTCCAACTTCAGAAAATATTAGACATCAAATGTTAAAGTTTGGATGATTCCAAGTAAAACTAAAGTTAATAATTCATAAACTTGCACACTTTTTCTTTCTGTTTCAATTAAATTATTTGTTTATTGAAAACTTTTTCCAATATAATTGTCTAATATAACAGTAGAGGGTGGTGCTTAGTAAACAAAAATTTGCAAAATAATAATATACATTTTGTGAATATTCATACAAAGTAACAAATAAATAAAATAAACTGGGAAATTTGCACATTTTCTCTGCGTTTGTTTTGAGGGTGATGCATATTCTTAATTTGTAAATCCATTTATATGAGTTGGTTATTGATAGAACTTAATGGATGAGTTAAGGCAACTCATAATCGATTTAGTTTACCCATTAGTGAATTATTTAACTTATTTGTGCATACGGAAAGCCACGAAGACAAGAGGAAATGGATATATAGCTATTAAGTTTAGGAGGAAAAGCCTTTATCATGAGATCAAATATTCATTGTAAATTCATCCGAAAGCTTCTTTGTGATTCTTGTTACAATCAAAATAATATTCAATATAGAAAAAAATTAAAAAATATTCAATATAGATCAAGCACAACAGTTATACTTTCACAATTTAATACTTATAAGAGTAATTTAATGAAAATATTAAGCGTTAACATCAAATGGGATTTGAACAAAATACTTATTTCCATTTATAGAAAGATGCGGAGAAGGTCCCCAAACATCAGAATACACCAAATCAAAAGAAAATAAGCTACGACTTGAATAAGAAGATAAAGGGAGCCTATGACTCTTTCCTAATTGACATGATCCACAAACTGTAGTCGACACTGGAAGATTAAAACTAGAGACTAAACGACGTAAAAGTTGCTCATGAGGATGAACAAGGCGTTCATGCCATGCTTGGAGTGATGCTCGGGAGCAGACAAATGCACAAGGAGTTGAGCATGAGATAATAGGAAGCCCACCACCATTCAAATGATATAAACCATCATCAATTGACCCTCGAAGTAGTATTTTCCCTAAGGATCCTTCACAAAACAACAAGAGGTGAAATTCCATAAAGACATTATTATTTTTAGTAAATTGAGAGACACTCAGTAAGCTTTTGGTGATGGAAGGAATATGAAGAATTTTATTAAGATGAAGAGGTCGAGTAGTAGAAGGAAGTTGAGAAGTGTAATAAATAGAGTTTTTGGCCATTACCTACAACAAGCTAATCCTCACCATTATAGTCCGTGTGAATGGATAGTTGAGACAAGTCTGATGTAACATGATTGGTGGCACCTGAGTCTGCAAACCATGAATTATCAACAATTATAAAAGGAGACATATAATTAGCCGATAGAGTTACCATATTGGATTATGGACGACTAGAGGATCGATTAGGCGGGTATGTATCCATGTTGTTGCGGTTGTAGCAATTACGAGAATGGTGGTTGAGTTTCTCACATACTTGACAAATAATGCGAGGAGATGATCTACTAGAAGAACGAGGGGATTATTGTTGGTTGAACGACCAAATGATTTTTGAGAGGCGGTGAAAGTTTGTCGATTTGGATATCCATTGATTGGGGAACGGTTGGAGTATTGGTGAGATATGACATTGGCTTGAAGTTGGAGGGATTTGGTTTACTCAGCAAGTTTCTCCTTTTCTTGGAGAAGTAAACCAAGAAGTGAGTCAGTGGTGAGGCTATCAAGGTGAGGGTTAATGGCAGAGCGAAAGGGCCATATGAAAAGTCTATCCCGAACAAAATAGTACTCATAAGTTCTTCGTCTGTTATGGGACGAGCAGCAAGGGCTGGACTATGGGATATAGTTTGTTTCTTTTCAACATAGTCCATTGTGGTGGAAAAGCCCTTAGTGGTGGTTTGGAGTTGGTGGCGAAGTTGCATGACTCGGGCTCGAGATTGAGATTAATAGAGGTTGGAAAGATATGATCAAACTTCACGAGTGGTACTAATGTGCATTATGTAAGGTAGTATAGAATGACTCATGGTAGTTTTGAGCCAAAGAAGAAGGATTTTGTCCTGCTTCTTCCAAGCCGTGAAGGCCAAATTTGATGTGGAATCAGATGTACCCTGAGTATTGGTTAAGATAGTGGCAGATAGAGAATTAGATCTATCATGATGACCCTCCAAATCAAAGGCCTCAAAGGAAGAATATATAGTAGATTGGCAAAGATAATAGTTTTTTCCGATCGAGTTTTATCAGAAGGCCTAGAAGGGAAATTGTTTGGGAGTTGGAATCAAGTATGGAGAGATGTGTGGAAGAAGGGGAATGTGGCTGAACAGTAGCAGCAATGGACTGGTTGGGGCTGTCCATGGTGGCGAAAAAAGAAAAAAAAAGGTTAGCTCTGATACCAAATTAGAACATACAAAAGAAATGGTCAGCGCAGGTTTTACTAGGTGCCTAATTAAAGAGAATAAAAGACTTTGAGTTTACATATGAGACTAATTAATATCTATAGAGGGAATTCTATATTCAAACAAATAAGGAATCGTTATCATCTAACAAATAATGATCAAAGGGTCATGTGAGGTATTATATCAAATGACCAGCGAATAATAATTTTCTTAAATCTTCTAGATTACTAAGGTTGAGATTAATTAAGATATTAACATATAGTTTAAGTCATTTTTCAACATCAAGAAGTATGGTGTCCAGTATATAATTCATCTACTCTAAACTAACACTATTTTATGTCATTTATTGCTCCAACTTGCCATATGGCGTACCAAATTCTTCTTAACCAAGATTTTGATTTCGAATATTGAATATATAAAAAGATCAAGATATGAAATAATTCCCTCTTTGATGGATTTTATATCATATAAATTTAAATTAATTAAAGCTCAGGGAAATTAATTGAGAAGATCACACAATGAAACCTATTAAATTATGTCAACTTTGCAATTCAATGAGTTATTTAACTTGTGTTATGAGAGCAAGTAAATTATGTGGCTTAACGACTTAATGGAAAAGTAATACCCCCTCCCTTTCAATTGTTTCTATGATTTTGATTCGATATGGAGTTTAAGAAAGTAAATAAGACTGATTGATCTTAAATTAAGATATGTTGAATGTAACAAAATGTCTTTTAATCTTATGGCCTTAAACAAGTCATATAGAAATTGAAACTAAAATGACATCAAAATAAGAAATCATTTTTATGTTTTTTAAATGAACTAAAAACTAAAGAAAAGTGAAGACAGACAAATCGAAATGGAGTTTACCCTTCCCGGGTGTGTTTTTCAATTTTTCGATGCAGAATACAAATGCAGTAGATACAATAATTTTTTAAAATAAAAATCTCTCACTTATATTTTTCAATTTTTCGATGCAGAATACAAATGCAGTAGATACAATAATTTTTTAAAATAAAAATCTCTCACTTATATTTGATTGGATACAATTTATACATAATACATTTGACAAAGAGGATGAATGCATATTGTCTTCGAATGAATCACAAATACAATTGATACATAATATAAATATAGTTGATACAAATAGAAAATACGAAACTCATAAACAGATCCCTAAACTTGTTAGGTGTTTCCCCTAAGGTACCTCAACTACGCCATTTTCCTATTGAATCCTTAAACTACCCATAATTTGTTTCTTTTAAACACTGTGGGCTAATGTGGCACAAAATGTGATCTCACGTTGCTTAAGCGCGTGAAGACATTTTGAAGGCGCTGATGTGGATTCTTGAACCAGCTACCAACGCTCTTCTTCACCTTTTAACCCTAATTTCTCCCCTTTTTCTCTTATTTCTCCTATTTTCTTTCTCTTCATCATTTAGTTGGAGGTGCTCATCAGAATATATCTCTTCTTCATTGATTTCTTCTTAATCATCAAGTTTCAATGTCGAAGTTATCTTGTTCATCGATTTCTACTTCTTCAACTGCAAATGTGCTATGTCAATGTGGGGTCGTTGTGGAAATGAATACCTCATGAACGCAATCCAACCCTAGACGTAGGTTCCTTTGTTGCAAAATTTCAAAGGTAATTCATTTTTATTGTACAATATAGTAAATAATCCCCTTATTTGTTATTCAATTTTTTCTTTAATTTTATAGGCACAAGATGGATGTGGATATTTTCAATGGTATAATGATGAAATGTCGGCTCAAGCTAGGAGGGTGATATGGAGTTTGTTGAGAAGAGTCAAAACATATGAACTGGAGAGGAATCAATCAAAAAGTATAGATGATATGCATTATCATAGGGGTGATATTGGCTACTTGGATTTATGTAACAAAATAATCTTAGTGTTTTGGTTCATTTGTCTTCTACTAGATTCCTTCATAATAGTATGTATGGTAGATTGCAGTCTTCTATGAGGGCAATTTTGATCGGGTTTTCTATTGTAATTGCCTTCAATTGTGTTCTTATTGTACTGATTTTGATTGAAGGAATGAAGACACAAACTATGTGTTAGTCTCATTTGTTTTCTATTGTGTTCAAATGACTTTTGAAGTAAAACACAATTATTCTCGAACATTTTCACATAAAATGGTGTAAAGTACAATTATAAATGTTCATACACTTTCACTATCAATTGGACTAATGAGTTCCAGAACAACATATATCAACACAAACATAACTGACCAACCATACCATTAATTTGCTCTAGTAAGCTCCTATCACGACCCAACCCACTGGGCCATGCGAGCACCTACGTGTCACGCCCCGAGCCTACACCCCAGACGTGACCGGCACTTGAAGACCATCGCTGGCCCCCAAACGAACCCTTGGCCTGGCTTTCTTAACTCAACGGAAACTTAACTCAACAGGATAACTCAATGCAATGAAAAGTTATAAAACAACTCAACTGAAAGTAATTTGCCAACAAGGCATCTCGAGTCTCAAAATAGGATATTTAAATATATACATGCATGAGAGACTCCAAATTAACTGACTGACTATCTGACTGTCTATGAAGCCTCTAAATACTGAGATGGATGTTGGGACAGACCCCGCAACATCCTAATAAAACAAAAACTAAGAACACAAAATAATTGAGTCCTCCGGAATGCAAGGAGGCTCACCACTGACTCTGGAGTGCTCAACTGGATCAACGACATGCAGGATGCTGATCCGGGGTACCTGTATCTGCATCATAAGACGATGCAGGCCCACTGGCATCAGTACATGGAAGGTACTAGTATGCGAGCTGGAAAACTAAGCAACAAGGGCTAGAAGGAAAATTGAAAGAAACTGAAAAGTTTACCTTGTTCAACTCAACTCAACCTGACTGACTTCTTTCAATATAAGGCAATTTAAAACAAATGTGATATAAAGAAAGACTGTTTAAAACATGCTATAAAACTCTGTGTGTATACAAGGATACAATAAACCTGAGATGTATATAGAAATACAATTAAACTGATGTATATAAAATACAATAATTTCCGTGTATAAAAATACAATAACTGCTGTGGGAGTTTCTCTAACCGACAACCATCACATAAGAGCTAAAGTGATGATACAGCGATCAACCTCACGCTGCCAGAGCATCCTATACCCGGCCAAAGGTATAAGACCTGAACTGCCTAATGGATCCACTAGTCTAATATGAAAAGGATTCATCTAAAGAGCATGATCCTTTTCTACCCATGGTGGCTAACATGGTTCTATGGGGGCTGTGGGTTCTTTGAACGCTCCCCCAATTCGGTGCTCGATACTACTCCCAAAAATGTACTGGCTCTTATGTTTTTAAAACACATTTCTTCCTGCTGACATGAGATAATTACTCAAAACAAACTATCCCGAAGGCTCTTTGGAAATTTCAGTTTCCAACCTTGTTTAAATGTAAAGACATTTCTTTAAAACTTCTTTGGGAATACATAGTTCCCTAATAACTTTGAGAAAATGAACTCAACTAGAAACTTGAGACTCTTAGCTTGAAACTCTAAACTCTTTTCTTAACTTGACACTTGAGTCTAAAAATAAAGTTAAAACGTTTAATAAAGACTCTTGAACAACTTTACAACTAGCTTGACTTGCTTAACTTCTAAGCTTAACTCTTAATTCCTAACTTCACTTGACTTCTAACTAACTCTCCTTAAAATGGAATTTTTGGATTCAAGGTGTTTGCTCACATGTTACGGATAAGTTCTTGACTTTTAGAAGTACCTTGGAGTGTTGGAAACAACTAGGAAACATAGGTATAATACCTAGGAACCAAAATAAAATACAATAAAATAAAATGGGACTGCTGGCCAGCTTCAACAGGGGCTGCTGGGCACTCTGCATTCTGCCCAGTTGCCAGCCCTTTCCCCAGAAAAACCGACTTTTCTCCCTCTTTTCTTCAACTCTAAACCACCCTTACTTCAATGGATTTAACCCCAAACACTAAGGATCATCAATCTCCCAACATACAATAAATTACAACTCAAATACACAAACCAATCATGTCCCACAACCAACAATAACTTCAACAACACAACTAACAACATCAACAACAACTAACAACTTCAACAACTACTAACAACTTCAACAACTTCAACACCAATCCAATCCTTTCTCAAATCATAAAAAAAAGAGCTTGGTGTGTGGGAGAAAGGATCAGACCACACAAAAAAACTCACATACCTTGATAGGGATCACCCCCGACGAAAATCCACAATGGAAACTTGTTGATCCTTTCTCCTCTTCTTCTCTTCTTCTTCTCTTCTTCTTCTCTTCTTCACTCTCAAGAACCCTAACTCTTTCTCTTTTAGAATAGGATAAAAATGATCCAAAAACAGCCTAACACACAATATAACCTCAAAAGAAATGGCTAGGGAAAAGACCAAAATGCCCTTAAAATTTCCGGGACGGATTCCCTGCCAACTGCCCAACTTTCAATGGCCATAACTCACTCATACGAACTCGAAATCGAGCAATCTCAGTGGCGTTGGAAAGATCATTCCACAAGCTTCGCAACCATAACTGGAACTACTCCTAACTCATCGTGATCTAGGAGTTACGACTGCTCAAAGTTGGCCAAAAATCACTGATTTCCACACTTAGCCAAATTTTTCCAGATTCTAATTTTCCAGATTCTGTATTTTTTCCAAAAATAGCTACTTTCAAATTTCAAGCTTCTTCATAGCTATTTAAAATTGTCGGATGTTACAATATCTCCCCCTTGGGAACATTCGTCCTCGAATGAAGTGATTCTTACTAAGCTAAGGGTGCAACAACAACTCAAACACCCAACAAGCAACTATGCAACAACAACAACAACAATATGCCCACTATAATTTAAAGAGCACTAAGAAGGAAATTAATACCTTGATGTGCGGATTCAAAGAGATATGGATATCTCTTCTTCATGTCTTCTTCGGCTTCCCAAGTAGCTTCCTCAACAAATTGGTTCCTCCAAAGGACCTTGACTGAGGCTACATCTTTAGTTCTCAACCTTCGAACTTGCCGATCTAAAATTTGAACAGGAATCTCCTCATAAGATAAGTTATCCTTGATCTTGATACTTTCAGTCGGTAGGATCAATGAAGGATCGCCTATGCACTTCTTCAACATGGAGATATGAAATACCGGATGGACCGCTGCTAGCTCCTGTGGTAGCTCCAACTCATAAGCTACATTGCCAACTCTCTTGACTATGCGATAAGGTCCAATATATCGGGGGTTAAGTTTCCCTTTCTTACCAAACCTCATAACCCCCTTCATGGGTGAAACCTTCAAATATACCCAATCATCTACTTCAAACTCTAACGCCCTTCTCCTAACATCAGTGTAGGATTTCTGACGACTCTGTGCCGTTTTCAACCTCTCTTGAATCACTTTCACCTTCTCCATAGCTTGGTGAACTAAATCTGGTCCTATCAACTGTGCTTCACCCACTTCAAACCATCCAATAGGAGACCTACATCTTCTCCCATAAAGAGCTTCATATGGGGCTATCTGGATGCTAGAGTGATAACTGTTGTTGTAGGCAAACTCAATGAGAGGTAGGTGATCATCTCAATTACCTTTGAAATCGATCACACAAGCTCTCAACATATCTTCTAAAGTCTGAATAGTGCGCTCTGCTTGCCCATCAGTCTGAGGATGAAAGGCAGTACTTAAGTTCACATTTGAACCCAAGCCTTTCTGAAAAGATTTCCAGAACTGTGCAGTAAACTGTGCACCTCTATCTGAAATAATGGAGATTGGGACTCCATGAAGTCTCACTATCTCTCGAATATACAACTTGGCATAATCTTCTGCTGAAAGGGTAGTCTTTACCGGTAGAAAATGAGCTGACTTTGTCATTCTGTCAACAATCACCCAAATAGAATCATGCTGTCTGCGAGACCTTGGCAACCCTGTGATGAAATCCATATTGATCATCTCCCACTTCCACTCTGGAAGTTCTATCCTCTGAGCCAAACCACCGGGCCTTTGGTGTTCAACTTTCACTTGTTGGCAATTTGGACACTTAGCAACAAACTCAGCAATGCCCTTCTTCATGCCATTCCACCAATAAACTTCACGCAAATCACGATACATCTTGGTGGAACCCGGATGAATAGAATATCTGGAGCTGTGAGCTTCCGCCATAATCCTCTCTTGGAGTCCATCTACCATAGGTACGCACAATCTACCTTGAAATCTCAAAACACCATCTCCCCCTTGTTCAAAAGCTAATACTCTTTGCTTTTGAACATTTGCCTTCAACTCAAGCAAAATGGGATCTTGATCTTGCTTCTCTTTCACTTCTGACATTAATGATGACTCGGCCCTGCTCGTCACTGCTATTTCTCCTTCTACGGAATCTGTAATTCTGACTCCCAGGCATGCCAGTCTGTGCACATCTTTTGCTAACTCTCTCCTTCCTTCTTCAATATGGGCGGTGCTACCCATAGACAACCTGCTCAAAGAATCAGCAACAACATTAGCCTTACCTGGGTGGTAAAGAATACTCAGGTCATAATCCTTGAGTAACTCTAACCACCTCCTCTGTCTGAGATTAAGCTCCCTCTGAGTAAGCACATATTGAAGGCTCTTGTGATCAGTGAATATGTCGACATGCACACCATACAAGTAATGACGCCATATCTTCAAAGCAAATACTACAGCAGCTAGCTCTAAATCATGAGTTGGGTAGTTCTTCTCATGAACCTTCAACTGTCTGGAGGCATAAGCTATAACTTTGCCATTCTGCATTAAGACACAACCCAAACCAACTCTAGATGCATCACAATACACCACAAAACCTTGAGTACCTTCTGGTAGCGTCAAAACTGGAGCTGTAATCAATCTCTTTTTCAATTCCTGAAAGCTTTTCTCACAAGCTTAAGACCATTGAAATTTCACCGTCTTCTGAGTCAACTTTGTCAAAGGAGATGCAATAGTCGAGAATCCTTCAACAAACCTTCTATAATAGCCAGCCAAACCCAAGAAACTCCTAATTTCAGTTGGAGATGTGGGTCTAGGCCAATTCTGCACTGCCTCAATTTTTCGAGTATCAACTTTAATTCCATCACCGGACACAATGTGGCCTAGGAACGCCACAGACTTAAGCCAAAACTCACATTTAGAGAACTTGGCATACAACTCTTTATCTTTCAAAGTTTGAAGAACTATTCTGAGATGGCTAGCATGATCTTCTTCATTTCTTGAATAGATTAGTATGTCATCAATAAAGACAATAACAAACATATCTAAATAAGGTTTGAAGACTCTATTCATCAAGTCCATGAAAGCTGCCGGTGCATTGGTCAAACCAAAGGACATGACTAAAAACTCATAATGACCATACCTGGTTCTGAAAGCTGTCTTTGGGATATCACATTCCCTTACCCTTAACTGATGATAGCCTGATCGGAGGTCAATCTTTGAAAAACAAGTGGCACCCTGAAGCTGATCAAAAAGATCATCAATCCTCGAAAGAGGGTACTTGTTCTTGATGGTAACCTTATTCAACTGGCGGTAGTCTATACACATTCTAAGGGAACCATCTTTCTTTCTCACAAACAAGACCGGAGCTCCCCAAGGCGAGACACTTGGTCGAATGAAACCCTTATCTAGGAGATCTTTCAACTGCTCTTTCAACTCTTTCAACTCTGCTGGTGCCATTCTATATGGCGGAATAGAGATAGGACGAGTATCTGTAATGAGATCTATGCCGAAATCTATTTCTCTCTCAGGAGGAATTCCGGGTAGATCATCAGGAAAAACTTCTGGAAACTCTCTTACTATAGGAACTGACTGGAAATGAGGTATCTCAACACTAGAGTCATGAACTCGGACTAAGTGATAGATACAACCCTTCGAAACTAACTTTTTCGCCTTAAGGTACGAAATGAATTGACCCTTAGGCACTACTGAACTACTACTCCACTCTAAGACTGGCTCATTCGGAAACTGAAACTTGACCACTCGAGTTCTACAGTCTATCTATGCATAACAAGCATGAAGCCAATCCATACCTAGAATGACATCGAAATCTATCATGTCTAACTCAACCAAATCAGCCATGGTGCTCTTATGACTGATGGAAACAGGACAATCACGATAGACTCTTTCTGCTAGAATAGATTCCCCAACAGGTGTAGAAACACAAAAGGGTTCACAAAGCCTTTCAGGAAGAACCTCAAACTTATTTGCAACATAAGGAGTTACAAAAGATAAACTTGCTCCTGGGTCTAGCAAGGCATACACATGAAAAGCAAAGACTTTGATCATACCAGTGACAACATTCGGAGAATTCTCTTGCTCATGGCGACTGGTGATTGCATAAAGGCGGTTTGCTCCTCCACTGGTACCAGAAGTAGCTCCTCTAGGTGTCGTCCTGTCTGGGGGAACAACTGAAAAAGACTGTGCTTTATTTCCCCCATTACCCTGCATATTCTTTGGACACTCTCGCATGAAATGTCCATTCTGACCACACTTGAAACAACCAACGGAGCCCTCTCGACAAATACCTGAGTGGTTCCTACCACACTTGGCGCAGGCAGGAGGCTTACTACTCCCTTGCGCCACACTACCCGAAGATTGTGCTGGTCTAGCCCTGAAGTCCTTCGAATTCTGAACATTAAATTCACCTCTGTATCTGGGTGCAGGTGCTCTAACAGATGATGGAGCAGGTCCCTTTTGCCTTTGCTGAAAGAAGGAACGGTTTGAATTACCTCTCTGCTGCCCGGACTCGTTCCCGGTCTTTGCTCTCTTATTTCTAAACTCTTCTCTGTCCCTCAGCTTCTCTTCCTCAACCTGCTGCACATAAACCATCAACCTTGATATGTCCATGTCCCCGATAAGCATTGCAGCCCTACCTTCCTTGCTCGACAACCGAGACAACCCAGCAACAAACAAGCTCATTCTATTCCTCATGTCCGCAACCATCTCCGGAGCATAGCGGGATAATTGTGTGAACTTCAGACTGTACTCATGAACACTCAAAGAATCCTGCTTAAGTGTGAGGAACTCACGTACCTTGGCCTCTCTCAACTCTCGAGGAAAGAAATGCCCCAAGAAAGCTTCCTCAAAATCGGCCCAACTCGCAGGTGGTGCATTCTCAGCTCTACTTCTTTTCCACTGGTCGAACCAAGTTCTAGCAACATCCTTCAATTGATATGCAGCTAGTTCAACCCGCTCAATATCTGCTACATGCATCACATCAAAAATCTTCTTCAACTCCTCAGTGAAGTTCTCTGGATCCTCAGTAGTACTTGAACCCATGAAACTCGGAGGATTCATCCCCAAGAACTCACGAATCCTTGAAGTGTCAGCTCCTTCATGTCGAGCTCCTCTTTGCTGACCAATTTGATTAGTCACAGCTTGACTCAGAATTCTAATTGCCTCTCTAAACTCGGCATTAGAAACTTCCCCTTGATCTTGCACTCCCGGGGCATAAGGTAACTCTTGCTCATCAACATAACGTCTAGGAAGACGCCCTCTACCAACTCTTCGTGGAGGCATGATTATCTGAAAACACGTGCAAGCACGGATTAGAAAGAAACTTTTTAGAGGTCAACTCTAACGCATGAAATGAGTGTGAAAGAAATGAGAAATCTTCCTAAATGTTGCAGCCTCCCAATTATAGATGTGGCGCGCTTCACACCGATAACTAGGACTCTACAGACACGGCTTCATAGACTCCCTAGGACTCTTGAACTCTGGGCTCTGATACCAAGTTTGTCACGCCCCGAGCCTACACCCCAGACGTGACCGGCACTTGAAGACCATCGCTGGCCCCCAAGCGAACCCTTGGCCTGGCTTTCTTAACTCAACGGAAACTTAACTCAACAGGATAACTCAATGCAATGAAAAGTTATAAAACAACTCAACTGAAAGTAAATTGCCAACAAGGCATCTCGAGTCTCAAAATAGGATATTTAAATATATACATGCATGAGAGACTCCAAATTAACTGACTGACTGTCTGACTGTCTATGAAGCCTCTAAATACTGATATGGATGTTGGGACAGACCCCGCAACATCCTAATAAAACAAAAACTAAGAACACAAAATAATTGAGTCCTCCGGAATGCAAGGAGGCTCACCACTGACTCTGGAGTGCTCAACTGGATCAACGACGTGCAGGATGCTGATTCGGGGTACCTGTATCTGCATCATAAGACGATGCAGGCCCACTGGCATCAGTACATGGAAGGTACTAGTATGCGAGCTGGAAAACTAAGCAACAAGGGCTAGAAGGAAAATTGAAAGAAACTGAAAAGTTTACCTTGTTCAACTCAACTCAACCTGACTGACTTCTTTCAATATAAGGCAATTTAAAACAAATGTGATATAAAGAAAGACTGTTTAAAACATGCTATAAAACTCTGTGTGTATACAAGGATACAATAAACCTGAGATGTATATAGAAATACAATTAAACTGATGTATATAAAATACAATAATTTCCGTGTATAAAAATACAATAACTGCTGTGGGAGTTTCTCTAACCGACAACCATCACATAAGAGCTAAAGTGATGATACAGCGATCAACCTCACGCTGCCAGAGCATCCTATACCCGGCCAAAGGTATAAGACCTGAACTGCCTAATGGATCCACTAGTCTAATATGAAAAGGATTCATCTAAAGAGCATGATCCTTTTCTACCCATGGTGGCTAACATGGTTCTATGGGGGCTGTGGGTTCTTTGAACGCTCCCCCAATTCGGTGCTCGATACTACTCCCAAAAATGTACTGGCTCTTATGTTTTTAAAACACATTTCTTCCTGCTGACATGAGATAATTACTCAAAACAAACTATCCCGAAGGCTCTTTGGAAATTTCAGTTTCCAACCTTGTTTAAATGTAAAGACATTTCTTTAAAACTTCTTTGGGAATACATAGTTCCCTAATAACTTTGAGAAAATGAACTCAACTAGAAACTTGAGACTCTTAGCTTGAAACTCTAAACTCTTTTCTTAACTTGACACTTGAGTCTAAAAATAAAGTTAAAACGTTTAATAAAGACTCTTGAACAACTTTACAACTAGCTTGACTTGCTTAACTTCTAAGCTTAACTCTTAATTCCTAACTTCACTTGACTTCTAACTAACTCTCCTTAAAATGGAATTTTTGGATTCAAGGTGTTTGCTCACATGTTACGGATAAGTTCTTGACTTTTAGAAGTACCTTGGAGTGTTGGAAACAACTAGGAAACATAGGTATAATACCTAGGAACCAAAATAAAATACAATAAAATAAAATGGGACTGCTGGCCAGCTTCAACAGGGGCTGCTGGGCACTCTGCATTCTGCCCAGTTGCCAGCCCTTTCCCC
Organism: Solanum bulbocastanum; assembly: GCA_037074985.1. Classification (NCBI taxonomy): domain Eukaryota; kingdom Viridiplantae; phylum Streptophyta; class Magnoliopsida; order Solanales; family Solanaceae; genus Solanum; species Solanum bulbocastanum. The sequence continues at coordinate 22,742,357 of CM073599.1, forward strand.
AGAAAAACCGACTTTTCTCCCTCTTTTCTTCAACTCTAAACCACCCTTACTTCAATGGATTTAACCCCAAACACTAAGGATCATCAATCTCCCAACATACAATAAATTACAACTCAAATACACAAACCAATCATGTCCCACAACCAACAATAACTTCAACAACACAACTAACAACATCAACAACAACTAACAACTTCAACAACTACTAACAACTTCAACAACTTCAACACCAATCCAATCCTTTCTCAAATCATAAAAAAAAGAGCTTGGTGTGTGGGAGAAAGGATCAGACCACACAAAAAAACTCACATACCTTGATAGGGATCACCCCCGACGAAAATCCACAATGGAAACTTGTTGATCCTTTCTCCTCTTCTTCTCTTCTTCTTCTCTTCTTCTTCTCTTCTTCACTCTCAAGAACCCTAACTCTTTCTCTTTTAGAATAGGATAAAAATGATCCAAAAACAGCCTAACACACAATATAACCTCAAAAGAAATGGCTAGGGAAAAGACCAAAATGCCCTTAAAATTTCCGGGACGGATTCCCTGCCAACTGCCCAACTTTCAATGGCCATAACTCACTCATACGAACTCGAAATCGAGCAATCTCAGTGGCGTTGGAAAGATCATTCCACAAGCTTCGCAACCATAACTAGAACTACTCCTAACTCATCGTGATCTAGGAGTTACGACTGCTCAAAGTTGGCCAAAAATCACTGATTTCCACACTTAGCCAAATTTTTCCAGATTCTAATTTTCCAGATTCTGTATTTTTTCCAAAAATAGCTACTTTCAAATTTCAAGCTTCTTCATAGCTATTTAAAATTGTCGGATGTTACACTACGCACTACCACCTAAGTAGGAGAACCCTCATATCTCAATAATTAAAAACATGAGGAAAATTAAATAAACTGGAATAAAATATACTAACAAAATTTTATAAGTAAGAACATTTAACACAATTTTGGTTTAAGACTTGAAAAATAATTAACACCCCCAAAGATCTAGTCTAAACAGGTTTAAGAGCTACTAAACTGGACATAATAAATAAAGACACAGCTCCCACCATGCGGAAGGAAAGAATAGAAGCTACGGGAGAATTTCTTCTTCTTCACCTAATGAAAACATCACCAACCCGCATCCAAACCATGTCAAAAGACATAGCAAGAGTAGTATCAGTACAAAACACATATACTGTAGGCATCATCGGTCAACCCGGCGCCCAACACAGAACATAAGAAACCAACTAGTAAAATCATGAAATAAGTTACTCGCCTCTCCACCTTTACCCTCTCTCGAAATGCCTCCAAATTACACTAGTACTCTTAACTACTAACTATCTTCTCAATCAACCTACCTACTAGGTACTTGACCACAACCTAACCAGTCTAATCACATAAAGAAATCCCCAATTACAACTACGAGCATTCCAATTAACGCTCACGCCAAACCCTTACCTCTTATTCATATTACCCAGCCATGGCCACATAGTACATTACGTCAAGCTTTGTAACCACTAAACACAATTCCCTTTCTCCAAAGTGAAATCCACCTAAGCACTTACTTCGCATACACTACCCCTACTTTTCACCCTTGAAACACATGAACAACCCTTGCCATCAATTATTCGACCCTTGAACCCTTGGTCTTTCCAATTCATTCGACAACACGATACACAACAAGATCACTCGACACAAAAGAATAGTTGGATATACGTCCTCATAAACATATAACCACTCAAGGGAATTACAATGTCATTATTATTACGAATCACATTTAATTTCACAATTCTCAATTATCACAATTATATCAAATCATTGGTGTGATCAGTAGGCTTCGTTCACATACACACACGTATTACAAGGAATAAAAAATAACTCTACCACACACAATTATAAAATCACAATCATCGCCAAAGAACTACTCATCCAGTATATCATGTAAGCATTAATTCAACCATACCTAACCCTAGTTCACCATCTAAGGCTTTTTCCTAGGATTTAACCATATTTCGTTCGGTGCACAAGGGCATACGCATAATCGTACTGTTGATTTACATATATTACGCAGTGAACACATATTTATAACTACTCAATTCACAAAGCCTAGCCTACCTGGGCGCCAAATAGCTGCACAGAGTTTTGGTCTTTGATTCTTGTTTTCAAGATTCGTGATGGTAATCTTGATCGAAAATCTACAATCCATTAACATCTTTATGCTAGAAATCTCTCCCTTCATTTTTCCCAAGCTTGGAGCAGCTTATTGGGGGTTTCTAGTATGTTTTACTACTAATTTAGGTATTTTAGGAAGAAGGAGAAAGTAAGATTTTGCATTATTTACATTTTGTCTCACCTCTCCCACTCTGGCGCCAACTTACCCCGCCATGGCACCGCCGCCCTACCGGTATCTGGCCCGCCCTGTCGGGATAGTGGCCTAGAATTTCCCAAATTTTTGCTTTTCTTAAATAACGACGGTTCAGGTCGTTATAGCTCTAATCAAACAAACCAATCCATGACAAATAATTAAAATTAGTACTCTATTGTCACCACAAATAAGTTAATGTACTTATAATACACCAAAAAACATTTCAGAGCAGTAAATACAAGTTTTTGTTGCTGATTACTGTCACGACCAAGACCATCTAGATTGGCACCCACACTAACTCTCCGATGGGAGAACCACTGCTACAACCCAACTTAAGCAACTAAACCAAAACTAAGGCATTTAAGTTACATAAGCAAGTTAAATACTAAGGAAATAAATAGAGTTCCCATAAACTCTAACAAAAATCTAACAATAATAAACTAACATTGCAGAAGATACACCTAGAACCTGAAAGTCAATGCACCAAAACATCTAAAGTTAAACCATAAGTCTAAACAAGAAGGGATACAACCCCAAACTAATGAACTAACACTAACTAGAACAAGTCCAAGTCCGAAATGTGGACATCGGAAAGAGAACTCATGGCAGCTCGGAAGAACTGGCTCACCCTTAAATTCGAAGCGATCACTAATCTTCTAGACGAGGTATGTCCATAGAAGCTTGAAGATGCCCTGTACTCATCAAAGAAAGAGCAAGTGCAGTATCAGTACACAACCATAGTGTACTGGTAGGATCACGCGGCTATCCCACTAACTGCAACATACATAAGTGATTACAACAATATAATCACATGCATATATCGAACATAGACAATATTATTAACATTTACGAACAAGGTACAATTTTACATTTCTCAAGACACACAATTACATCAAGTCATGGTCCTCTCATGGAACCCAACCCAAACAGTTAGCATATCAGAACATGGTACCCGATCCAATGATTATGTCAGAATTTGGAAATCGATCACATAACTATGCTGGAACGTGGCAATCGATCCAAATTAGTTATGCCGAAACGTGGCAACCGATCCGTTCAACACACCACAATCACAATCACAATCATAAGTATATTTTCAAGTTCATACAATTTAGTCATGATTCATGGAATTCATCATCACTCTATCTCATTTACAACAAGCATGATCAATAATGCAACCTTCACATACATACATGTATCGTAATAAGGCAATAACAAACATACACCACACAATCATAGAATCACAACCCTCACCTACCTCAAAACAAGCCTGAAACCCTAAGAAACTTGATCCTTCCCTTTTCGGATTCGTTCTGCTTATCCTTGGTCTACAACAATCATAATAACACGGGAAGCAATAAGCAATCACTAATTACTCGGATTACTAACAATTTTAATAGCCATAGATCATACCCATGATCCCAAGTATCCAAATTAGGGATTTTTACACCATAGTTTCTAGATCAAAATCCTCCCCCATCAATAATTACCCATTAGATTATGTTCTACAGATCGAAAAATGGATTCGGGGAGTTTAAATCTTACCTTTAGCTTTAAAAATAGTGGAAAACTATCAAGAATCACCTGGGGTTTGTTCCTTAGATCTAAAAACTGAAAAGTGCAGAATAAGGATGTTTAGGGGTTTATTTACGACTTTAAGTCGCGTCTGGCCCGCCACAATGGCACCCACCCCGCTATAACGGCCGCCAGAGCGACCAAATTCACCTTCATAACAGCTTGCACGAAATAGTAAGCTATTTTAATAATTCCAAAATCCTCATTTCACAACACACCTTTAACCAACGACGATTAAAAAATACTATTGACGTTAAGATTGATTTTGGGAGTTGTACTCACCCAAATTCCATTTCGTAAAGTCGTACGGGTTCCTTAACGTCTTATCTAACTACTCATGAAATGAAAATCATAAATAAATCACTCGATTGTTACCAGATTTCCCTACACCTTAATGACTCTGATTTCATCCAAATCTGGACTAGGTTGGGAAATTCCAAGTTACTATGAAAAAGTTTTTTGAACCAAATTTTTTTCCGTTGGCTTTTCTATAATGACGGAACCTGGTCATTACAATAGATACCAATTTACCCATCACTTGTCCCCGAGTGACAAAACTTAGGAAAAATAGGCTAAAGAAGGGATAAAGTAGTACCTAAATCAACGAACACATAACACCTCGAAAACCAGACTGAGAAAAAATTACAGAAATTACCTAATGCAGTGGACCATGGCAGGGTTCATAGACCGAGATAGAGTCCACGGTCCGTAGACCTGCTCGTGGTCTTGACTTGAAAGTCACTAGACCTAGACATCAGATCACGGGAACCTTCATGGTCCGTGGTCTTGATGACAGGCCGTGGTGGCTCCTATAGTGGTTGGACCAATAGGCCCCCAGACATGGTCCTCAGACACCCTTGCTCAAGTAAGGACCACGGGGACCTTCATGGTCTATGGAAGTTAAGGAAAAACAAGACAGTGATCCGATATTACTTGAACTCAAAGGTGCAGTCCACCAACAGAGAGTTGAGGTTTTCTTTCAAGGGGGAAATGGTGTGCTTTGCTACCAAGGTTGATTATGTGTTCCTAATGTGGGCGAGTTGAGACAACATATTTTTGCAGAGGGCCATAACTCCATATATTCTATTCATCCAGGTACCACTAAGATATACCGCAATCTGTAGGAAGTCTATTGGTGGAATGGTATGGAAAGAGATATAACATATTTTGTGGCTAAGTGCCCCAATATCTAGCAAGTAAAGGTAGAACATAAGAAAACAGGAGGTATGACTCAAGAAATTGACATTCCTACTTAGAAGTAGGAAGTGATCAACATGGACTTTATCATAGGTTTTCCTCGTACTCGGAGAAAACATGACTCAATTTGGGTGATAGTTAACAAAGTTACTAAGTCTTCTCAATTTTTAGCGGTCAGGACTATAGATTCGGTAGAGGACTATGCCAAGCTTTATATTAATGAGATTGTAAGGTTGCATGGGGTTCCTTTGTCTATCATCTCAGATAGAGGTCCTCAATTTACCTCTCATTTCTGGAAGTCATTCCAGAAAGGTCTTGGTACTCAGGGTTACTCTTAGCATAACATTTCATCCACAGACAGATGGTCAGGAAGAGCGTACCATTCAGACCTTAGAGGATATGTTGAGACCTTGTGTGATTGATTTCAAGGATAGTTGGGATGATCACCTTCCTCTTAATAAGTTCACCTACAATAATATTTACCATTCTAGCATTTAGATGGGCCCTTATGAGGCATTGTATGGGCGTAGATGCAGATCTCCTATTGGTTGGTTTGAAGTAGGTGAAGCAGCCTTGATAAGGCCAGATTCAGTCCAATATGCTATGGAGAAAGTGCAACTCATTAGAGAAATACTTAAGATAGCCAAGAGTCACCAGAAGTCTTACGCAGATGTAAGGAGAAGGGAACTAGAGTTCCAAGTTGATGATTGGGTTTTCCTAAAAGTGTCACCTATAAAAGGGGTAATGAAATTTGGCAAGAAAGGGAAGCTCAGTCCCAAATACGTTAGCCATTACCGGATATTGAATAGTATTTGTAAAGTGGCTTATGAGCTAGATTTGCCAAAGATTTAGCAGTAGTGCATCTAGTCTTTCACATTTCACTATTGAAGAAGTGTGTGGGTGATCCAACATCTGTAGTACCATTAGAGAGTGTGGCTGTGAAAGATAGCCTTTCTTATAAGGATGTACCAATGGAGATTCTTGATCACCAAGTTAGAAGGTTGAGAATCAAAGAAGTCGCTTCAGTCAAGGTTTAGTGAAGGAGTCAGTCCGTAGAGGGAGCTACTTGGGAAGTAGAAGCAGCCATGAAGTCCAAGTTTCCTCACCTCTTCCCTTTCGATTCCACTCCAGCTTGAGGTAATAGTTCTTTTTCAGTTTTTCAGTTATTAATGCGTAAAATAAGTCTTAGTATCACGTTCCTTCAGTTTGTACTTGCATTTTCAGCGTATATGCATGTTCTTAGAACTCAGTTCAATCAAAAATCAGTCTTTAGTGTTTAGTGGTTAGGTTGTAGTTCTTTCTATCTAATTCAACTAGTTTAGTTTTCATTTGAGGACAAATGTTCCCAAGGGGGAGATATTATAACACCTCAAAAAGCTGACCCAGAAGAAATTGTAGAAATTACCTAATGCACTGGACCACGACAGGGTTTACAGACCGTGATAGGGTCCATGGTCCGTAGACTTACCCGTGGTCATAACTTGAAAGTCACCAGGCCTCCACAAGCACCTTTACGGTTCATGGTCTTGATAACGGGCCGTGGTGGCTCCCATAGTGGTTGGGCCAGTAGGCCCTCAAACATGGCCCTCAAACACCCTTACCCAAGTAAGGACCACAGGGACCTTCACGGTCCATAGTCCTGAAGATGGGCCATGGGGGGTGTCTGTGGAGCCTTACCAGTAAGCCCCTTGCCAGTCCCCTCCATACCATAACCCAAGTGAAGACCACGGACACCTTTACGGTCCGTGGTCCTTCACACGGGCCGTGGTAGTACCCGTGTACTTAGACCCTCAGGCCTTCAGTCCAAGTGAAGACCACGACCGACTTCACGGTCTGTGGTCTCTTTCCTTGAAAATGGTCGTGGTCGGCCCGTCAGTATTTCAAGTCAAGGGTTTTCGATCTTTCCTTTTTCGTTGGACACCTAAACTACGTCTCTTTAACCCTAAATTTTGTGGTTTTAGTCAGTTTAAGCCTAGAAACATTACTAGAACTTACCCAAGTCATATCTTGCATCAAAATTTTGAAGCGTAATAAGAGAACAGGCGACAACCCTAGCTTCAAGAACGCAACAAGATTCCATCAGTTCCAGCCCCAAAATCAAAAGATTTCTCCATGGAATTCATCACTAGGTATGTGAGATTTCATTAGTGTGTTCCTTTCACCCATTAGGTCCCTAGTTTTTAGTTAGTTTCTTGATTCCCTTATTATGACTTGACCTAGGGTTTCTTGAATGTTAGAATTATTAGGTTCTTAGCTGTTAGAATGATCCAAATCAGATTAGTATGTTAATATTCAGTCTATTGCATGAATTTCAGAACCCTAGCTATGTAGTTCTTTAGTTCTTGAATTACACGTGCTAGACCATATATTTCAATTATTTTAAGTTATACATGCCTCAGTTTGAAATGTGTCATTATCATTTATTTATGTGCATTCTCAGTTGAATGTCATTTTGAGCTATCCAGTATATTACAGTAATTCATTCATAATATGTTAATCACTTAATCCTTTGGGAGTAGCATAATATCGAGTTGGACTATGGTTCAGCGTACCTAAATAGTCCCATAACTACTCACCATGTAGGTTGTAAGTCCCCTCTGTGGGCATCATTTTAGTGATCACACCAGCATGCCTCTATACCTTTGGTAGGGTATATTGGGTCCTCTTAATGGGGAGTATACATCAGACTCTACATTTAGCTCATATGGTTTTATTATCGGTTATTAGTAGCTCCCACAGCTCAGTCAGACTCTATTGCATTGACCATTTTCAGTACAGATAGTATGCAGTCTCAATATGTTATAAATTGGTCATTGCATTCAGTTAGCTCAGTATTCAGTATCTATATCATGTTCAGATTATGCACTTGCTTTATTGTTTATTCAATTATGTTTTTGTATCAGCTTTATTCTATCATGCATGCTTAGTACCTTTCAAGTACTGACGCATATATTGCGCCACATCTTCTCGTGATATAGGTTCAGGTCACCAGCAGTTAGATCGTGGTTAGATCAGTTCCCGATATCTAGTTCAGTAGTATCGGTGGTGAGTCCTCATTCTTCGAGGACAATAGTCATCTTATCTTTTCAGTATTTTAGTCTTTCGATTTCAGTTTTGCTAGACTTAGCTGGGGTATGTCCCAGCATTTCTAGTCAGTTAGAGGGTATTTTCAGACATAATTAGATTCAGCTTAGTAATTGAGATTGGTCTTTCTTTTGTATTAAACTCTTAGATTATATTTATAATTTTAGTAAATGGGTATTCCACATCAGTTATTATTATCCTTAGTATGCTCATGTAATGCCAGCAGGGTTAGCTTGTGATCACTTGTGATCCTAGGTCCTATGTTCGCGTCTCGGGGGTAGCTCGGGGAATGACAAACTTGATATCAGAGCACTAGGTTTAAAAGTCCTAGTATGTATGAAAAGCTGCAGTGAGTAGAGTCCTTTTCATGGATGTGAAGTGCACCACATCTAATGAGAGGGAGACTACAAGGTGTTTTAGGAAAAAATTTCATTTTCTTGTTACTTTTATCGTTCGTAAGGTATGATCGAATTCCATTCTAACTCGACGTTCTACGTTTCAGTATCATGCCTCTTCATAGACCTAATGCCAGAAATGTGAATGCCAGGAACAGAAACACACTTCCTCCTGTCCCAGATCAAGAAGTATCGAATAGAGAGTTCAGGATCGCCATTTAGATATTGGCTCAGAGTGTGGCCAACCAGAATAACCAGTGGACCCCAGTTCGAGAAAACACTAATGTTGGCTCAGTTGTAGCTAGAGTGCGAGACTTTGTTACGATGGATCCACCAGAGTTCTTAGGATCTCAGGTTGGAGAAGATCCCTAAAACTTCATAGATGAGGTCAAGAAGATCTTTGAAGTAATGCAGGTAACTAGGAATGATTGGGTTGAGTTAGCATCCAACCAACTTAAGGATGTAACTCATATCTAGTATACTCAGTGGAAGGATAGCAAGGGTACAAATGTTGCTCCTATTGCTTGGGATTGCTTTAGCGAGATCTTTCTGGACAAATTTTTCTCGAGGGAGCTAAGAAAGGGGAAAACCCAAGAATTTATGAACTTAAGGAAATGTAGCATGACGGTCCAAGAGTATGGGCTCAAGTTTACGCAACTCTCTAGGTATGCTCCTCACATGTTGGCTAATTCCAGGGCCTAAATGAATAAGTTTCTTTATGGAGTGTCAACTTGGTGAAAACAGAATGTAGGAATGCTATGTTGCAGGAAGATATGAGCCTCTCGAGGTTTATGACTCACACTCAGCAGGTTGAGGGTGATAATCTTAGGGAACAACCCAAGGAGAACAAAAAGGCTAGAACTGAGAACTATGACTATTCTTAGCAGAAATTGGTTGGTGAAATCGCTCGCATGGTCAGCAGAAATTTTTAACTCTAGCACCTTCATCTGCTAGTGTTCCATCCTCCAAGTTCAGACAAGATCAGAAAAATAGGGCATCAGGCTCTAAGTCTCAAGGGAGTGTTACATATACCAAAACCTACCCAACTTACCCTAAGTGTGGTAAAAACCATTCGGATGAGTGCCTTGCTGGAAAGGAAGGATGATTTGGGTGTGGTCAGTCTGGTCATAGGTTGAGGTATTTCCTTCTAAACAGGGTTAAGGAGGCAATACTAATCGAGCCTAGTCTACAAATTTAGCAACACCAGCAGGTCACCTGACTCAGCAGGGTAACTTTTCTGGTATAGGTGGCGGACAGCGCCAAAACAAGCTCTATGATCTTCAGCCTCGCCAAGATCAGAAAGATTCTCCTGATGTAGTTACTGGTACGTTATGAGTCTTTGATCTCAATGTTTATATTTTGTTAGATCCAGGGGATTCTCTTTCTTTTGTAACTCCTTATATAGCAGTTAAGTTAGATGTTAGTACAGAAACTCTCTCAAAACCTTTCTCAGTCTCTACTCCAGTTGGTGACCCAGTTATAGCTAGATGGGTATACAGAAATTTCCATGTCACAGTATCTTATAAAGTCACCTCAGCAGATCTTGTAGAGTTAGAAATGGTAGACTTTGATGTCATTCTAGGCAAGGATTGGTTACATTCCTGTTATGCCTTAATCGATTGTAATACTAGGATTGTTCGTTTTCAGTTTCCAGATGAATAAATCTTAGAATGGAAGGGTAGTAGCTTAACGCTAATAGGTCGATTCATTTCTTACCTTAAGGCCAGAAAGATGATCTCTTAGGGTTATCTCTATCATCTAGTTCAGGTTAAGGATTCAAGCTCTGAAACCCCAACTCTTGAGTCAGTCCCAATGCTTAATAAGTTTCCAGAAGTATTTCCAAAAGATCTTCCCGGAGTTCCTCCCAATAGGGAAATTGAGTTTGGAATTGATGTCCTTCCAGATACCCAACCTATTTCTACTCCTCCTTACAGAATGACTCCAATTGATCTTAAGGAATTGAAAGAGTTGGTGAAAGACCTTCTAGATAAGGGCTTTATCAGACCTAGTATTTTGCCATGCCACCATTGTTGTTCGTAAAGAAGAAAGATGGTTCTTTCATAATTTGCATTGACTATAGGCAGTTGAACAAGGTCACAATCAAGAATAAGTATCACATCCCTAGGATTGATGACTTGTTTGACCAATTTCAGGGTGCTAGTCATTTCTCAAATATAGACCTCAGATCGGGTTATCACCATCTTAGAGTCAAAGATTATGACATTCCAAAGACAAACTTCAGAACTCTATATGGTCATTATGAATTCATAGTTATGTCATTTGGACTAACCAATGCTGCTGCAGCTTTCATGGATTTCATGAACAGAGTGTTCAAGCAGTATTTGGACTTATTCCTTATCGTCTTTGTTGATACTTTGGTAAAACAAGATTAATTTTATAGAACAATTGATGAAGTTTAGAACTTCTATGTACTAAGAATTTGTTTTTTATAAATTCAGAGTTTTATTATATATATCACATAATTATACTAACAAAATCATTGTTGTCATCGCAAATTTTGTAGTAACATGTCATGCGCGTATCCTAAGATTCATGTGTTTAAAAATCTATTGATACAATTATCAAATGTATTTTGCAGAGCAATACACGACCTATAAAAGACATGAATTTGATTAAACGTTTAATTTAGTCTCACTAATTTGTGGTATAACACTATATTCAGACATCATAGGAGGGGATGACATAGTTTAATAATGTGTATTAATTAATGATTTGACATATATGAACCTAGTTCAGTTGATCTCGAATCACATAGTTGGGTTATGTACTATCATTGTTAATCTTTCCAAATTGATAAAAAACCCACATTCCTCGCTGTTTCTTTTTATCTTTGAATTGATCTATAGTGTGCCTTTTTGAAAATTTTTGAATTAGGTTCGACACTTTAAGCACGCTAATGTATATAGAAAATATTTGTTATTTTACCAACAATGCAACAAGTAAATAAAGTAACTTCATGTTTCTTGTTTTATTTGCGAGAACAATTAGGTTTACAAGTCAGATTTTGCATTACTTTTACTTTGTTTTATTTTACAAAAGAGAACACAGATAGTTTAATTGATTTGCCTTCTCAATTTTTTTTTTTTTTTTTTCTAATCCTTCTCAATTTCTCATGTACCTCATCCTGTCCACCAAGTTATATTGCAACCAAACAAAGCCTATTTGGTTAAACATATATATATATCAAATTTGTTTTATTGTGTTGTTGGTAAATGGTAACTTATACACTTTTTTCTAATACAACAAAGTAATTGTTAAATTCACTCATAGCTTCGTTTTATTCGTTGTCACTGCATTCTCCATCGACTGCTCAGAGTAATATTTCATGAAATTTTGGACAAGGGCGATTTTTTCTATATTAACACAGACATAAATGGAAGTAAGATAAATGTTGGTGCTTATATATACAAAGGAGAAAGAAAACTAATTACAAATTTTTTGAACCTAATGAAGATATAAGTGTTGATGCTTGAGGTACAATGCAACTGCGGTTAGCAATTGAGGGAATTGGGGCCATATACTTATTTTAATTAAATGAAAATCTTATTAATAGTGAAAAGTGTCATAGATAAAATAAGAGAAAATCACACCCCCATAAATAAAGTAGACGCAATATTACAAAACTAAGATACTTTTTAAATCTTTAGCAAATATAATTTTATATTACAAAATATAGCAGTTTGAAATAAATTAGAAAAGGGTTTTTTTAAAGATTTTAGACATTATTTATAGGCTAAATTTTTGGTTTTTATTTTGTGTTAACACACGTTTTCATTTTCTAAAGGAAAACCACTTGAGTGCCATACACAATTTTGCATCTCTCTCTCTCTCTCACTTTCAATGGGAAAATCATTATTCTCTGTCTGTAAATTAAAATATAATTATTACAAATTTGTTCATACAATTTTCATGGTGTTGCATCAGTATTAGTATTTTCATTCAAATATTTGATTGATCAATTCTTCATCAAAGTTTAAATTTTCATCAATTTTATTCTTTGTTAGTGGGTTCCTCGATGTTCCTCTCTTGTCATGTATAATATATGTTTTTTGTCAATACTACTCTATAGACTTAAAAAATTCCCCTTCATTCTTTCCTATACATGCCTTGAGAAGACGCAATTGGAAAACAAATAATCACAATTTTTATGTTGCACTTAACACAATAAAACACGAAATATATATATCACCATCCGTCTAACCCACCCATTCTTAGTGTTGAAGATTTCCATTCTTGATTTTTGGATGAATTACATGTGAATACTAATATTCATATCATCATCAGCTAACTTTCTTTTCTCTTTTTAAAATATCAAATTGAAAATACTATTATTTAGGCACCTACTATTAATGAGGTTTTTCGTATTTCTCCTCTCTTTTTTTTAGAATGAAGTTCTTAGTTTTTTTTTCAAAATTTTCAACTAAGACAGTGACATTGAAGTTATTGGTGTAATGTTTTAATAATCGATTTATGATTATAACCATGTTTTATTATTGTTGAAGAGAGAGTTGGGCTATAACATGAACTGTGATTTTTCTTGCTAATTTTCTTATCTTATCTTGAGAAAAGTTTTGAATTTCAAACTATAGTTATAATATAGACAGAAATTTGATCATATTAACTTCAAACGTAATATTAAGTCTATTTCTGATTTAGTTAATTTTGACTTTCTTACTAAAATAGCACAAATGAATACGAAATTTTTTTTACTGTTTTTTTTGTTTTTTTAACAAAGAAGCAAACTCAAAATACTATTTATGACATTTTTCTTTATTCTATGTTTTTCAAGAATGAAGTCCTTAGTTTACATTTACACGGACCTTTCCTGATCCATTTGTGGATAATAGTACGGAATATCAGTTGTATTGGAGCAGTTTCTTCATAAACTAGATTGTTTAAGCAAAACAAAATTCACTTGTTCCAATAAATAATTGTCTTGATTAATGGGGAAACCTAATGTAAGAGTGACGATGAATTTTATTTTTCCTTTCTGGATAAAGAGATAGATGAAGGGACGAATTAGTGGAACGTGAAACTTTGCACCATCAAATCTTGCTCACAGATAGAAGTGTATCAAATCGGTTGATAAAGGAAACATAGTATACCTGACCATCTGGAGGGATAATGTGCCCGACCATACACCCCGGATGTGACTGGCACTTCAGAATTATTGCTGGCCCCAAGCGAACCTTTGGCATGACTTACTTACTCAGTGGAAGACTTAAACACAAGAAGTATCACTCATGCAATAATTTTAAGAAATATTATCTTAGCAAACTGGCAACCAAAGTCTTAAACGTATACTACAAGACCCTCGATCATCATAACAGTGAAATACTGAAAACGAAGTAAAAGGAGTCCTCCAGAATGCAAGGAGACTCACCAACTGACTCCGAATGCTCAACTGGATCAACGAGGTGCTAGGTGATGATCCTGATTACCTGTGTCTGCATCATAAGGCGATGCAGGTCAACTCACATCAGTACATTGAATGTACGAGTATGCGAGTTGGAATGCTAAACATAGCATAGGCATGAAAAGAAACTAAAAGGAAACTTACCATGGCTTTACTTAACTTATGAATAACTCAACTCAAAATGCAAGGTAAAGCAACAATGATAGTACAATTTATACAAATCATTTAGAACATTAAATAGCAACTCAACTTGTTAAATGTATGCAATAACGAATTCAACTTTACTTATATATCAAAGTAATATAATTTATGTGGGAGTTTCTCTAACTGACAACCACTAATATAAGCCAAAGTGGTGATACAGCGTCTTGCCCACGCTTCCAGAACTGTCATATAGAACGCTTTAACTAAGTGGATCCACTAGTCTCTTCTAAAAAGCACTTAAAGAGTCATCTAAAAAGTATGATCCTTTACTACCCATGATAGATACATGGTTTATGGAGACTTGAGTTAATATGAACTCGCATCCCCATATCGGTGCTTACTACTACTCCCAAAATATACTTAGCTCATATGTTTTAAAACAAACTTCTTTCTTTGGTTTGAGATATTTACTCAAAACTTAGCTTGAAAGCTCTCTTGGAAATCGGTGTTTCCCTTTCTTGTTCAAATGTGAAAACATTTTAAACTCTTGGAAATACTTAGTTCCCTTATAACTTTTGGAGAAAAACTCTACTCTTTACTCTTTGCTTAACTTAAAACTTAAGTCTTAAAACAAAGTTAAAACGTTTGTGAAAGATTTTTGAAAACTTTATAAACTTCTCTTGACTTGGTTCTTAACTTCTAGACATGACTCTTATCTTTCCTTGAATTGAATTATGGATTCAAAGATTGTGATTTGTGATAGGAGATATCTCATGATGTTTAGGAGTGTTTTTAGATAGTTAAACATGAGAAAAGATCAAAAAATCACTCTCTGAAAGCAGAAATGTATTTAAATTTTTGGTCGCAAAAATACTTTTTAAGGCAAAACGGTTCGTGACAGCTCCACGACGCGAAAGGAATTTTCCCAAATCTGGGGAGCAGGTCTGCGACACGGAGTCAGTGCCCAGATTTGCCTGACTAATTTCCTTCTTCGTTTTCCAACCCCAATTCACCTAAACTAAGTTCTTTTTCCCAAATTCTTTTTAGATATAGATACCCAACAAATATACCTAAGAACCTAACTTCAAACAACTAAACAGTTTAACATAATGATCTCAGAAACTTCTCAATCTTAACCCAATTCAAGAACGACATCAAATTCAAGAATAAATATCAAGAACATCAACTTTCAAACTCTTTTAGGACGAATTCACGCTGAAATGAACCTGTTTGGCACGTGGGTGAACGAACCCAACCTTATGAAACCCTCACGTACCTTGTAAGATTAATTCCTTAACGAAATCCACAACCAAATCGCACAATCTTGGCGAATCTTAAGCTTTTCTTCTCCTTTCTCCTTTTTTCTCTTTTCTCCAAGCCCTAGCGTGAATTTCCAATTTCTCTAAACTGACCAAATTTGGATTTGACCCTTAATTAATTCACTAAAACGAATTAAATTAATTGGGTAAACAAAATACCAAACTACCCTTCCAAAATCCAGATTTGACATTTCCTTATTTGAACATCCCAACTTCAAATGGGCGTATCTCACTCATACGAACTTGGAATCGCATAAACTTGGTGGTGTTGGAAAGATTATTCCAAGATCTTCCTACGATATATAGAACCACACCTAGCTCATCCTGATCTAGGAGTTATGGTCATTTGATGTTGACCAAAAACTCAACTTAACATACTTCACAACTTTCCAGATTTTTATATATTTTCCAAAAATGACTATTTCCAATTCTTTAACTCTTCCTAGTTATTTCAATTTGCGAGATGTTGCAATATCTGCCCCTTGGGGAACATTCGTCCTTGAATGAGATTACTCTTACTAGGCAAAGGGTATAATGGTAATCATTCAGTTCTAACACCCAACAAGCAAATCTAACACATCAAGTATATCAATTATAGAGTACTAAAATGAGAATTAGTACCTTGGTCTGAATGTTCTCTGGATTCGAAGAGATGTGGATATCTCGTCTTTATATCCTCCTTAGCTTCCCAAGTAGCTTCCTCAACAAATTGGTTCCTCCAAAGGGCTTTGATTGATGCTACCTCTTTTGTTCTCAACTTGCGAACTTAGCAATCTAGAATCTGAACAGGAATCTCCTCATAAGTTAAGCTATCCTTGATCCTAATATCTTCGATTGGTATGATCAACGAAGGATCACCCATGCACTTCTTTAACATGGAGACGTGAAAAATTGGATGAACCGCTGCTAACTCTTGTGGTAGCTCCAACTCATAAGCTACATTACCTACCCTTTTCGATATTCTGTAAAGGCCAATATATTGGGGACTAAGCTTACCCTTCTTACCAAATCTCATGACACCCTTCATGGGTGAAACTTTTAGATATACCCAATCATCTACTTCAAACTCTATCTCTCTTCTCCTAACATTGGTGTAGGATTTTTGACGACTCTGCGCCATTTTCAACCTCTCTTGAATCACTTTCACCTTCTCCATAGCTTGAAGAACTAAATCTAGTCCTATCAACCCTGCTTCACCAACTTCAAACCATCCAATAGGAGATCTATGCCTTCTCCCATAAAAAGCCTCATAAGGAGCCATATGAATGCTCGAGTGGTAATTATTGTTGTATGCAAACTCAATAAGAGATTGGTGATCATCCTAATTACCTTTGAAATCAATCACACAAGCCCTCAACATATCCTCTAAGGTCTAAATAGTGCGCTCTGCTTGCCCATGTGTCTGAGGATGAAAAACAATACTTAAGTTCACCTTTGAACCCAAGCCTTTTTGGAATGACTTCCAAAACTAAGCAATAAATTATGCACCTTTGTCTGATATAATCGAAACAGTGACTCCATGAAGTCTTACTACCTCTTGAATATATAACCTAGCATAGTCCTCTGTTGGATGGGTAGTCTTTACCGGCAAAAAGTGGGCTGATTTTGTCATTTTATCAACTATCACCCATATCGAATCGTGCTGCCTGCGAGACCATGGCAAACCACGATGAAATCCATATTAATCATTGCCCACTTCCATTCTAGAAGTTCTATATTCTGAGCCAAACCACTGGCCTTTGATGTTCTTCTTTAACTTGTTGGCAATTCAGACACTTAGCAACAAACTCGGCAATGTCCTTCTTCATGCCATTCCACCAATACACTTCTCTTAAGTCATGATACATCTTTGTGGAACTCGGATGAAAAGAATATCTGGAGCTATGAGCTTCCTCCATAATCCTCTCTTGGAGTTCATCCACCTTTGGCACACACAATCTACCTTGATATCTCAATACACCATCTCCTCCTTGTTCAAAATCCATAACTTTCTGCTTATGAACATTTGCCTTTAATTCAAGCAAAATGGGATCTTGGTATTGCTTTTTTTTTACTTTTGACATTAATGATGATTCAGTCCCATTCATCACCACTACTCCTTCTTCTGTGGAATCCATTAGTCGGACTCCCAAGTGTGCAAGTCTATGAACATCTTTCGCTAACTCTCTCTTTTCTTCTTCCACGTAGGCGGTACTACCCATAGATAACATGTTTAAAGCATCAACAACAACATTAGCCTTACCTAGATGGTAAAGAATACTCAAGTCATAATCCTTAAGTATTTCTAACCACCTCCTTTGTCTGAGATTAAGCTCCTTCTAAGTGAACACATATTGAAGACTCCTGTGATCGGTGAATACATCAACGTGAACATTATACGAATAATGACGCCATATCTTCAAAGAAAATAGTACATCAGCCAACTCTAAGTCATGGGTTGGGTAATTCTTCTCATAAACTTACTGTCTGGAGGCATAAGCTATAATCTTGCCATTCTGCATTAATACGCAACCCAAACCAACTCTAGATGCATCACAATACACCACAAAACCTTGAGTACCTTTTGGTACGGTCAACATTGGGGCAGTAGTTAACCTCTTTTTCAATTCCTGAAAGCTTTTCTAACAAGCCTCAGACCATTGAAACTTAACTGTCTTCTGTGTTAACTTGGTCAAAAGGGATGAAATGGATAAGAACCCCTCTACAAACCATCTATAATAGTTAGTCAAACCCAAGAAACTACTAATGTCAGTTGGAGATGAGGGTCTAGGCCAATTCTGCACTGTCTCAATTTTTTGAGTATCAACTTTAATTCCCTTTTCAGACACAATGTGGCTTAAGAATGCCACAGACCCGAGCCAAAACTCACACTTAGAGAACTTGGAATATAACTCCCTATCTTTTAAAGTCTGGAGAACTATTCTGAGATAACTAAAATGATCTTCTTCATTCCTTGAATAGATTAGCATGTTATCAATGAAGACGATAACAAACATATCTAGATAAGGTTTGAAAACTCTATTCATAAGGTCCATGAATATTGCAGGCGCATTGGTCAAACCAAAGGACATGACCAAAAACTCATAATGACCATAACGGGTTCTGAAAGCTGTCTTTGGAATATCACATTCCCTTACTCTTAACTGATTGTAGACAGATCTGAGATCTATCTCAGAGAAACAAGTAGCACCCTGAAGCTGATCGAAAAGATCATCAATCCTTGGGAGAGGATATTTGTTTTTTGATGGTAACCTTATTCAACTGCCAGTAATCTATACATATCCTTAGGGAACCATCTTTTTTTCTCACAAATAAGATTGGAGCGCTCCAAAGTGAGACATCTGGTAGAATAAAGCCCTTATCAAGGAGATTTTTCAACTGTTCTTTAAGCTCTTTCAACTATAATGGCACCATTCTATATGGCGGAATAGATATAGGAAGAGTATCTGGAAGAGTGTCTATACCGAAGTCTATTTCTATCTTAGGAGGGACTCCGGGAAGATCGTTAGGAAAGATTTTTAGAAACTCTCTTACTACTGAAACTGACTGAATAAGAGGTATATCAACACTGGAGTCATTAACTCAGATTAAGTGACAGACATACCCCTTGGAAACTAACTTTCTTACCTTAAGGTACAAAATGAAACGACCCTTAGGCACTACTGAACTACTTTGCCACTCTAAGATTGACTCATTTGGAATTTGGAACTTAACAGCTCGAGTTATACAATCAATGGAGGCAACAGAAACCCAGTCCATACCTAGAATGACATCAAAATCTACCCTGTCTAACTTAATTAAATCAGCCAAAGTGTTGTTATGATTGATAGAAATAACACAATCACGATAAACTCGCTTAGCTAGAATAGACTCCCCAACAGGTGTAGAAACATAAAAGGGTTCACAAAGTTTCTCAAGAAAAACATCAAAACCATTTGCAACATAAGGAGTCACAAAAGATAAACTTGCTCTTGGATCTAGCAAAGCATAAACATCAAGAGTAAAGACTTTGATCATACCAGTGATAACATCTGGAGAGTTCTCTTGCTCTTGGTGACTAGTGTTTGCGTAAAGACAGTTTGTTCCTCCGCTAGTACCAGATGTAGCTCCCCTAGGTGAAGCCCTGTCTGGTGGAGCAACTGCTGAAGATTGGGCTCTACTGCCCTGATTTATATTGCTTGTCGGTTCTTAGGAAACTCTTTCATAAAGTGACCCTCTTGCCCACACTTGAAACAACCTGACTGACCATCACGACACTTACTTGGGTGGATTCTACCATACTTAGTACATGCAAGAGATCAGTTACCTTCTTGTTCCACACTACCCTGAGATTGGGCAGGTCTAGCCCTGAAATGCTGGGAATTCTGAATATTATACTCACATTTGTTTCTGGGTGCAGGTGCACTAGCAGATGATGGAGCCGACCCCTTTTTCTTTTGCTGAAAGGACGAACGGTTCACATTACATTTCTGTTGTCCGGACTTATGTCTTAGCCTTCTTGTTTCTAAACTCCTCTCTATCCCTGAGTTTCTCTTCCTCAACCTGCTGCACATATACCATCAACCTCGATATATCCATGTCCCCAATTAGCATCGCTGCCCTACCCTATTTTCTTGATAGATGGGACAACCTCGCAACAAACAGACTCATCCTACTCCTCATATCCGCAACCATCTCCGGAGAATAACGGGATAGTTGGGTGAACTTCAACCCATACTCATGAACACTTAGTGACTCTTGCTTAAGGGTAAGAAACTCTTGTACCTTAGCCTCTTTCAGTTCTCGAGAAAAGAAACACCCCAAGAAGGCCTCCTCAAAACAAGTGCAGCTTGTAGGTGGTGCATCCTCAGCTCTACCCTTCTTCCACTGGTCAAACCAAGTCCTACCAATATTTTTCAGTTGATATGCAGCTAGTTCAACTCGCACAGTATCGGCAACATGCATAACCTCAAATACCTTTTTCAGCTCCTCAATAAAGTTCTTTGGATCCTCAGTAGTGCTCGAACCCGTGAAACTTGGAATATTCATCCTCAAGAACTCTTAGATCTTCGAAGTATCAGTCACTTCCTGTCTAGCTCCTCTTTGTTGCCCAACCTGATTAGTCATAGCTTGACTTAGCATCCTTATTACTTCTCTGAACTCAGCGTTAGTGACTTCCCCTTGAGGTTGAACTTCAAGTGCATTCGATAACTCTTGCTCTTCAATATTACGCCTAGCAGGACAACCTCTGATAGCTCTTCGTGGAGGCATGATTTGAAAACACGCGTAAGCACGAATTAGAAGAAACTTTTTAGAGATCATACTCTAACGCACGAAATGAGTATGAAAGAAATGACAATATTTTCGTAAGTGTTGCAGCCTCCTAATTATATATATGACGCGCTTCACACTGATAATTAGGACTCTACAGACACGGCTTTATAAACTCTCTAGGACTCTTAAACTCTGTGCTCTGATACCAAGTTTGTCACGCCCCGAGCCTACACCCCTTGCGTGGCTGGCACTTGAGAACCATTGCTGGCCCCAAGCGAACCCTTGGTCTAGCTTACTTACTCAGGGGATGACTTAAACACAAAAAGTATCACTCATGCAATAACTTTAAGAAATAATATCTTAGACAAAATGACAACCGAAGTCTTAAACGTATACAAGTGAATGAATTAAGACTTAAGAACTATAACTGTCTGTCTGACTGTCTATGAAGCCTCTAAAACAAAGAGGAATGTCGGGACAAGACCCCCGATCATCTTAATAATGAAATACTGAAAACAAAGTAAAATGAGTCCTCTGAAATGCAAAGAGGCTCACCAAATGACTCTGAGTGCTCCATTGGATCAGCGAGGCGTTGGGTGATGATCCTGGTTACCTGTGTCTGCATCATAAGATGATGCAGGCCAACTCACATCAGTACATTGAATGTACGAGTATAAGAGTTGGAATGCAAAACATAACATAGGCTTGAAAAGAAACTAAAAGGAAACTTACACTGACTTTACTCAACTCATGAATAACTCAACTCAAAATGCAGTGTAAAACAATAATGATAGTACAATTTATACAAAGCATTTAGAACATTAAACATCTCAACTTGTTCAATGCATGCAATAACGAATTCAACTTTACTTATATATCAAAGTAATATAATTTCTATGGGAGTTTCTCTAACCGACAACCACCATTATGAGCCAAAGTCATGATACAACGTCTTGCCCATGCACTGCCATAATTGTCCTATACTTTGCCGTCATATAGAACCCCTTAACTAAGTGGATCGACTAATTTTTGCTAAACAACACTTAAGAAATCATATAAAAAGTATGATCCTTTACTATCTATGATGGCAACATGGTTTATGGAGACTTGAGTTAATATGAACTCACATCCCCATATCGGTGCTCAATACTACACCCAAAATATACTTAGCTCATATGTTTTAAAACAAACTTCTTTCTTTGGTTTGAGATATTTACTCAAAACTTAACTTGAAAGCTCTCTTGGAAATCGGTGTTTTCCTTTCTTGTTCAAATGTGAAAACATTTTAAACTCTTGGGAATACTTAGTTCCCTTGTAAATTTTGGAGAAATGAACTCAACTCTTTACTCTTTGCTTAACTTAAAACTTAAGTCTTAAAACAAAGTTAAAACGTTTGTGAAAGACTTTTGAAAACTTTATAAACTTCTTTTGACTTTCTTCTTAACTTCTAGACTTGACTCTTAACTTTCCTTGAATTGAATTATGGATTCAAAGATTGTGATTTGTGATAAGAAAGATCTCATGATGTTTAGAAGTGTTTTTAGATAGCTAAACATGATAAAAGATCAAAAAATCAATTTCTGAAAACAAGTCTGCGACGTAGAGATATATTTAAATTTTTGGTCGCGAAAATACTTTTTGAGGCAGAATGGTCCGTGACCGCTCTGCGATGCAAAAAGACTTTTCCCAAATCTGGGGAGCAGGCCCGCGACGCGGAGCTAGTGCCTAGATTTGCCCAATTAATTTCCTTCTTCGTTTTCCAGCCCCAATTCGCCCAAACTCGATTCTTTTTCCCAAATTCTTTTTAGATACAGATACCCAGCAAATGCACCGAAGAACTTAACTTCAAACAACTCAATAATTTGACGTAATGATCTCAGAAACTTCTCAATCTTAGCCCAATTCAAGAACGACATAAAATTCAAGAATAAATATCAAGAGCATCAACTTTCAAACTCTTTTAGGATGAATTCACGCTGAAATAAACATATTTGGCACGTGGGTGAACGAACTCAACGTTATGAAAGCCTCACATACCTTGTAAGATTAATTCCTTGGCGAAATCTACAACCAAATCGCACTATCTTGGCGAATCTTGAGCTCCTTTCTCCTCTTTGCTCTTTTCTCCAAGTCCTAGCATGAATTTCCAATTTCTCTAAACTGACAAAATTATGATTTGATCCTTAATTAATTCACTAAAACGAATTAAATTAATTGGGTAAAGAAAATACCAAACTATCCTTCCAAAATCCGGATTTGACATTTCCTTATTTGAACATCCCAACTTCAAATGGGCGTATCTCACTCATACGAACTCGGAATCGTATAAACTTGGTGGCGTTGGAAAGATTATTCCAAGATCTTCCTATGATATCTGGAACCAGACCTAGCTCATCCTGAGCTAGGAGTTATGGTCGTTTGAAGTTGACCAAAAACTCAACCTAACATACTTCACAATTTTCCAGATTTTTATTTACTTTCCAAAAATGGCTTTTTCCAATTCTTTAACTTCTTCCTAGTTATTTCAATTTGCGAGATGTTACAAAACTTATAGAATAATTGGTGAAGTTTAGAACTTTTATGAACCATGAATTTTTATGTTAGCTTAGAATCTTATGTCACACCCCCGAGATTACCTCTAGATGTGACACAGTGCTTAGTGCCATAAGTCATGACCCCGAGCTAATTAATCTCATGACGTGACATGACGCTATGATTAACATAAATCAATATAAAATTAAAACATAAACGCAAAAGCTAAATCTAAAACATCTAGATAGAGCCCATAACACTGAGATAAACTAATATTTGAAAGAAATAACATAAGAAATCTATATTTGGCTGTCTTAAAGCCTCTACTAGTAGAATTTGCTAGGACAAACCCCTAGCTAATTCCAACTAACTGACACTGAAAGTAATAGCTGAAAAGAAAGATAAGGAATGTCCTTGCCTCATCAATATTGCTGCTCGTTGTCAGAGGGATCACTAACCGCGAGCTGGATACTGAACATCAGAACCTATATCATCAAACATTATAAACAGAAAGTATGTTTTCAGTACTTTTTGTAACCTTATAGGTGTGAATTAAGGAAATGAGAAAGTTATCTTTAATGATCAAGATTATTACCATCCTGTCAATTGCTGCCTCCTGCAGCATAGAACGGAACAGAACTTGGTGTGAAGGGATCGGTTGCATTATCCCCAGAAACAACGTCAAGAAGAAAATCAAAATTGTTAAGTCTGGATAATCACATTAGTAAGGTCATCCTTCTTCAGAATACATCGATGGTTTTCCTCAGCGTTAAGCCATGAACGAAGGTTGGGCTCTTGAATGAACATCTCACATGCCTTAGCAAGAAAAATAGGTGATTCAACCGCGACCATAGGAATATCCTCGTCCTTCTTCATGATCTTCTTGATGAGGGTAGGGGGAAGTAGCAGTTTGTTCTTGAAATCATTAACGTTCTCCATTTCTCTCCGCTGGTCTGTCCAGAACATCTCCAGCGTTTCTTTCTTCTTCTCAAGGTTAGGCTGCGACAGCGTTAGGTACTGAGCGGATTGACCTGCATTCACTGCCGACTTCTCAAATTTGTTTTCCATGGTGATTTTTTCTATGTTTACAAGCTCAGACACAGAGAAATGATCGAAGATTGATACATGTATGCAACTGTGTGCTCTCTCTATATATAGAGAAAATTAAATCTAATTAAATGAATGAACCTAGACATTTCTAAATCTACATTCATCAAGCCTATTAATGAAAATTTGTTACAATTTAATATATAACAATAAAATTGTGAGAAAACCATCTTATTAAATACTAGTTAGTTATAGTCTATAAGGTATTAATGAATGAATCTCAACATTAATAAAAATAATTCTTTTTGAGTAATGTTAATAAAAAAAATTCTACAATCCTCCATATATCACAAAAACAACAATAATAAATAGAAAGAAATAAAAAGTTTGTTATAATTGGACTTTCAGATATGTGTACAATCCGTCAAATTTGATGTCAGACTGGCGACCATACTTTGGTAAAACAAGATGGATTAAACGTTAAACTTAGACTTACTAATTTGTGGTATAACACTGTATTCAAACATCATAGGAGGGATGGCATAGTTTAATAATGCATATTAACTAATGATTTGTTATTACATATATGAACCTAGTTCATTCGATCTCGAATCACATAGGTTGGGTTATGTACTACCATTGTTAATCTTTCCAAATTGATAAAAATCTGACATTCCTCGATGTTTCTTTTTATCTTTGAATTGATCTATAGTGTGCCTCTATGAAAAGAATTGATTTAGGTTCAACACTTTAAAAGCACATTAATGTATATATAAAATATTTGTTATTTTACCAACAATGACGACAAGTGAATAAAGTAACTTCATGTTTCTTGTTTTCTTTGCAAGAAAAATTAGCTTTACAAGTCATATATTGCATTATTTTAATGTTGTTTTATTTTATAAAAGAGAACAGAATTAGTTAATTTATTTGTCTTCTCAACTTCTTTCTTTTTTTCCAGACCTTCTCAAATTCTCATATACCTCATTCTGTCCACTAAGTTATTTTGCAACCAAACAAAGCCTATTTGGTTAAACGTATATACGCATTAAACTTGTTTTATTATTGTGTTGGTAAGTGGTACATATACACATTTTTTTAATACAATAGAGTAATTGCTAAATTCACTCCGCTGCCGCTGCATTTACCATCGATTGCTCAGTCATTTTTCATGAAATTTTGGACAAGGAGCGATTTTTCCTATATTAACTCAGACAAAAATGGAAGTAAGATAAATCTTGGTGCTTATATATACAAAGGAGAAAGAAAACTAATTACAAATTGGTTAAACGTAATGAAGGTATAAGTGTCAATGCTTGAGGTACAATGCAATTGTGGTAAGCAAATGAGGGAATTGACGCCATACACTTATTTTAATTAAATGAAAATTTTATTAATAGTGAAGAGTGTCATAGATAAAATATGAGAAAATCACACCCCCATAAATAAATTAGACGCAACATTACAAAACTTAAGATACTTTTTAAATCTTTAAGAAATATAATTTTGTATTACAAAATATAGCAGATTGAAATAAATTAGAAAAGGAATGTTTTATTAGATTTTATACATTATTTATGGGCTAAATTTTCGGTCTTTATTTTGTGTTAACACGAGTTTTCATTTTCTGAAGGAAAAACCACTTGTGTGTTCATACATATTTTTGCATATCTCTCTCTCTCTCTCTCAATAGGAAAATCATTATTCTCTCTCCATAAAATAAAATATGATTATTACAAATTTGGTTCCTACAATTCTCATGATCTTACATATGTTCAATATTTTCATTCAAATATTTCATTAATCAATTTTTCATTAAAATTTAAATTGTTTATCAATTTTATTCTTTGTTAGTGGATTCTTTGATGTTCCTCTCTTGCCATGTATAATATATGTTTCCAATTAATACTAGTCTATAGACTTCAAAAATCGCCCTTCTTTCTTCCCTAGACATGTCTTGAGAAGATGCAATTCGAAAACAAATAATTAATTGCACAGGATATCCAAGCAAAGACAGAAGAGTAAAATGCATGAACTGTTATATATATAGAAGAATGCATTCGGTGCATTGACAAAATATTTAATATTAAGATCAAAGATGAGCAAGTTATCACAAAGAAAAAACGCTAAAAGCATTAGAGGATAGAATAGATAGTTTAGAAGAAAGAGTAAGTAAGATAGAAAAGGGAAAAGGCGTAGCATTAGAAAATGGGAAAGGCGTAGCATTAGAAAATGGGAAAGGCATGGAAGACTCTAGCCAAATTGACCATAAAATGTTAGAATCAGAAATAGAACTTCTCAATGAAAAAGAAAACTACAAATCATTTGAAGGATTAATTTGTAACGAAGACAAAAAAATTAATACCATAAAAATCCTAACCAGAATAAAAACTCAGGACTACGAGATAAAGACCCTCGCTCTAGTAGACTCAGGATGTACAAAAAGTATAATAAATAGCTGTATTTTGCCTCTAGAAGTAATAAAAGATTTTTCAGAACCACAAAGCGCCATGCAAATGGATGGTTCTTCTAACATATATAAGCATTACGTCAGTAATGCAAAAATAAGTTTTTTAAACACGCGTGCAGACTTTTATAAACCCATCTATAAGTTAGAAAAAATCTGGGTAAGAGATTTAAATATTAGGGTAGACTTTGTTTTAGCATTAGATTTCTTACTACTTAATAATGGTAGTTGTCTCCTTACTAGAGATGGAGTAATATTCTCTAAAAATACTACTCAGATAGCAATAACAACATAATCTATTCCAACAAGATCTAGGTATCTCATAGACATTGATGAGCCTGAACCAAATACTTCAAAATCCAAAAAAGGGAAAGAATGCACTTGCACTAAAATACATGTCACGGATGAAAGAGAAGAAATTGAATTATTAGACCTTAGACTTTCAGATACAAAAGATGTAGAAAAGAGTTACAACTTAATAGAAATAAATACACGATTTTAAAATTTTAAAAGAGGGTTACAACACATAGGAATAATAAAAAATCAAAAGGATCTGGAAGAAGTAATTCGAATTCTAGATAAACTAGTGATAATCAGAGAAAGACCCCTAAGGCATTGAGACGCCAATCACATAAGCTGCAGACTAGACATAATTAACACAGAATACACTGTGAAAACAGCGACTATTGAATCAACAACTGAAGACCTGAAAGAATTCGAAGACCAAATAAAAGAGTTAGTAAGGTTAGGAGTAATCATAAAATCAACATCAAGACATAGGTCGGCATCATTCATGGTAGAAATCATAGCGAAATAGTAAGAGGAAAAGTCAGAATGGTTATAAATTACAAAAGACTTAATGATAACACCCGAATGGACGGGTATAAGCTATCAAATAAAACAGAACTAATAAATAGAATACAGGGAAGAAAAAATTTTAGTAGGTTGGATTGCAAGTTCGGATACTGGCAAGTAAAAATGCATGAAGATAGTATAGAATGGATTGCTTTTACTTGCCCAGAAGGAAATTTCGAATTGTTAGTAATGCCCTTTGGACTAAAAACACCCCCCCCCCCCCACCCCAATTTTCCAAAGAAAAATGAATAATATTTTTAGAGACTATAAAAATTTTATTCTAGTGAATGTAGACGATATTCTAGTGTTTAGTAATAATAT
This sequence comes from Solanum bulbocastanum, assembly GCA_037074985.1. Lineage (NCBI taxonomy): Eukaryota > Viridiplantae > Streptophyta > Magnoliopsida > Solanales > Solanaceae > Solanum > Solanum bulbocastanum. The sequence goes on from CM073599.1 coordinate 22,770,347, forward strand.
TAAAGAACATCTAGGACAACTACAAACGGTGTTTAAGTTATTTGTAGACAACGGAATCATAGTTAGTAAGAAAAAAATGAATTTATGTAAAAGCCTCATAAACTTCTTAGGAATAGAAATTGGAGATGGAAGAATAAAATTACAACCTCATATAGCTAAAAAAGTCCTAGACATGCCAGACAAACTAGACTATAATAAAGAGTTACAAAAATTTCTAGGAATTTTAAATTATGCAAGAAATTTTATAAAAGACCTAGAAAAGGTAGCAGGACCTTTATATTCAAAAACGGGAACTCATGAACAGAAAACATTCAATACAAAAGACATAAAGTTAGTACAAAAACTTAAACAAATGGTTAAAAACATACCAAACTTATCTCTCCCATTAGAAACCGACTATCAAATAGTAGAAACCGACGGAAGTCTAGAAGGATGGGGAGCAATATTAAAAACAAAGAAAAATAAGTATGGAGACAAAAAATATGAAAAAATATGTGCCTACCAAAGCGAAAAATATAAAGAAAAAGGGAACATGAGTAGAATAGACGCAGAAATATTAGCGGTAATATACGGTCTAAACAACTTTAAATTATATATTATCAATAAAAAAGAAATTTTAGTAAGAATTGATTGCAAAGCCATTGTAAAATTCCATCAAAAAATAGATGAAAAAAGTAGTAGCAAAAGAAGATGGTTAAACTTTTTAGACGCCACGTCAATAAACAATATATCTTTAGAACATATAAAAGGGAAAGATAATTCTTTAGCAGATCAGCCTAGTAGACTTATGAAAACTAACTATTTATTTTCAGCATGAGTACAGGAAAAGACAAAGCCAGAGCATTTAGCTCAAGCAGCACTACTGATCAAAGAAACAAAGATTTATATCTACAGACTCTACTGGGGAACACCTTGTTCCGACCCAGACAAGATTAGAAGAAACAAGACAAAATACCCCAAGCATTGAAAGACTGCATTTTGGAAGACAAAACATAATATTTTATCCCCCATCTAACTTATGTTTTAGAGTGAAGCCAGAGACAAAGATAGATAGACCCCAAAAATGCTTGATAGATAATCTATGGATAGCGTACAATAAGATCCCATGAGACAACAGCTACTTCATTTCCGTACTAAATTCATTAAGCCATTATTTCACAGAGAAAAATGAAGATAAGAAATTCAAATTCTATGTGGTAGTTTACAAAAGATTAGCCGAAATCTTTCGGACATGGACTGAGGTAATAGATTCAATAAAAGACTTCCCCACTCCCCTCTTCAAAGGGTTCAATGACCTAAGTGAAGCTTTGGACTATGCAAGAGGAAATCTAGGGCCAAATTATTTTGTAAGCCCAGCTGCAAGCCCTTTCTTACAATATAACATCCGAAAAGACATAGACAAAATAATATTTTGTGACCACTGCTCTTCAATGACAGAAGGTTTCAAAAGACAAAATCAAACCATTGAAAGACTTGAAAAAGAAAAAGAAAAAATGAAACATATCCACCTCCTACAGGAAAGAATAAAGATCTTACATTTTGAAATCACTCAGACTATACCACTACAAATCGAAGACCATCCAAAAGAGCAAAAGAGTTCTCCATCTCATTATAAAATGGATAAGACGGGTGTACATTCCCCAAAGAATGTAGAAAGAGCCACTGTATCGGCTAAAGGTACAACTAGTTCTGTTCAAATTGTAGCAGGTAAAGACTTATCAAATCCATTGATGGCCGACACTTTGCCAAAAAGTGTGAGAATTTTACCAGACAGTTTCAATACGACCAAGACTACAGAAAAAGGAAAGAAGACTAGAGGTTCCTGCTAAAAAGAAAAAAAGACAAAAAAAATAGAATAGATGATACAAAGTTCTTTCCACAAGTTACTCGGTTTAAAGACTAAAGAAGTCATAAGAGAATACCTAAACCCAAAACCAGAAACTGCAAACACTGACACTGAAAATTCAGAGAGTAACAAATACAACCCGTCGCTAGAACAATTTGCTCAAGATCCAAATGAGGACGACGACTTAGGGATGAGTTTTGACTCTATCGCATTGTACAATCTAGACATGTAAGAAATATGTAAGCCATGACAATCAAGAAGAAAAGATAAAAAAGGATAAGTAAGCAATGACGTAATAAGTGAATTACTCTAAAGCAGACAATAAAGAGGACACCACTACTCAAAAGCGGACAATTATTTTGAAAAAGTCTTTCAAAGGTCATGTGAAGATGGGGCCCAAAAAGCACCCGACAGGTAAAGAAAAATTATTCAATATTTGATATTCAAAGTTTCAAATCTATGGGAGTCCTTCCTCTCCTATAAATATGAGACCATTTGCAGGAAGAAGGTAGAGAGCAGAGAGAAGAACAAGCAGAGCATAATAGAGAATAGTTTACGAGTTTGAACCTTTACATATTTACCTTTCCTTCAGTAAAAAAGAGTGAAGTGAGTTTGTTTGTAAAAAAGAGTGTGAGTGTTTATTTTTGCAAGTAGTTGTAAGGTCATCTGGGGACTCCCGAAAGGGAAACCTCTCTCCGACCATTATCATGTAAGTAGTTATATGTTTTTCTAGATCTTTAGTAGTTTCTCCCTGTTGATATTATGTACCGTTGATGTTCATATATGTATTTTTTAAATTATGGTTCATTTATTACTTACTCTTAGTAAATGGTTAGTTCCTTCTCCTCTTAGTAGCAACGATGGATTAACTTGTAAATACCTAGGGAAGTTGAAAGTCCACCATGGTCAGAGAATCGAAGGACTTTGTATCCCGTGGTTTGATTAAAGAAGAAGTTGCTAAGAACATAGGCTAAGAAAAAGAGATGAACAGAGTAAAAAATAATAACAATTTTGGGAGAAATTACATAAGATTTAGTAACAACAAACTACTACACTAGATAAGGGAACAGGAAGAGGGAGTATTGAGTAGGATTTTACAACCTAATTCACAAAACGCTTTATTTCTCAACCACATCATCCTTATTATATTTAAACATTGATTATATTTACTAAATTTTATTTAATATTTAAAAGACTTTTTTTGATATCAGAGCATATGTTACAATCTTGTATAAGACCAATAGAATATTTTAATACATGCCAGCAAGAATATTTAAAAGAAAGCCTCGACCCTAAGAAAGGCAGATAATAATTGACCAAGAATATTATTGATATCTTTTACGGATAGAAGAAAATTATTCGAATATATATGACTTTCTAATAGAACAAAAACAACTATATCTAGAACAACGACAGTTATATTCAGACTTATTATCATCTGAAGAAATAAATTTGATAAATCAAGAAATTAGACAAATAAACTTACAGTTACCAACAATAGGATCTAGACTTAACCATTACATCCAACAAATTAGACAGGAATGATACGATAGAAAAAGAAAGACCTGGTACTTGGCATAAAAATACTACAATAAGAAGTATAAAGAAGTTAGAATATTTAGACTAAGAAGTAATTTCAGAAAAGAAGTATCGAAGACTAAAATTTGGTTCAGTAATCAAGTGTAATTTTACAGAAGGAGATCACATCCTACATAGCGATCACCATCACCTAAACACCATCACAGACTTAATAATAAATTTAGCAGAACACACTCACTTGAGAGACGATAGAATACTAAAGTCAATAGAAATGTTAGAAAACCTGCAAAACCAACATAACAAATCATTAGAAAAATAGAAAGAAATTTTAATTCTCTAAAAACACAACAATTAGATATAAATACACAATTACAACTACTTTTAACAAATAATAATAACATAGCAAACAATACTACAATAGAACAAAACGTTATCCGACTAGAACATCTCCACAAAGAAGTTACAGAAATTAGAAAAGAACTAGATCAAATAAGAGACTTAACTCTTTCATGAACGATCCCTTCTACTAGGAAGTTCTAAAAAGAGCAGCCCAATTTCAAGTTAATTTTGAAGGTTTATCTAAATATACACCACCAGAAAAAATAGATTTAATAGAAATAAAATAAAATTATATAATAATATTCGCACTATTAGAGTTAAACAAGAAACTAGAGGATTAGATTACAATAATTAATCAAAAGTCAAATAGTCTATTAGAAAATAAAATCTCAGAAGAAAAAAACAAAACATGATAAAAATATACAAGACTTGATAGAACAACTAAAAAGAATAGAAATAACGCCCCAAAAAGATAGACCTAAAATAACAAAAAAGAACAAGGCATGGAATTTTTTTCAAACAGGAATCGAGCCTCCCAAGAAAGACAAAGGGTCAGTTTCTCTCAAGATAGACTAGAAAATAATATGTTAGCTAGAATAATGAACTCATCCAGACCCAGTAGTAGTCACCAGTTAGATGAAATAATAGATGTAGAAAAAGATATAGAAATTTTCTAACAAAATAAATTAAGATTTCTAAATCCTCAAGTACTTTATAATACAAGTTTATTTTCTTCAACAGGACAATTATACAGACATTATAGAGAAGAGCAGATGTGCATATCAGAAAATAATAGTGAAAGTATAAGTCTAATTAGCAAAGAATCTATGAAAGAAATACAAAAAAGAAGAATGAATCTCATGCATATGGAATTAGTAGTAATTGGACTGAAAGGATTAACTAGAAAAAATCTAGGAACTTAAGTACTAATTACTTTATATGATGATAGATGGTCAGAATCAAAAAGATCTATAATAGATTTAACAGAAGCAGATATGACCAATAATGGAGGAATATTTTACTATAGTCCAGACTTCATGATAAATTTAAATGAATTTGGTAAATACATAAAAATAGGAATTCAAACTAAAGGTTACGAAGAAATGAACTGCGAAAATAATTTGCTAGTATGCGTAGGTTTCATAGGAAAATTAGCCACTAGCAGCAGTTCAAAGTTTAAAATTAAAATAGACGATGCAGTAGGTTTAATGGGAAATAAGGGAATAAAACTAATGAAACCCTTAAAAATAAGTTCCGAAGAATATGCTGGTAGGGAATGGAATTTAGAGAAATTCTGTAAAAAGGAGGTATTAAGACCCAATGATCACCTTTTCATATACTAATAACAGAGGACAAACCTCAATCAAATTCACAAACTATAAATATTACGACCAAAAAGAAATAGATGAAGATCTAGAAGATAACGAAACAACCATAAACATGGAAGGAATGAATGTCCAAATCATAGAATAAAACGATTATGAAGTAGATAAGTCAATAGAAAAAGCCAAAAAGATATACGAATTAGATAAAACAACATTCTTTAGATGTAAAGGTTGTAAACAAAGAGGAATAAAATTTTCTCTAGTAGAAAAACACTTTTAAAAATGCAGAGTTAGAACAGACAATTACCGATATAGACAAAAAGAAGACGAAAGTGAAAGTAGACAAGAAGAAGAAAAAAGTGACAGTGATGACGAAACAACTCTCAGCTTAAAAGAATTTATGGAAACCGCCTCAACCAGTTCAAGTACCTTCTAAAAAACCACACTTGTACCACCAGTTGAATATATCATAGGTAATTTACCAAGACATAGGGTTTTTAGACAAGACCCAGCTACAGAACCAGAAATGGTTAGACCAATAGGGATAAGAATGTCAATAGAAGCACCTATCAAACTACAAGACGGGGGAGACAGAGGAAAAATACTGAATATAGCAGCACATGACCCTCAATTATGGAATTCAGTAATAAACGTATGGAAAGGAGTAGTAGTAGCAGACTATATACACCATTATAGTGAAACAGATGCATAAACCATGTATGGTATATGGAGAGCTTTTTAGGAGAATCAATTACATTAAAGGAGTATGGAAAGCATACAAAGTAGCTTACCCTCAATAATTCCAAGAATTAGTAAACATGGGACCAAACTCGTATAACTTTACCAATAAAATACACAACCTAATAACAGGAGAAGACCCAAGCGGATTAGTAGTATTACAAAGAATGCATTAATAAAATTAGAACAACGTAACATAAAAATTAGTGCCATATAAACAACTTCCTAAAAGACTATTTTTATTATTGTGCCATAGGGGTAACGCGTTTGACCAAAGTTTAGGAAATGAACTTTTTAATAAGCTCCCTGGAGCCCTAGGAAGAGAGATAGAAGAAAGATAGAATAAAAGAGAAGGAGTAATGCAAAACCCAAACGCAAATTGATCTATAGGGCATAAAATACAGCACGTAATGGAGGTATTACAAGAAAAATGTACAAATATACAAATACAAAAACTGTTGAAACAAAACGAGACTGGATTCGGTAAAAATATATATACAACACAAAGTTACAATCAAAGTAAACCACAAAGAAAATACAGAAAAACACACTAAAATACCCAAGAGTACAAACCTAAGAAAAAATATTATTTAAGAAAATCAATGACAAGAAAGCCTTACCTAAATAAAGACAAACATGTAAGAAAACATAATAACAACAAAATTTACAAAAATAGACTAGCTTGTTTCACATGCGGAAGTGAAGAACTTCTGGCCAATACTTGTTCAGGAAGAAACAACAGTAGGACAAGAAATGTCCAGCTTATAGAAAACTTCCAAGAAACCCTGATAAATGTAGACGACTATATGTCAGATAACAAAAGTATATATTCAGTAATAAGCATATATGCCTTAGAAGGAGGAAGACAAAATTCATCTGATTCAGAAGAAGAGACATTAATAAACGAGATAGGATTAGAGAAGCTAGATTTAAACAACTTAAAGGATTACACAGGATATCCAAGTAAAGACAGAAGAGCAAAATCCATACACTGTTATATTGAAGGATGCATTCGATGCATTGACAAAATATTTAATATTAAGATCAAAGATGAGTGTGTGTATATAGATATATATATGTCACCACCCATCTAACCAGCCCATTCTTAGTGTTGAAGCTTTTCATTCTTGTTTTTTGGTGAATTAGATATGAATACTAATATTCATATCATCATCTACTTTCTTTTCTCTTTTTAAAATATCAAATTGAAAATACTATTATTTAGGCACCTATTATTTATGAAGTTTTTTCGTTTTTCTCCTTTTTTCAGAAAGAAAGTTCTTAGTTTTTTTTTTCTTCAAAATTTTCAACTAACACAGTGACAAAAGCTATTGGTGTAATCTTTTAATAATTGATATATGATCATAATGTTATTTTGTTACTGTTGAATAGAGAGTTGGGCTATATGAATGAACTCTGATTTTTCTTGCTAAATTTTCTTCCTTATATTTTCTTCGATCTTTTAAATCTTGAGAAAAGTTTTGAATTTCAAACTATAATTATAATTCCTTGTATAAATAGAAATTCGATCATATTTACTTCAAATGTAATATTAAATTTATTTCTAATTTAGTTAATTTTGACTTTCTTACTAAAAGAGTGCAAGTAAATAAGGTAAAATTTTCAATTATTTTTTTGTTTTTTTTTTTTTTGGCAAAGATGCAAACTCATAATACTATTTATGACTTTTTTCTTTTTCCTCCTTTTTCAAGAACGAAGTCCTTAGTTTACATTTACACTATTTTTTTTTTTTTTTGATTCATTGGTGGATAATAGTACGGAATATCAGTTGCATTGAAATAGTTTCTTCATAAGCTGGATCGTTTAAGCAAAAAAAAATTACTTGTTCCAACAAATAATTGGTTTGATGAATGGGGAAACCTAATGTAAGAGCGCGATGAAAAAAATATATTTTTTCTTTTTCGATAAAGAGATAGATGATTGAACGAATTACTAGAACGTAAAATTTTGCACTTCCAAATCTTGCTCACAGATAGAAGTTGGTAAATAAATGAAAAACAATATACCTGACCATCTGGAGAGATATTGTACCCGCGTGTTTGACATATATCTTCATAATGTGTGCTTCAATTTGAAAGTACTAAACTGAAACATCATAAAATTCGAACAACACCTAGTTAATAATTCAGGGCTAGAACAAGAAAATTGTTAGATATAACAATAAAATTGTTAGATAATTATCATATTAAATACTAATTATACCAAGATATTAACGAATGAACCTAGACATTAATAAAAATATATTTTTTAAGCTATCCAAATCATATTTTCCAATAATCATCCACATATCGCAAAAACAAAACGAATAAAAAAATATTAAGAAACTTTGGTCGGTTTTCCTGTATGCATACAATGTGTTGAATCTGGTGTATCGTTGACTATGAACTATACCTTGATAAAGCAAGATCAAACTTATAGAATAATTCAAGTTTAGAACTTATATGAATCAAGAATTTTCTTTGTAAGCTTAGGATGACGCTCTGAGATTACCTCTAGACGTGACACAGTGCTTAGAGCCATAAGTCATGATCCCAAGCTAACCTCATGACATGACATGACACTAAGATTAACATAAATCAATATAAAATTGGGACATAAACACGGAAGCTAAATCTGAAACATCTATATAAAGCTCATAACATTGAGATAAACTAATATCTGAAAGAAATAACATAAGAAATCTATCTATGGTTGTCTGAAAGCCTCTATTAGTAGGAGTTGTTAGGACAAATCCCTAGCTAATTCCAACCGTCTAAAACTCAAAGTAATAACTGAGAAGAAAGATAAGTGTTGTTCTCGAAGTGATGAGGACTCATCAATACTGATGCTCGTTAATTCGATATTTTAAACCGAAAATTAAGATATTCAAAAACTATATGTAAAGTACTATAAATTATAATTTTTATATATCAATGTGATGGTAAAATACATCATAAAATGTTAGTCAAAGTTCTTATTGTTTGACTTTAAAAAAGAAAATTATGACAATTTAAACTGGACGAAGGAAGTAGCATTTTGTGCATTGAGATATTGTGAAACTTGAAAGTAAAATGACGTGAATTTGCGTAAGACTGTACACATTTCACTTAAGGAAAGAAGTGAAGAATAAAGGAAATAAAATCTATAGTAATAGTAGCATGTTGTGCATTGAGATATCGTGAAACTTGAAAGTAAAATGACGTGAATTTGTGTAAGATTGTACACGTTTCACTTAAGGAAAGAAGTGAAGAATAAAGAAAATAAAATCTACAGTAATAGTCCTAGTCTACGTGTTAAGGAAAGAAATAAAGAATAAAGGAAATAAAATTTACAGTAATAGGCTTAGTCTAAGTGGATATTATTTATTGGTTTGATAGTTTTGAGGTACGTGGAGATTATTTATTGGTTTGGTAGTTTTAGGACTCACACTTATTATTACTGAAATACTGATGATACTGATATCTAATTACAAAGACTAATTAAGAAAAAGTGATTAATTAAGTTGTTCATTGATGGAAAGAAATTTTGCTTTTAGATGAGATATAATTTAACATGTACATGACTTTCAATACTAAAAAAAAAATATTACTCCTTAAAACAAATCTTATGTTATAACATTAAAATCCACTGAAAAAAATAGTAATATATAAACAACATAACTAAATTAATTATAAGCTGATAAAAAATATATACATAATACATAAGCGTGCTTTTATCATCTTAGGAGAATAAGAAGAAGATGAAAGTTAATGACAACTAAATATACCTTTGATTTAGTAATTAAAATTCATATAAAAATGTGAATTCAACTTCTTCGTCTAGGGAGAAAATTCAATTATTACTGTATAAAAAGAAACCATACCTCTGATCAAGTATTTTGTTTAAAACAAAGAAATGAAGCTAAAAAAATATATTAATTAAAATCAAAACAACACATCAATAAATTTATAACTTTTTAGGAGAAAAAAAATATAAATGAATGAATTATCAAAAAAATCAAAAGTAAGATTAGCATAACTACATTCAAACTTAAATTTTGTAGATAAAAAAGAAAACTATATATATGAACTAAAAAATATTTTAAAAGAACTAAATTCACATCAAATTAAAGGAATGAGAGTCATCATATGAAACCTTAAAAAAAATTCCATAGTTAGAGTTGTCGCTACCTAAAATATATATATATATATATATATATATATATATATATATATAGTTGTGCTAACAAAAAATATAGAAAAAAATGAAAACTCAAATGTCGTGGGTTAAAGAGAGAATCATTTGTGCTTATTACTAATAATAGAGCCAAAAAATAAAATTATGTACCTCTAACGGGTGTTGAAAAGTAGCCACAAAAATCAATAATTTTTTTAAAACAAAATAATGAAAATGTGCATATGATAAAGTGATAGAAAGGATACCGAAAGGTAATACATAAATGCATATTAACATATCTAATATAATAAAGAAGATAATTATTATGGGAGATGAAAAGTTAATTAATATGTATATTTAGACTTCTGTGCATAAACACATAATTGGGAGTAAAAATCATAATAACATAATTAGTGGGAGTTATTATATTTACATAATCGAGAGTTAGTGGAAATAGATGAATCATGTATTAATATGATGATTTATCATTTAAAATGTAACTTATAAAATAGTTTATAATATTTTAATTTAATGTAGGATAAAATGGTAATCTAATTTTTGCTTAAGTTTTTTCCCACTCATAATAATATATAATTATTATTGTTATTATTATTAGTAGTAGTAGTAGTATTCTAATATATAATTCAAGTATTTCTAGATGATTAAAAAATTTAAAATTTTATAAAAATAAATGAAAATCTAGATAGCTTAGAGCTTAAGATCCAATCTGTTTAAATTTAAAGACTAAGAAGATTTAAATTTGGATCCATGTCAAGGCGATCGACCACATCAATCATCCATCTTGTGAGGAGGCCAATAGAGAAGTATCAAAAAATAAAGAATGACTTATATATGATGTTCATCAACCTTGAGAAAGTCCATGACAAAGTATCGAGGGAAGTTTTGTGTAGATGTCCAGAGACTAGATGTGTATCAATGGCTTGTATTTAGGGCACTAAAGGATATGTACGAAGGAGCTCAAACGCGGATAAAAATGGTAGGAGGAGACTCAGAGCACCTCCATGTGGAGATAGGGTTACACCAGGGATCAACTCTTAGTCTTGCCTTCATATTAGATGAATTGACGAGGGATATTCAAGATGAAGTGTCGTGGTGTATGTTACTATCGGATGGCATAGTATTAATTGACAAGACGTGTAGTGGCGCAAACGCTAAGTTATAGGCATGGAGACAAGCTTTGGAGATTAAAGAGTTCAAATTGAGTAAGGACCAAGACAATATGTGGAGTGCAAATTTCATGATGATGCATGAGGTAGGCATGGAAGTGAGGCTTGACATTTAAAATATTTCCAAGAGAGACAACTTCAAGTATCTTGGGTTTATAATTTAAGGGAATGGGACATCAACATGATATCACACATCATATTGGTGCAGCGTGAATGGACTAGAGGCTCGCCTCTGATTTCCTATGTGATAAAAAGGTACAGTCGAAACTCAAATGTAAATCTTATTGAGTGGTGGTTAGACCAACATTATTGTATAGGGTAGATTGTTAGTCAGTCAAAAAATTCCACGATACTATTGCAAAGGTAAGGATGTTGAGGTAGACATGTGATCATACTAGAGAGATAAAATTAGAAATGAGGTTATTCGGAATAAGGTGGAAGTAGCCTCAATGGTGGACAAGATGAGAGAAGTAAGACTGAAATGATTTGAACATGTGAAAATGAGATGTGTAGACACACCATTGAAGAGGTATGAGAGGTTGGTAATAACAAGTACGCAGAGAGACAAAGGTAAGCTAAAAAAGTATTGGAGAAAGGTGATAAACAAGAAATGCTGAAACTTTAGATTACCAATAGCATATCTTTAAATAAAAAGATATAGATAACACATATTAAAGTAGAAGGTTAGTAAGAGGTTAGTAAGAGATTACTGTCCTTAGGGTGGCTAGTGGTTAGTATTATTTAGTTGAGCTTATCATTAGTATTATTGTTTTCTATAGTGTATCCTAGTTTGTTAGTTTAGTAAATTTCAACTATCACATTATTGTATTGTTATTTTGTAATAGATTTCGCACCGTTACCTTATCACTACTTGTATTTTCTTAAATGTCTCCTTTGTACCTGTCATTTTTCAAAAATAATATAGTGACAGAGTCTATGTTCCTTTTGACCCTTCTAAGACCTCATAAAATTTCACTATTTTGTTGTTTGCGTTAAAAAAAAAATATTACATTAAAAATTTAATAATATTTTTATAGTCACGCAAAAAAAGGAACTAATTCACTAATTGAGCTATAATTGGAAACTAACATAAGTAAAACTATTTAGTAGAAGAACTCTCAAACTAATGCGGTAGTAAATATTAGAACTTAAATCTAATGTTTCCTTAGCCGCCTACGCAATTTATGTGGAACAATCCTACACCACAAGTGAATTCTATATAGAAAGAAATTTTAATCCAAAAAATGAATTATAAATATAAAGAAATTCTACTTTAAATTAAATCTTAAAAATAAAGAAATAAAAGATCAAATAATAATTCAAGATAAAATAATTTTAATGAAAGAACAGAAAGTTCAATCAACTTTGGTAAAAACCTTCATATTTCTAATATAGTATATATAGATATATAAAGATTGAAAGATTGTCTAACTTTATCCTTTTTTATAGCAGAAGAGGGGGGGGGGGGGGGGGGATAAAGCTAATAAACATGTCACAGCTAAAACTAGGTACTTCTGTTTTCCATTCAAATGACAGTAACTTAATACCAGGAAAATGGAAATAGCGCATTACAAGAGACCAAAAATTGAGAATATTACAATGGGTCAGCATAATCGGGCTTCCCACATAGCAAGGGACTACAAAGACTAAGGTACCTGTAAAGCTCACCCCCCTGTTTTGCGCAATTCAGCATCACCATGGGCGAAGTGGCACCTTTCTCCAAAAGTGCAAGAACCTTTAGCAAAATTTTCGCACAGCTTAGTCTTGTAGTTGCTCATTGGAGGTGCAGGTCCACCCTGTACAGCAGGTGTTCTTCCTGGGCCACCAACTGATCCAAGGTTGCTGATCAGCTCTCTCACCATGGCGCTAGCCCGCGAAATTTGTTCAAATGTGCCTTCAAGCTCAATGTTCCTCAGATTTTTATCTATTTCATGCTCACGGATTGCCAGCTTGGCTCCTGTCTGCCGACAGATCTGCTTAGAGTTCACTCCGCCCTTTCCAATGATGGGTCCCACATGGAAAGCATCCACACTGATCTTTGCAGTGGCCGACGTACCAAAGCTAGCAGCAGCTCCTGAAACAGGAGGCTCCCTTCGCCCACCAAAACGGTCAGGAATAGGTCCAACACCCATGGCACGTGGTGATGGCACAATAGGCTTGCCAATTTCCCACTCCCCATGAGCAAAACGGCATTTGTCCCCAAATTTGCATCCCTCAGCTGTGTTGAACTTGCTGCAAATTTTGGTTTTCACAGCAGGAGTATTCCCACTGGCAATAGGTGATGCTGGAGATGGTGCAATATTCATCATCTTGGCCACAGCATTATAGCCACCAGGAACATAATGAAGAAAATGGCAGTTCTCACCGAAAGGGCAGCCAACAGTGCTGCAGAAGAACAAGATCAAGTTAAAAAATCATCAGCCTAAAAGAAGATTTCTCATTTCATTTAGAAGCATGAATAACGCAGACAGCAGATCACAAGCAGATAATCACTCTATCCACACAACTAGGCTAAAATATTAGCACAAGTACTCTCTAAATACTATACAAATTCTCCAATTACACCTAACCAAGCAATAAGGGTCTTTTTCCTGGGCTATTAAGTTAAGTTATCGTGTTTGACAGTCATCACTTAAGATCGATTTAATCATGTAAGCCGGCTGCATGAAGTAGGATGGGGAGAGCCTAGAGTTATATAATATAATTTCCAAAGACAATGAGCATGAAGGAGGATTGGAGAGTCCAGGTTATATAATCCAACTTCCCAGAAGTCGATGAGCGATTCTTGCCTTTTCCCGCTTGAAAGCAGACATAAAGACTATTAGTTTGCACTGACACTAAATTTTGTTTTAAAAAACCAATAGAAAAGATAAACCCCTTCCCCCCTTGCAAAACTTCTCTAGCTTACAAACTTGGCTGGAAAAAATAAGAACACACAGAAAGCTAAGCAGCCTGGCTGGACTAAAATGAGTTTCAAAAATAATTAACACATAAAACTCCCTCATCCATAGACAAAGTATCAACGCTTCTAGTGGGGAAAAGGCTAGGCCATATCTTCTGTGCAAATCAACAGTCATGACCCAAATAGTAGGACACCACTTCTATCTGATCTCATTGTTCTTTTAAAATCAAAATAAAACCTAAATTATATATACTTCTATGTTCTCCCAACCGTAAAAGGGGACTCAGAAAACTTCACTGCAGAACTATTCACATGATTAATGGAAACTGTTAGAGGATGCACAAAGGATTGAAGTAAACAGAATTGGAGCTTACAGATTCCCAAGCATTTCCATCTCAAAACTTTTAAAAGTAATTCACTTATTAGGATGGTAAACCAACTTAGAATAGCTCTCAGACTGTCATAACAAGTTCAAAAGATTATGGGCATCAAAATCATTAATATTAGTAGATATTCCTATGCAGATTATAAGAGTTAAACTGGAAAAGTTAGCATACCTTGATAAATAGCAGGAAGAATCACATACACTCTACTAATATATTACAGAAAGGACAAGAACAACAGTCAACAGTAATTATTAGGCAGACAATTACATGATTATTGGGACTTGAGAAACCATAAATGTCACTGAGCGACCATATTGTTTTCTCACTCCATCTCCATTACAGCTGGGAATGCTATCTCGGCAAAGATTGTTAACATTAGCTTGTATGTAAACCTTATAATTTCTCCAAATACGTAATAGCTGACAATATTTATCTCAGCAAAAAATATTATCATTATGCTTTTAGAGCTATTGGGAATCTCACGAGCAGAATATTTTCTTTTGGCGCTTGTGCCAAGAGTAGTAGTACTAGAAATTATGAATCGTTGCACTGGACATCAACTGAAGTCCACAATAAATTGAGGGTTACGCTTCACGCTTCAACATTACATTAGATAGGCAAAGATTTGTACCTGAAAAACTTTGTGCACGGCTTTGATTTGCTTCCTATACCACTTGATAACGAGTCCATTTCTGTTGCACCAAATTAATTAATCTTTTACCAGTTAGAATTTAGTGAGTTGTTTAAAATTGATGCTAGATTTAAATTAGACAGACATTATATTTCTTATTACTGGCATAACAATAATTACCTTGTGACATAAGGTGAATACTATAAGATACTCCACTCATCATACAAAGCAGACGTAACTATATTAAATTTCAATTCAGAGGTTCTTTAGGGTTCTCTATACAGGGGCAGACCCATGTGTACCCTTGGGGGTGCTTAAGCACCCACCCACGAATGCAGTTAATTATGTAGAAGTTTCCTAAAACTATGCCATATAGAATAGTTAGCACCCATTGTCCTGGAGAAGCTGGGCGCTATGGCCAAAAGGCGGGATTTTGGTTGTGCAAGGTCAAGGGTTCCATCCTCCTTTTGAACAATATCTGCTATTTTATTTTATTTTGGCTTTTAGTGTATGTTAATCTGATAATTGTTCACATAATGTTCTATCTTTTCCTTCCTTTTTCAGCCAAGTTTCACATTAATCTTTCTTTCCTTTTTATCACTTCTCATTCCTTGTTCGCCTTTTTTGTTCCTCTTCCAGTTTTTCCTAGTTCGAGTTAAATTTAGACAAAATAGATTTTTCTCTCTCTTATTTATTTACCACTTTTTTTTATGACAAGGGAAACCAGCGACCACTAGCCGGTGCGCAAGGTAAAACTCCCGCTCCTATGCAATAGTCCGCAAACCACACAGGAGAGGTAACCCGCACTAGGCAAGCCCGGTGCGATGAGCTCGACCCAGAAGGCAGACCCCTTGCTTTCGCTGGCAAGGGGTTTCGAACTTGAGAACTCCATCATGGAAGTCCCACCTTCTAACAAGTTTGTGCAGAAACTAAAACAAAATGAACTAATGACATCAAATTTATGAGAAAACCCTTCTAAAGGCAGGTCAGCAGTTTCTTGCCTAAGAATTCTTTTATTTATCATATTCACATTTCTTCCTTAGAATAGGTTAGTAATTACACTGAACTGTTTGAAATGACATTTAATCATATCTTTGATTAAGAGAGACCAATTCTTCTAGATAGAAAATATAAAGTTAGGTTAATAAGTGAAATGGAAAATGGAAGAGTTACTGGGACACATCACCCTCGTTTACTTTTGGAATTTTTTCTGTCAAGCTCCACACTCCCATACTATAATAGTAAATATTTTATTCGTAAGCCCAGCTCTTGTTGGATATTATATAAGGTTAGAAAAATATTGCCTTCAAAGAATATTATAGAAGATATCTAATTTGGACATTTCAAATTATTTAAAAAAATTTATTACATTGATACTTTGTATTTGTTTAAAAGACAATATTCTCTTGAATGGAATTTTCTTTTTTTCTGGTTTGATAGTGAACATAGAACATATCTAACCTATTGAAAAACAAAACAAAACTCATTTTGGTTTAATGATCATATGAACCAAAAATTGAATTGATTATACATAATTAACCCAAAATCAGCTAAACTAATAGACTAATATTTCTTTTTACTGTGATTAGTTTAGGTTTACTCTTAATGCAAGAGAGCACCCATTATCTTTAAATCCCAGATCAACCATTGATTATACATAATTAAATGTTTAAATAATAACATCCTTCCACAAAATATTCCAGCACATTTTAATATTTATACAAACCTTTTCACAGTTGAAGAATTCAAATTCATTTAACAACCCAAGAATAATAAATTTTGCTTCAACTAATCTAATTTTTCACCCATCACTCTATATTTTCTTCAATTGCCAATAGGCAATAACATATTAAATAAATCAAACTCAGTTGCAGTCAGTTACAGAGGAGGGAGTAAGCAACACCAAGCCTTGGCGTGAGCTTTTCATCAAAACAAAATCCAATTTTTTGACAGATGAATAAAATTAGGAATAAAAAAAACCTATCAGAAATACAATAAAAATGCTTCTACAACCACAACATTACAAGAGAGTTGAAAGCAACCTATAGTAGATCTAAAAGTAAAAGCACAAAATATAAACACAAACCTGGCTTAGCCTTTTTGAAACCACCATTGCCATTAAAACCAGCTTCATTCCTGTTTCTCTTGCGGATATCCATGTCAAATAACTCACAGATCCCGAAACAGAAAAACAACAAAGAGCAGGAGAAAAGAGCTGGGGAAAAAACTCTAAAATGTTTAACTAGGGTTTTTCTAGAAAGGATAAGAAGAAAAGGGTATGGCGGTTCAAAAGAGAAGCAGCAATCGGTGACATTTTAATAAATACTACCAACAAACCGTCCCCAAAAAGTGATACCCAACCTTAAATTTATACCTAGTTTATTGTGGTAAATAAAATGAATATTCTAAGGACCCATTTAGCATTGCAACATTATTATCAATAAATTCCTATTTTAGGTATAATTATAATTTAATGAACACATGTCTTATTTATTTTATTTTAGTTAGTTAATTTGATTATTTATATTTAATATATTTAACCTCTTATTATTTATTGAGTTATGAGTTACACCCTCCGTTCATTTTTATTTGTCTCACTTTGACTTGGCACACTCATTAACATTAAGAAAAGGCAAAATTAGCAAACTAGTCACAATCTCTAACATAATTAATAAAAATATCTACACTTTAAAATAATTATTCAAAATGTCAAAATTTTAGAAAATAATTTGTATCCAAATATATATTTTTTTTCTTTTATTTCTCAAAACATCCAACGTTGGACCAACTTCTACACCACTAACCGGTAAAAAAGAAAAAAAAAATACATCCACAATTCACTACCCTTCTTTCTAGGTTTTAACCTAGTAAATTCTTTTA
Source organism: Solanum bulbocastanum (assembly GCA_037074985.1). Taxonomy (NCBI): domain Eukaryota; kingdom Viridiplantae; phylum Streptophyta; class Magnoliopsida; order Solanales; family Solanaceae; genus Solanum; species Solanum bulbocastanum. The sequence continues at coordinate 22,788,275 of CM073599.1, forward strand.
ATGCAAAAAGAGGCATTAGACAAGGGGACCCTATGTCCCCTTATCTTTTTGTCTTGGCTATGGAGTATTTGGGAAGAGAACTGAATCAGTTAGCTAGGAATGGGAACTTTATTTTCACCCAAGGTGTAGGAAATTGGGCAGTGTGCATATTTTTTTTTTGCAAATGATTTATTGATGTATTGTAGGGCTGATATTATCTCTATTAGGCTACTAAATGAAGCATTCATGAAGTTTTCCAAGGCTTCTGGATTGCAGGCTAATGTAGACAAAAGTTCTCTATATATTGCAGGGGTTGCAACTCATAAAAAAGCAGAGATTCTTGAGGAGCTGGGATATGTTGCAGGTACCCTCCCATTCAGATACTTAGGAGTGCCTTTAGCATCTAAGAAGCTTAGTGTCAATCATTACTTGCCACTTATTGAAAAAATTACTGCAAAAGTCACTTGCTGGTCTGCCAAATTACTATCATGCTGGAAGAGTACAGTTGATTAAGTCAGTCTTGTTTGGGGTTCAAGCTTATTGGTCCCAAATATTTTTGATTCCTAAAAAGGGAATGAAAAGTATTGAACAAATTTGCCGGACTTTCTTGTGGACTGGTAATGTTACCATATCAAAGAAAGCATTGGTTTTTTGGGAAAATATTTGCAAGCCTGCTGCAGCTGGTGGCTTGAACATCATCAACTTATATGTGTGGAATAGAGCTGCAATATTGAAACAATTATGAAATATAGCAAGGAACAAAGAATGCTTATGGATCAAGTGGGTGCATAGTTATTTTATAAGAAGAAAAGACCTTGGAACAATCCAAATACCTTAGAATGCTTCTTGGGTGGTGAGGAAGATTTTGGAAACAAGAAAATGGATACTTCCAACAGTACAAGGTGACTTGAACTCAGCTTTTGCTGCATATCAGATTGGTGACATATTCTCCATACATAAGATGTAGACTAAACTAATGCATCAATTCCCTAGAGCTCATAGGAAGACAATTGCTATCCACTCCGGAATTCATCCAAGATACAGGTTCATCGTATGGTTAGTTGTACAGAAGAGATTGGCAACTGTTGATAGACTGATTAAATTTGGGATCCAAGTCCCTCCTGATTGTGCATATTGTGGATTGACATTAGAAACATTCAGGTTCTTTGAATGTCAGGTGACAAATGAATTGTGGAGTAGATTATGTAAATGACTAAGGTTCTCAAGAGCTATTCAGGAGTGATAAGATGAATTGAAATAGGTGTGCCTAATGGCAAATAAGAAGGTTAGACTAGCTGAAACAACAAGCAGGGTTTGTGGTATGCTAGTGTATGTCATATGGAGAGAGAGGAACAAGATCAGATTTCAGAATGGGAGCATGAACACTAATGCAGTTTTGAAGGATATTGTAATGCATATGCATATCAAGAGTCAGATCAGGACGAAATGGAAGAAGCACTTCAACAGCTCAACGTCTACCCTTAGTTTCGGTCTAGCTATATATAGTATTGAATCGCTTATCTATGTCGATTGTATTGTATAAAAGGCAATAGGTTATTAGATTTTGTTGGTATTATGAGTGAGTAGTTAGTCCAATACTACTTTGTTTTGTAAAGTTACAATTTTGGTTATGAATGAAATATGCAGTTACCAAAAAACAAAATTAGTAAATTTTTTCTCCATCTTTCACTTTTCCATCTATTTTCTCTTTATTCACATTTTCACCATTGTTCTCTCACTCATTGTTCAAGAAAAACTAATTCTTCAAGTTTCTCCTTATTTGTTCTAACATATCTTTCAATTAATTCAAGAAATCTCTCAATTGATAAAGGTAATTTCGAAGTCACCAATTATTTAGTTCGATTTCTTTCGATTTTGTTTTCAAAATCACCAATTATGTTGTATTCAGATTTTATGTATTACGAATTTTTCGTCATTGAGAAAAGAGAATAAGCAAACTAGTCACACCCCAAACATAATTAGTAAAACATCTACACTTTAAAATAATTATTTAAAATGTCAAAATGTCAATATTTTAGAAAATAATTTGTATCTAAATATTATTATTTTTCTTTCCATTTATTTCTCAAAACATTCCAATGTTGGACCAACTTCTACACCACTAACCAGTAAAAAAGAAAAAAAAATACATCCATCCATTAACCTTCATTTTAGGTTTTAACTCCAATAATTTTTTACCTCATCTTTCATCGTTTCACCTATTTTTTCTTTCTTCACATTTTCACCATTGTTCTCTCGCTCATTGTTCAAGAAAAACTGATTCTTCAAGTTTCTCCCTGTTTGTTCAACAAATCTTTCAATTAGTTCAAGAAATATCCCAATTGATAAAGGTAATTTTGAAGTCACCAATTATTTAGTGAGATTTCTTTTAATTTTATTTTAAAAATCATTAATTATGTTGTATTTCAGATTTTATATAGTATGAATTTTCCGTCATTTAGAAAAAGGAAAATTAGAAAACTAGTCTCAATCCCTAACATAATTAGAAAAAACATCTACACTTTAAATAATTATTCAAACTGTCAATATTTTAGAAAATAATTTATATCCAAATATTTTTATTTTTCTTTCTTTTTATCTCAAAATCGTCAAACATTGGACCAGCTTCTACACCACTAACCAGTAACCAAAAAAAATAAAAAATACATCCACTACCCATTACCCTTCTTTCTATGTTTTAACCCCAGTAAATTTTTTCTCATCTTTAACGTTTTCACCTATTTTCTCTTTCTTCACTTTTTCACCATTGTTCTCTCCCTCATTGTTCAAGAAAAACTAATTCTTCAAGTTTCTCCCAATTTGTTCAACAAATCTCTCAATTAATTGAAGAAATCTCTCAATTGATAAACATAATTTCGAAGTCACCAGTTATTTAGTGAGATTTCTTTTGATTTTGTTTTAAAAATCACCAATTATGTTATACTTCGAATTTTATGTATTACGGATTTTTCGTCATTTAGAAAAGAGAAAAATTAGCAAACTAGTCACAATCCCTAACATAATTAGTAAAACCATCCACACTTTCAAATAATTATTCAAAATGTCAATATTTTAGAAAATGATTTATATCCAAATATTATTATTTTTCTTTCCTTTTATTTCTCAAAGCAGTCCAACATTGAACCAACTTCTACACCACTAACTAGTAAAAAAGAAAAAAAAAATATCCACTACCCATTACCCTTCTTTTTAGGTTCTAACCCAGTAAATATTTTTCCTATTTTTCACGTTTTCACCTATTTTTTCTCTTTCTTCACGTTTTCACCATTGTTCTTTCGCTCATTGTTCAAGAAAAACTAATTCTTCAAGTTTCTCTCATTTTGTTTAACAAATCTCTCAATTAATTCAAGAAATCTCCCAATTGATAAAGGTAATTTCGAAGTCACCAATTATTTAGTGAGATTTCTTTTGATTTTGTTTTCAAAATCAACAATTATGTTGTATTTCAGATTTTATGTATTATGGATTTTCCGTCATTTAGAAAAGAAAAAATTAGCAAACTAGTCACAATCCCTAACATAATTAGTAAAAACATCTACACTTTAAAATAATTATTCAAAATGTCAAAATGTCAATATTTTAGAAAATAATTTATATTCAGTGTTACTATTTTTCTTTCTTTTTATTTCTCAAAACAGTCCAACATTAGACCAACTTCTACACCACTAACATGTAAAAAAGAAATAAAAAATATATCCAGTACTTATTGCCTTTCTTTCTAGGTTTTAACCCCACTAAATTTTTTCCCAATCTTTCACGTTTTCACCTATTTTCTTTTTCTTCACGTTTCACCATTGTTCTCTTACTCATTGTTCAAGAAAAACTAATTCTTCAAGTTTCTCTTAATTTCTTCAACAAATCTCTCAATTAATTCAGGAAACTCTCAATTGATAATGGTAATTTGGAAGTCACTAATTAATTAGTGAGATTTCTTTTGATTTTGTTTTCAAAATCACCAATTATGTTGGATTTCAAATTTTTTGTATTACAGATTTTCCGTCATTTAGAACAGGGAAAATTAGAAACTAGTTACAATCTCAGTAAAAACATCTACACTTTAGAATAATTATTAAAAATAACATGTCAATATTTTAGAAAATATTTTGTATCCAAATATTGTTATTTTTCTTTCCTTTTATTTCTCAAAACAGTCCAACGTTGGACCGACTTTTACACCACTAACCGGTAAAAAAGAAAAAAAATACATCCACTACACATTACCCTTCCTTCTAGGTTTTAACCCCAATAAATTTTTTTCCCATTTTTCACGTTTTCACATATTTTCTATTTCTTCATGTTTTCACCATTGTTTTCTTGCTCATTGTTCAAGAAAATTAATTCTTCAAGTTTCTCCCAATTTATTTAACAAATCTCTCAATTAATTCAAGAAATCTCTCAGTTGATAAGGGTAATTTCGAAGTCACCAATTATTTAGTGAGATTTCTTTTGATTTTCTTTCCAAAATCACCAATTATGTTGTATTTCAAATTTTATGTATTACGGATATTTCGTCTAGAAAAGGAAAAATTAGCAAACTAGTCACAATTCCTAACATAACAAGTAAAAACATCTACACTTTAAAATAATGATTCAAAATGTCAAAATGTCAATATTTTAGAAAATAATTTGTATCCAAATATTAATATTTTTCTTTTATTTTATTTCTAAAAACAGTCCAACATTGAACCAACTTCTACATCTGGTAAAAAGAAAATAAAAATACATCCACTACTCATTACCCTTCTTTCTAGATTTTAACCGTAGTAAAAAATTTTCCTATCCTTCACGGTTTCACATATTTTCTCTTTCTTCACGTTTTTACCATTGTTCTCTCGCTCATTGTTCAAGAAAAATTAATTCTTCAAGTTTCTCCCATTTTGTTCAACAAATCTCTTAATTAATTCAAGAAATCTCTCAATTAATAAAAGTAATTTCGAAGTCACCAATTATTTAGTGAGATTTCTTTTGATTTTGTTTCCAAAATCACCAATTATGTTCTATTTCAAATTTTATGTATTACAGATTTTCCCTCATTTAGGAAAGGTAAAATTAACAAACTAGTCACAATCCATAACATAATTAGTAAAAACATCTACACTTTAAAATAATTATACAAAATGTCAAAATGTCAATAATTTAGAAAATAATTTGTATCCAAATATTATTATTATTCTTTCCTTTTATTTCTCAAATTAGTCCGACATTGGACAAATTTCTACATCACTAACCAGGAAAAAAGAAAAAAAATACATTCACTACCCATTACCCTTTTTTTTTCTAGGTTTTAATCGAAATAATTTTTTTCCCTATCTTACACGTTTTCACCTATTTTCTCCTTCTTCACGTTTTCACCATTGTTCTCTCTCTCATTGTTCATGAAAAACTACTTCTTCAAGTTTCTCCAAATTTTTTCAACAAATCTCTCAATTAATTCAAGAAATCTCTCCATTGATAAAGGTAATTTCGAAGTCACCAATTATTTAGTGAGATTTCTTTTGATTTTGTTTTCAAAATCAACAATTATGTTGTATTTCAAATTTTATGTATTATGGATTTTCCGTCATTTAGAAAAGGAAAAATTAGCAAACTAGTCACTATCCCTAACATTATTAGTAAAAACATCTACACTTTACAATAATTATTCAAAATGTCAAAATGTCAATATTTTAGAAAATAATTTGCATCCAAATATTAGTATTTTTCTTTCCTTTCATTTCTCAAAACAATCCAACATTAGACCAACTTCTACACCACTAACCGATAAAAAATAAAAAAAATACATCCACTACCCGTTACCCTTTTTTCTAAGTTTTAACCGAGTAAATTTTTTCCCTATCTGTCACATTTTCACCTATTTTTCTCTTTCTTCACGTTTTCACCAATATTTTTCCAAATTATTCCTATTAAATAATGTCTTTAAAAATTATTTGGAAAAATAAATATTTAATATTGAGGCTAAAACATGAAAAAAATTTATTGTCTTTTCTTAAAAAGTCAAAAGCGACAAGTAAAAATGAATCTATTTTAGATATAAGTGACAAATAAAAATGGATGTAGAGAGTATTTTAACTTTAACATGTATAGAACTTTTTTAGCTATTTTTATATTTACATAGTATAAATAAATAAATATTAACATAATTTGTTTCCGAGTTTTGAATATGGATTACAATAACAAGATGTAACGAAATCAAGAAACTGAAGTTGAGTATATATATTTCTTTTTCTCTTAAATGTTATTGGTGTGTTGAGAAGGGGAGAATCACAGGCAAAACAAAGAGGGGAACTGGAATAATATTCAAATGCCTATTTTTGTTCTTGAACATCTTATGATACTATTTAAATTTTTATTTATGTGTGCTATATTATAATTAATTTTATGTATTTTTAAAAGGTTTATTATTTAATGTATTACTCTATTGTTGATTTTAGTTTTGAAATGATAGATCTAAAAAAATAATTAAATAACATATTAATTACATACTATAAACTAATATCTTGCGATTTCTCACCAAATTTTAATATCATATATTATCATTGTTTTTAGGGTTACATTAATTAGTAACCAACTTATTTTTATATGAATATATATTTTAGGATCTATTATATTTATTTGCTTCAAAATTTAGTTTTAGTTAACTTTGTTATGTCTAGATCGTCTTTTGTTTTTAGTTTCTATCATGTCAAATCTATCTAAATTTAAATTTATGCCATTTGAGATTACTGAAAAGAATTATTTGTCATGGGTCTTTAATGATGAAATTTACTTTGACGCGAAAGGTCTTGAGGAAACTATGAAACAAGAAAATAAAGCATGAAGTCAAGATAAAGCGAAGACTATGATTTTTCTTAGTCATCATCTTCTTGAGGGGCTAAAAGTTGAATATTTAATTGTGAAATATCTGTTTGAATTATGTATCAGTTTGAAGGATCATTATGACCATCTAAAAATTTACGGTATTATCGAAAGCTCGATATGAATAGATACATCTCCGATTCTAAAGATACAAAGTAAATTGCATATTAAAATTATATGGAGATACTATCACTAGTGATGACTTACTTGAGAACCTTTTTCAATTCTTCACACTTCAAATGTGTTGTTACACAACAATATCATTAAAAGAAATTTAAGAAATATTATGAATTATTTACATTCCTACTTGTGGTTGAGCAAAATAATACTTTGTTGATGAAAATTCATGAATCTCGTCCCACTGGATATGCTTCATTCCTTAAGCGAATATTGTTGAAGCAACACATAATCAGTTTGAATTAAGACAAAATAATTATTGTGATCGTGGTCATGACTAGATCATGAACCTAGGCAAGGACAGAAGATAAAATAATTATCATTATTATGATGGAACTAAACACGAGAATAATAAAATTTCTCAAAAAAAAAATTCATCTTGAGGTAGAATCAATATTTGTCACTGATGTAGTATGAAAGGTCATAGGGCATGTGATTGTCATACGCCTTATCATTTTTGTGAAGCTTTATCAAGGCTCTCTCAAAAGAAATGTGGAGACACACTTGAACTTTCGAAATGATGATAATGAAGCAGCTTCCTTAAAATAAATATGATGATATTGAGGCAAATCTTGCTTATAAAGATGATGACTTTAAAGGCCTTCCAAATATTACTCATTTGAAAGCCGAATACTTTTATGAAACTATTAACTGAAGAACTAATCATCTAACTGGGGAATAGTTTATAAGAATAATTATTTTTTTAATTATATTTATAACTATGTTGTTCTTTTTAAATGTTTTTCTTTAAGGCAGTATGTCTTATTAATTTCTACATTGTTAGTACAATTTCTTAAAGTTTCTTATGTTGTTGGTTCTTAACACATTTCTTTAATGTACTCCATCTATTTCATTTTAATTGAGGCAATGCACACATATCAAGAAAAATATTTAAGGACATAATTTAAACCATAATTTTCAGTATTGCCCTTTGTGAAATCATAAATATAACTTTGTAAGTAGTGTAATTATTTCCTAGAAGATAGAAAACTTCAATAAATGAAAGGGCAAATATGAAAAAAATTTCAAACATCTATCTTGAATTTGAACAATACATTATTTTGAATCGAAAAACCTAAAAAAAAATCACTTAATATTGAATAGAGGCAACACCTTTTATTTTTTATGAAGAAAATGGGATTTCCAGTCAACTGAATCAAAGATCAATTGTGATGATACATGCTTTTTAGATAATGCTACAACACACACTATTTTAAGAGATAAAGAAATAATTTTCTTATTTGGTGATTAAAGAAGTCAATGTTAATATAATTTCTAGTAGTACAAGATTAATTGAAGGTTCTGAAAAAGATAACTTAGTACTTACCAGAGGAACAAATTTGACAATTGATGAATCATTATATTGTAGTTAGTCTCAAAGGAACTGATTAAGTTTCAAATACAATCATCAAAATGGCAGTCATATTAAAACTACAAACGATAAAAAAAAATGAATATCTTTATATTACTACAAAGATTAGGTAAGAAGATCATACTTGAAAAGTGATATACTCTTTCATCCGGATTATACTACACAATTATTAGAATGGTTGAAATACATTTACTAACTCAAATAATTTTATTATTTGGCATGACCGATTGGACCATCCCAGTTCTAATATAATGCGCAAAATAATTGAGAATTCACATAGTCATTCTTTAAAGATTCTTCAATTTAAGGAATTCTCTTGTATTGCATGTTTTTAAGGCAAATTAATTACTAGACATCACTAATCAAAGTGGGAATTGAATCTCTTGAATTTTTAAAACATATACAAGGTGATATATATGGGTCCATTCACCCATCATGTGAACCATTTAAATATTATATGTTTTTAATAGATGCATTTACAAAATGGTCGCATATGTGCTTAATATAAGTTCACATTGTGGTGTTCGCGAGATACTTTCTCAAATAATAAAGTTAAGACCACAATCTTCATATTATGCAATTAAGAAAACTCGTCTCGATAATGCCTGTGAATTTACATCCCAAATTTTTAATGGTTATTGTATATCAATTGAGATAACAGTTGAGCATTTGAATCTCATGTTCATACTCAAAATAGTTTAGTAGAACCATTGATTAAATGTCTCCAATTAATTACAGGCCATTGCTTATGAGAACAAAACTTCTCATTTCATTATGGGGACATGCTATTTTGCATGCAATAACTCTTGTACGAATCAAACCCACATGTTATCATAAAGTCTCTCGATTAAAATTGATTTTTGGTTAGAAGTTGAATATTTTCCATCTTAGGATATTTAGATGTGTGGTATATATTTCAATTTCTCCACCACAACGTACAAGGATGGGTCCCCAAAAAAGATTGGAAATATATGTTGGGTGTGAATCTCCTTCAATTATAAAATATTTGAAACCTATGACTGGAGATTTACTTATGATAAGATTTGATGATTGACATTTGCTTGAATTAGTATATCCAACATTAGTGGGGAAGAAAATAAGCAGCTGAAAAAGGAGATATATTAAAATGCATTATCACTATCTTATTTAGATCCTCATATAAATAAATGTGAATTAGAAGTTCAAAAGATAATTCATTTGCAAAATATTGCAAATCAATTGTCAGATGCATTCACTAACCTATCAAGACTTACTAAATTTCATATTCCAACCGTTAATGCTTCAATTTGAGTTGATGTTCCGATAGGACAATTAATTAATGCAAATGAGTCTAAATCACAATTAAAATGCGGTATATCGATTGATTCCAAAGATAAAAATCCTTGAAAAGGAAAAAAATAATCAAGATTGTCATAGTGCAGTAGAACCTACTCAAGAAGATCGAGGAGATAGAATAATTGATAAAATCTTCGTTATGGTTCAAGTGCCTTGAAATAATAAAGAGATCTCAATAAATTATGTCTCATCAGAAAATTATGAAATCAAAATGAAATAATTGTCAGTAATATTTTTACTTATAATGTTATTGTTGAAATAATGCAACAAATGAGGATCTTGAACCAAAATATATCGAGGAATGTAGAAAGAGAAACGATTGGCCAAAATGGAAAGATGCAATTCAAGTTGAATTAACTTCACTTGAAAAACATGAAGTTTTTGGACCAATAGCTGAAGATATAAATTCAGTGGGGGTACAAATGAGTTTCTGTGCGAAAACAAAATGAAGTCTTAAAATATAGAGCATGACTTGTGGCACAAGAATTTACGCAAAGATCTGGAATTAATCACACGGAGATAAATGTCATGATCCGGCCTACACCCTGAACGTGACCGGCACTTGAGAACTCTTTCTGATCCCCAAGCGAAACCTTGATCTGGCTACATGACTTACATCTTCTAAACAATACGCGGAAGCTTAAAATAGATGAACATTTAGACATTTAAGAAGGTCTTAAAATAATGACTTATAAATACTCAACATAAGTCATAATTTAAATAAACATCTTGAGAAATCAATGAAACATCTAATTCTGTCTATCTATGAAGCCTCTAAAAGTTGAGATAGATGTCGGAACAAGACACACAACACCTCAAATACTACTAAAACAAAATGAAAATGGAGTCTCTTGAAAGAAAGGAGCCCTCACCAATACTGTCTACGAGTGTGAGATGATCTCAACGGAGTGCCTGTTGATGATACTGTACACCTATATCTGTATCATAAAAGATACAGGTCAATTGACGTCAGTACATTGAATGTATGAGTATGCAATATAGCTAAGTAAAACGGAAACTGAACTGAAAGACTGAAAGCAACTCAACTGAATCAATACAGGAATAAGACATGAAAACCTTTAATCTTTACAATATGATATGCAATAAAACAAAATGAAATTACCATAATTTACTTGTGGGGAGTTTCTCAAACCGAAAACTATTACTATGAGCCTAGCAATGATACAACGTTTTACCCACGTTGTAAGGACCATCCTATACCTTGTCGGGGTATAGGATGATATTGTGACTATGGATCCATCTAATAGGCCTTCACAGAGGTTGTGAGGAGTCGCATGAAGAATCAATGCTATCCTATCCTATGATGTCTATGTAATTTTATGCGACATTAGAGTTATAAGAGACTCTAACCCAATTCGGTGCTCGTACTACTCCCAAAATAATTAATATAACTTTATACTCCATTCACCCTTTACAAAGAAATGACCTTTCTACATTACTAATGTGCTTTTCAAATGTCAGACATACTTACATTCTTAAAACATGCACTATGAACTTATCTCTCAATTGCAAGATCGATATAGGTACACCCATATATATACAACTGAAAGCGCTTAAGTTTTTATGAAAATAGAGCTTTAAAACTTCATTTTTAACTTACTTCAACTTTAAGCGAAATGAAAATCAAGACATGTGATTACGAAATATAGGACATCTCAAGGATTAATGGAACTATTAGGAGTTAATATGAAGAAGAGAACATAGTCATGATTCAAAGGAAGACATCCAGAAACGAAGTACGGAAAGAAAATGACCAGGCGACCTTGGCGTACTGAGTGGTGCAGGGCCCAAGGCCCTAAACTACTGCCGCAGTGCGCCAAGCCTTAAACTACTGACCAGTAGTTCTGGCACTAGGGTGGCGCATCTCCCCACCCCATACCCATAATTTCGATGAATTATTTTACTCAATTTTGGGTCCTAACTCATCTAGAATCAAGTGATTTCTTATAAACTCTTTTTGATTCACAAACCCAACACGAATTCATCAAAATTTATACAATCTCTATCAAAAATCACAATTCATACTCAAGATCCTCAACTAAAGAAACTCAAGAACTTCCATTGTTAAAGAATGAAACAACAATCAAGAACTAATAAGAATCTCTTAATATAACAGTTTCATGGATGAATATCGATGTATGGAATGAGGAAAAACAAGTACAACACTCTAGGAAGCCTCACATACCTGGAAATAATGATGTTCTTGGCGAATTCCACAAATCTTGAAGAACACTTGAACTTTGCCCTTTTTCCCTCTTGAACCTTGCTTTAAATCCCTAAGTGTTTAAGAACGTGAATAGGTGATTTAAAATCTGATTAAACTCTTAATTGGGTAAGGAAAAACGTGCTAATACAAGAGATAAAAAGGAAAAGAACAAAATACCCTTTACTAAAATGAATGGAATGCCTTAAATGGAGAGGCTTCACTCAAACAACCATAACTTTTTACTTTGAGTTCGAAATCGGACAAACTTGGTGTCATTAGAAAGAGGACTCAAAGACCTTCAATTTTATTGCTCATGGTACACCTAATTATTTATGTACTAAAACATATATTCGTTTGAAGTTGATCCAAAACTAAAAACTGATGGGTGACTTGCCTGAATTTCTATTTAGCTCTTTTGAAGTCCGTGGTGTTGCTAAAAATTCTCCCATGATGGATGCAATCACGTTCAGGCATCTTATAAATTTGATAGTTCATGAAAAAACTTAATATCTGTTTGATGGATGTTGTTACAACCTATTTATATGACTCACTAGATAAGAATATTTTGATGAAAATTTTCGAAGAATTAAAATATCTGAAATGTATAAAGATTCCCAAAAACATTCAACAAAACTTCAAAAATCCTTTTACGAATTGAAACAATCAGAACACTAGTGGTTTAAGCTCCTTAGAGAATATTTTATCCTTGTGTATTTATTAAAAGGTCTGAATATGAATTTCTTATAGTAGTTGTATATAAGAAATGAGCACGAAGCTCATTTATTCAATCATAAAAATAAAAAATACGTGTCTTCTTGGCCCAACTTTGAAGAGGAAAGTTAGCCCAAATATATCAATACCCTTTTTATTTCTCACCCTATTATTAACACTTTTCCTAACATTTGTTTCCAAATCATCCTCTTTCATATTCATGATTCTTCTTTGTCTCCTTTAGATCATCAACATTCAACTATGGTGGAGTAGCACTACACATCTTCAACAGCTTCAATAGGTGCTCCTCCTCCTTATCTTCGTCATCCTTTATGTTTCTAATCTCTCCTTTATCTTGGTTTAGTATGTTCTGATTTTTGGAGCTAACACTGTTGCTAGCTGTGGAGCCAAATATGCTGCTCTTGATCTTCCTCTCCATGAATATGGACGATGTGCTTTGGATGTATAGTCCTCAACTTTTGCCGATTTCCTCTTTTGTAAGGAGGTATCTCTTTATTTCTAGCTAATTTTAAGCACTAGTATTGACAAAAACTTGAGTTGTACATATAAAATCTTGCGAGACTCACCACATCTTGATTAATGTAACCGTGGTCTATACTGGTTGTTTATGTCTTTTATCTTACTTGTCTTGATTCTCAAAATTGTGCTTTGTGCTTTGTGTATGCTTAGAATTCTACTACAATTAGCTGGTAGTTGTTCAAACTACTTGTATTCCTATACCTCCGACTTACTGTAAGCACTATTAGCAATGAGATCTGCTAGTTGATTTCCTTCCCTGTATACATGTTGAACTTTGAAGCTGTTTTCCACAATTTGTCTTGCTTTTTCCACTATGTCTAGTATCTCCCATGGTATTTTCCATTCCCTAAGTATCATTTTCATGATTCCTAGTGATCTGTTTCTAGAATAACCTTGCTGAGCTTGTTTTTTATGCAGTAAATTAGCCCTCTTAGCACTGTTGTCACGTCAAATATTACCTTATATTAATATATTAGGCATTTTGAACACCCTAAACAACAACAATGAGTTGTAGCTTAGTGGCAAAAATGTGTCCAATATTTACACAATACCTAAGTTCGAATCACTGTATCTACGTTTATATATTTTGTTTAATGTGGTCTGCTGTAAAATGGTTAATTAAATGAAAAATGAAATACTTTGTTGTATATAGAGTGGTAGCTTAGTGGCAATAGTGTGAAGAAGTTTGTTTGCCATTGAGGTTCAACTCCCCATGGCCACAATTTTTTCTATGTTGGCTTTATTTTTGACACCCTTCACGAATTTTCTGCCTACGCCACTACTCACCATTATATTTGTGCTAATTCTAGTACTTTTTATCATGATTTTAGCTTATGATTATGAATAATGCACTCCTAACCCTTTGCCTTCTTAGAAGGGGGGAGAAGACTCGAAGCACCCAAACTTTTCAACATGGTATGAAAGACGACGAACATTATAACTATGCTGAAATCTTTCTATCTCCAAAATGAATCAGGCTACATATGAGAAATGTGCGAGTTGAAACCATTATTAAGTAATTAATTAAAAATATGTGATACTTAGAGAAGGATTATATAAATCGTGTAAAAGGTAGAGAAAAACTTTAAATTTGAATTTTTTTCACTTCCCACCAATAGTGTTGGTTCAAAAAGGGATTTTATGGAATGGCCATGTCTAGTTTTACTAGATGGGCATACCCCGTGCTAGAGCACTGACCCAACAAACAAATTAAATTTTTGTTCTAACTAAAGAGTAAACAATTCCACTATAACTTCTCATAAGTGATTTTTTACATTCATACTATAGAACTGAAAATGTCACTTAAAACATATTCTCTACCATTGAAATTCAATTGAAGAAGCTGATTACAAAAGAATATAATGACAAAAACTGAAAACAAAATATTACTTATAGTTTGTATTCCCTTAGCAATGACCCATTTTGATTTTTCCCTTTAATTAGAAACAAAAATCCAACTGTCATTATAAGTTTATCATTTGACCACAAAGAAAATTTAAGAGAGAAGAACAACAAAGGGATAAGAAATACCTTAAACTGCCGCAACACTTTCAGAAGATGGAAGATGAAGAGAGCTAACACTTTCAAAAGATGGACCAAAATTGAAGAGAGAAGAAGAACAAATTGTTAATATATATATATATATATATATATATATATATATATATCTATTCTCCTTATTTAGAAATGGGACTTCTTGGACTAACATTGCATTATAGAATTAGACCGAAAGCTATTTAGATTGTACTATGATGCATTTAATAGTTTATTGTTTGTGGCCCAATTTCATTGGCAATAAAATTTCATGCATTTTTCGAGCAACATCTGTATTATGAAATGTCAGACGTGTCTTTATTTGCTTGTTGATTATACTTGCTACAAAACATAGACCTTGGCTTTCTCTTTCCACTTCCCACAACTCTCTTCGTCTTCCATCTTTTGAAAGTGTTAGCTCTCTTCATCTTCCATATTTTGAACCTGTTGATGCAATTTTAGGTATTTCTTATGTCTTTGTTCTTCTTGTCTTTCAATTTTCTTTGTGCTCAAATGATAAATTGAGAATGACAGTTGGATTTTTGTTTCTAATTAAAGGGAAAAATCAAAATGGGTCTTTCTAATAAGGGGTAACACATGGCTGAAAATTTGATTTTTCCTTTCAATTTTCTTTCTAATCATATGGGTAAATCAAAATGAAAGTTCGTATCTTCAATGTTTTTCCCATTTTTTGGTCGTCAACAAAGGGAATAATCGAAATGGTATTTCTATTCATGCAATAGACAAATTCAGTTTCTTTGTTGATATTGAATTTGAAATGTCATTTGGTTGATGTACATGTTTTGAACTGTGAGTATATCATAGGATAGTTTTGAGCATTGATGACCTCTCTGAATTTAACCACTCTATTTGAGGTCCTATTTCTTGGGTGGAAAGTTTCAAATTGGAAATAAAGATGTGAGCTTGAAGATCTTGATGTTAGAATTTGTGATATATCCCTCCTCAATTGTTGCTGCACATGTTTTTGTCACCCTTTGCAATACATTTTGAGCGGTCTGTTGTAGCTTGATGTTAATTGTCATAAACAATTTGACATCTTTTTGGGTTCAAAACAATGTTTTAATCTCGCACCAACGTGTGACTTTTAGTCTTTTCTATAAATGTTCTAACACGTACAAGTTATTGCTCAAGCTGATATCAAAATCTAATCAGCGGAATGAGGTATTTATACAAAAACTACTCTTTTAATCCGATGATTTTTAGTCGTAGTGACCTATTTGATAATTTTCATAGTCGTCAATAACAACAACATACCCAGTCAAATTCCACAAATAGAGTATGGAGAGGATAACGTGTAAGAAGACCTTATCTCTACCTCATGAAAGTAGAGAAGTTGTTTCCGATATTTTCATAGTTGTCCAATTGTCTTATTATGTTGGTATAATCGTATAAGAAGCCTCTTGTAGAAGTAATTGAAGAAGTTGCAGCAGGAAAAAATAGTGTTCCAAAAAAATAGTATTCTTGCAGGACAATGGATGAGGTAACCTACTTTTATTTCGAGTTCTTATGGATTTAACTTCTTTGCGATTAAAGACGTTTGATATACGTGACAATTTAGACTTTTGGATCCTTGCTCAATTTTATAACTGTACCTTGACTTAGCTAATGTGGTAGAAAACAATCAAGGTTTAGAGACAAAACTAGAAGTAGGCTAAACTATGGGAAGGGTTGATTTCAGATTCTCTTGATTTTCAAGTCCTTGAGGAACAATCTCACATACTTTTTTCAGGTTCTTTAAAATTTTGCATCATTTTTGTTCATAAGAAACTATAGTGTTCTGTTTACTGTACTGATAATGGTTAGTAAAGATTATGGGGTTGTATATTGTATTTAGTGCATATTGTATTTGATCACTTTTGTTAAGTCTTGGCAAAAAATAGGCTAGTAAACATTTATGTAGATGTGCTAAGGTGAGGAATTGCAGTCAACTGCATCCTGAGATGCAACTAGAAGAGAGATATATGGTGCATAAATAAAATATAAAGGAAAAGGGCAAGTGCGACATTTTATTGTTGTTAGCATTGGTAGCCAAATACATGTGAATATGAGAAGAAAATGTCAAATATGTGAGGATTATGAGTTAAAAGCACATTCTTTTGTTTCTTTAAGCTAAAAGCAAAAAACACTTGCTGATTTACAGGTTTCAAGACGAAGCAAACTAAAAGCCCCGTTCCTATTCTTATTGTTGAGAAATGTCTATTATAGTGTGTAACATCATAACCATAAAGAATTAGAGAAATGCAGTATATTGTTCATTTATGCTATTCTTACATCTAGATTGGAAAAAAAAATTATGCTACTTCTATCTCACTGTACTTCTCATTTCAAGGTACACTAACAATATGGGTTAGAAGGAGATTATCTATGTGGAAATAACAGACAACCGATTGAGTTCAATTCTCAAGTTAGCTATGTCTAAGATCGGAGGATTAGATAAGCAATTTTGATAGTCATTGCTGGTGTTAGTATTTTTCACGTATAGAAGGTCTAATTATCTTAAGAATAACACCAATATCAATAGTTATGTTTTTATAGGTTCAGACTAATGTGTCTCTCCTTAATTGAGGGTTGGAGTAAGTACTTTGGCTAATTGTTACAATTTAAATCTGATTTGTCATTTTTAGCCCCGTAGGTTGTAATTAAATTCACCTTTAAAAAGCACGGTAGCTAATGTTGTGATCTTACATTTACTGTTTATATTTACTCTATTTTGGCATCTATCATTGATTAACCTTTGCACATAATTGACTTTTCCTTGCGTCAATCATATCAACATATGCAATTTTAGCTTTATTTTTTTGGTGTGCTACTTTTGAACCCTTTTTTTTAATTGTTCGCTGCTATCCTTCGTCATCAAATGATTATGCTTAACATCAACAACTTGAAAATATAAATTTTTTGACCCGTGCTAGCAATGTAGCAAACTCGGTGAAGTTGGAAAGAAGATTCCAAGTCCTTTCATTTGATATCTTATGGCCCACCTAGCTCATCCTGTACTGAAAATTATGGTCGTTTGAAGTTGACTCATAACTCAAAACTTAATCATAACTTATGATATTTTAGATTTTGCTATTTCCAATTTAGTTCTTTCTAATTTTAGCTCCTTCAAATACCAAGGTGTTACAAAAATAAACTTATATGAATAGAAAATTTAAGGCTCCATACTTTAATACTTTATTAGATCATACAAATGACTACTTTATTAATAGCAAATCTACATATAATATATTAATATGTGAGTGCACAAAATAGAAATTACTATCATTGTAATCTCCAATAGTCGATAATTATTGTGTTGAGCTACTTTTAATAGTACTCTAATTTTTGTTTGCATTGTTAATTAAGTGCCTAAATTTGATCTCATCAACAGGGCTGAAGCTATGAATTGGACACCCTTCGCCAAAAAATTACATGGTATATATAGATCAAATATTACTTTTTTTAAATCAAATTTGAGCTCGAAGCTCGTTTATTCAATCATAAATATCAAAAATACATGTCTGCCTGGCCCAAATTTGAAAAGGAAAGTTAGCCCAAATATATCAATACCCTTTTTATTTCTCACCCTATTTCTAACACTTTCCCTAACATTATTTTTCAAATCCTCCTCTTTCATATTCTTTTCCGCGGCGCCTTCATGATTCTCCTTTGTCTCCTTTAGATCATCAGCATTCAACCACGGTGGTATGCCACTACACATCTTCAACAGCTTCAATAGGTACTGCTCCTCCTTATCTTCTTCCTTCCTTATGTTTCTAATCTCTCCTTTCTCTTGGTTTAATATGTTTTGACTTTTGGATCTAACTCCATTGCTAGCTGTGGATCCAAATATGCTGCTCTCGGTCTTTCTCTCTATGACAATGGACGATGTGCTTTGGATGTATAGTCCTTGACTTTTGCTGATTTCCACTTTTGTAAACAGGTAGCTCTTTATTTCTCGCCGATTTTAAGCACAAGTATTGGAAAAAAATTGAGGTGTACATATAAAATCTTGCGAGACTCAGCACATCTTGATTAATGTAATTGTGGTCCATACTTGTTGTTTATGTCCTTTATCTTTCTTGTCTTGATTCTCAAAGTTATGATTTGTGCTTTGTCCATTTTAGAATTCTTCTCCAATTAGCTGGAAGTTGTTCTAACTGGTTGTATTCCTGTACCTCCGACTTACTGTAAGCACTATTAGCAATGAGATCTGCTAGTTGATTTCCTTCCCTGTATACATGCTAAACTTTGAAGCTGTTTTGTTCCACATTTTGTCTTGCTTCTTCCACTACGTCTAGTATCTCTCATGGTATTTTTCATTCCCTAAGTATCATTTTCATGATTCCTAGTGATATGTTTCTAGAATTACCTTCCTGTGCTTATCTTTATACAGTAAATTAGTCCTCTTAGTACTGCTGCCACATCAAATATTACTTTATATTGATATATTAAGCATTTTTAACACCCTAAACAACAACAATGAATCATAGCTCAGTGGCAAAAGTGTGTCCAATATGTACACAATACCTAAGTTTGAATCACTACATCTATGTTTTGTATATTTTGTTTAATGTGGTATGCTGTAAAATGGTTAATTAAATGAAAAACGAAATACTTTGTTGTATATAGACTGGTAGCTTAGTGGAAATAGTGTGAAGAAGTTTGTTTGCCATTGAGGTACAATTCCCCATGGCCACATTTTTTTTCTATGTTGGCTTTATTTTGGACACCCTTCACGAATTTTCTACCTACGCCACTGCCCACCAATATATTTGTGCAAATTCCAAACTTTTTATCATGAGTTTATCTTAAGGATATGAATAATTCACTCCCAACTCTCTCCCTTCTAGAAGGGGGGAGAAGACTCGAAGCACCCAAACTTTTACACATGGTATTAGAGATGGCGAACATTATAACTATGTTGAAATCTTTCTATCTCCAAAAACGAATCAGGCACAAGAAATGTGCGAGTTGAAAACATTATTAAGTAATTAATTAAAAATATGTGATATTTAATCAGTCAAACATAATTTTAAATGACGTTGTCACACACTTCAACATTTTCAAAGAAAACATAAAATTTTAATTAGGAAGTAAGAATTTAAATTAAACAAATCTCATGAGAAAATAAATTAAAGATGTGGTCAACATATATACATAAAATTAGACATGGTCATTCCATAAAAGCCCTTTGTGAACCGACACTATTGGTGGATAGTTAAAAAATTCAAACGTTAAGTTTTTCTCTACCTTTCACACTATATATATATAATCCTTCTCTAAGTATTTTATTTCACCAAATCCCCATTTCTCTCTTTCATTTGCTTTCTCTATTATTATTTTTTTCTTTCTCCCAATGGCCAACTCTCATGCTAAGAATGTCCCCCCCTCCTGCTCCTCCCCCTCCCCAATCACCCCCTCCATCTTCCTTTGCCCCTTCCCCTCCTTGTGTTCGCAAGGAGGCAACACCAACTGCTGACATTGAGATCTTAGGGGTTTATAGGAGCAGCGCCCCCATCCACTAAGTCAATGCTCCTCCTAAAAAGAGGGGAAGCATGTTGGATGCTGGGGAAGGAACATTTGTGGTTCAGGCCAAAACGCCCAATGTGATAGCTTTTGGAGCAGCAGCAGCTGAAAGTGTCAACATTGGGCCTTTTGGCTCGAGCCTCAAATGTTCCCTCCCCAACATTCAACATGTTTCCCCTCTTTCTAGGATCATTGACTGAGTGGATGGAGGTGCTGATCCCATAAAACCCTAAGATCTCAGTGTTAGCAGTTGGTGTAGCCTTCTCGCGAACACGATGATGGGAAGGGGCAGGGGAAGAGGGAGGGGGAGATTGGGGAGGGGGAGGAGGAGGAGTGGGGACATTCTTAGCATGAGAGTTTGTCATTGGAAGAGAGCAAAAAAAAAAATAATAATAGAGAATGCAAATGAAAGAGAGAAATGGTGATTTGGTGAAATAAAAGACTTAGAGAGTTTGAATTTTTTCACTTCCTACCAATAGTGTTGGTTCAGAAAGGGCTTTTATGGAATGACCATGCCTAGTTTTACTAGATGGACATAGCCCGACTCAAGCATGGGCCCAACACATAAATTAAATTATTGTTTTAACTAAAGAGTAAACAATTCCACTATAACTTCTCATAAATGATTTTTTACATTCATTCTATAGAACTGAAAATGCCGCTTCAAACATATCCTCTACCATTGAAATTCAATTCAAGAAGCTGATTACAGAAGAATATAATGACAAAAACTTAAATCAAAATATTATTTGGAGTTTGTATTCCCTTAACACAGAACACAATTGATTTACACAATATTTAACAGTTCCGTTACCTTCTATAGCTACCCTTACAAATTGCCTCAAAAAAGTTGTAGAAATGAAATACATCAACCCTTGAAGTTGAATCATTAGAGACTTCAAGCAACATGATGATTATCATGTCACGCCCCTGCATCCACACAATAATGAAAAACTTTTTAGAGAATTTTTTTATGTGAATTTCAATTTAATTATTAAAGCTTTTGAGAAAAAAAGATCCCAACCTCATGTTTAGACTTTGAGATTAGTGAAGGTTCTTAGTAATTTCCAATGTTGATGGCAGCAACGTTCGCATTTTCGAGAGTTGCCTTTTTTAACATAGGTTTCAGCCAACTGGATTCTCATAAAATTCTCTTGCTCTTGAACAAGCATGTTACCACACCCAGAGAGCTTCTCAAGGGTAATTTTTGCTGGTCAAAAGTTGGGGGTCCCTCTCTAGAGTTCCAAAGTTTTTCCTCAATGGCTTCAATTCCAGTGACTAAAACCCATTTCCTCACTTCATCATCATATATTCGTGCTCTCGGCACACCGAACAAATATGTTACCACAACAAACAGATACACATCAGTAATCAACAAAAGAAATTGCATTTTGAATTCTCGAGTGTTTGTACCAGTAAATTGCCCATGGAAGCAATATACAATCTTTAAGACAGCTTCCTCAGGCACGTTGTCACTTCTAAAAATACCCTTTCCAGCACCGGCCCAACATTTTATATTTTCATGTGGTGAATATTTTGCATAGTTGGTTTTTCCATGTGGTGTATGCTTTGCATAGTCGTTTGTTGCCGAAGGATATCAAGAAAGAAATAAGAAAAAAGCAACAAAATAGCAAATGAAAAAAATATAAAGCTAAATTTGCATAAACTTAGTGATGATGGTATGATTGATGTGAGAGTAGAAAGCATATATGTGAAACTTTAGGGAAGGGCAAATACAGATCTTCAAAAATTCTGTGCATAAATGGTACAAACCAAGTAATAGTGCCTTGTGCCTAAATGCAAATTTTACTACACAAGCTCTCTAAATTTCTTAAACTTCTTAGCTAGATCAACTCAAACTTGGTACCTCAATTTTCTTGTACCATTTAACCGCACTGTATGATAATTACACAATGTAGCATAACAAACTAATTTCAACAGTCTACTTACCCCTTTGAGTACAGCCTCGTCATAATCATTTTTCTTGATCCTTCTACCTTGCTCCCTCTCTCCCCTGTTTACTCGAGAAAGGGAATTAACAGTGAAGATAATGAAAGTCGAATCCAAAAAGAGATAAACGGATGAGTAACACAAAGAGTCAACCATCATACCAATATACCATGCCTTAACAAAACAAGGGAAAAAAGAATTATATCATGATTAAGTTAAGCATAGAAAACGGATTCTTTTAATGGAATGCCCTCCTTTTGTTCTTAGAGGCAAATCAATAACAATTTTAATAGACAGAAGATTCACCCGGAAAAAATATGAACGCATAATTGTCTCTAGAAGGATATAGCCTCCTCAACATTTTCAGCATTATATAAGGATCAACCACAAAGAAAATCAAGAATCTATCTTAGCATCACTCATTGAAACTTTATCAAGAGGTTAAATACCGAATATGTTATATATTGGAGAGCTTATAAAATAAATAGCACATTAGTTGTTGGTAAAACAAAAGAACGACCACCCTGATTTCTTCCTACCAAAATGTTCTCATGTAATGTAACAATAAATCACTTGAAGACTACAATTCAGATCATTATTAAAAAGAATTTCTATTACACAAAATTTTGTTATGTCTAATATAATAAGCACATAAAAAAATATTAAAAAAAAAAGGATATATATGGTGGTACATGTGTGAACATAGAGAAATTTATAACAAAGAGAGAATAGTGGAGATGATAGATCGAGTAATTTAGAAGGTACTTGGACAACTCAAAAATGACATAGAAATATGACCATAATACAGTCTTCCAAAAATAAAAATGCTTACTTGTTACACAATGATACAGTAAACAAGAAAATCAAAAGCTACAAATGTACAATTGATCAATAAGTTAGTGTTGATTTTTGAATGTGTTAGGTGATGAACAGTATTAGATTCAAAAATTGATATGTAAGTGGGGTTGGTGTATTATCAATGTTTTCAATACTAACATGAATGAGCAGAAGTAACCTAAGAGAGTGGAGTATTCAAGTACAAATACCATATTCAAAGTGATAGTCCTAAGTGGAGCCACTACTTGAAGAAGCTAGATAAAGCTCTTCCCGATTAGCAAAGTTGGTGTCTGGCATCTCTCTGATTTTTCTACAATTATTGATTGTAGTGTTCGTCCTTATCTTGCTCACTTATATATAAGGGTAAATATTATTGCGAGTCGAATCTAAATATTCCTTCAATATCTAAAAATGAATGACACTATACATGTTGAATAACTTGAAAATATAGAATCGACATATTTGAAGAACTTTATCAACACATTTAAACAATACTTTTCAAAAATTTAAAAGTTAGTGAATACATTTTAATTTAAAGTAAAATGAAGCCTAAGAGGGAAAGTTGATGTTTCATCTTCACCAGAGCAACTATGAACCCCAAACACAAAAGTCCATTGTAATAAAGTTAAGATCTGCATAAAGCTTGTAAATGAATGTGATATTGCCTGCCATGATCGTAAGGTTTTTCTCGAAAGATCTCACACTATTAAGAGATTCTACATCTTATATGTAGTTTCCAATCTTTTCTTCAGAGGTATATTAGCCCTTTGGACTAAGTCCTATAATGTGTCAACACAACCAAAATGAACACAAAAAGATACTTATTTTGTGGCTCTTAGTAAATATAACTAATTCACAACCGCCCTCTATATCTTAATCCCTAGTCTTGATTTTCCCATCTGTAAGCATGTAATGGAAAAACAAATGAGTTTTTTTTTAATGTTTTCCATAGATATCTAGTACTCACTTTCTAGATGACTACACTTTGTAGATTAATACCAACACAGTCATTATTTAAGTACATGAAGTGATGTCCAGTCTAGAGTAAATATGAATAAATATAGAAAAAAGATGTTCACCGAGGCATGATCCTCAAGCGCATATCATTCTGGAACACTGAAAATGCAGTAATTTCATTGTTTGTGGCTCATATCTCCTTCTCTCGCTCTCCTTCTCTATGTTTTTTAAAATACATGAAACACACAACGTTTCTCTTTTTCTAAAGTTGCAGTGATTGACATTTGCAGTATTTTAAGCATATAAAATCCTACAACAAAGAATAAGAGAAAGATTTTGAGTCTCACATTGCCCTGCTTTGCTCCATTTTACAATGATCCATCCCTTCAAATTTGTTGTTCTTATGATAATAATCACCCCACAATAGAAAAATTATGTAAATATCAAATGTGTAAGTGAGGAATTGCTAAAGTAAATAACGCAAAAAAAGTTTGAGAAAGTGGTCGTGGATATTCAATAAAAGTGAAAACAGTAGTAGTATCTTGGAAGTTCAAACTCTAACAAATAAGTATTTTGTACTACTGAAATGATAGAAGGAGTATATAAAGGTTTTCATGTTCAAGCATATTAACACTTATACTCAGCAATAGAAGCCAAAAAAATTCATTACTGACCCAGAATCTTCATAATTAACAGGAGAGTATGTTGTAGAAAATCTGTAGGGAAAAAAAATGAGAAAGTGTTTTAGTTCGTTCAAACATACTATCGAACACCTTTGTTGCACCAAATTTTAAATTAAGTTAACCAAGCAATATACAATTTAAAGACAGAACACATAATTTGTAATACATCTCATAAGATTGCGCCTTAGTATCTTAATTCAAACATGAGTATTGAATAAGCATATCAGAAAAATTATAGAAAACTACCTAGAAGAACAAATGACAATTACAGATAATGAAAGTGCAATAACTAAAGAAAGATTTCCTTAAAACCTCAAAAAAACATAAATAGCTCACAATTTGAATGATAAATTTCTTAATATCAGATAAAGATTGAGAACCATTAAAAAGAAAATGTAACACCCCACAAAATTTTTGAGCTAAGACTCGAACCATTCTTCGTAGTGAGTAATATTCTTGCAAGGTATTTAAAATTTATTGAGTATTAAGGTCACTAGATGTAGCACCTTGAGTTCCAAGAAGAACTAAAGATAAAAGAATTCAAGACATTCTTAAGTTTTCTTAAGTTTTGGGTCAACTTCTAACGACGATAACTCCTAGTACAAGATGAGTTAGGTGAGCTACAAGATAGAAAATTAAAGCCCTTCGAGTCCTCTTTCAAACTCCATCAAGTTTGCAAAATTCCGAGCTTTGAGTAAAAAGATATGACTGATCTACTAACGACGTCCAAACCTGGCATCAGCTCCACGATGGCTCCGCGTTACGGAGCCAATACGGACCTCCTTGCCTAGTGAAAAATCATTTCGATTCCTATCTCATTTTAATTATTTCTTTAAGGGTATTTTAGTCCTTAAAACCCTTAGGAGGTCATCTAAATTGCCCTAAATGAGTAGAAAATCAGATTTCTTAAATCAAACCTTCTCATCCACTCCAAAAGTTCTACGCTCAAGGGATTCAAGAAAACTCTAAGGCTAGGGCTCATCTTTCAAGATTTTCCTTCGAATGCTGCAAGAAGATAGTTCTTTCAGGTATGTAAGCTTCCATAGTGTTGGGTTTGTTCACCCACACACCAATCATGCTAATTTTAGCGTTAAGTTCGTCCTAGAAAGTTGAAAGTATGATGTTCTGGAAATTGACTTTAGTTCTTGAAATTGACTTTAGTTCTTGAGTTTAGATGAGATTATTGAGTTCTTGATGAAATCATGTCAATTATACAATTGTTTATGAGTAGGTCTTGTGTTCATGTGTTGGGTATCTAAATCTAAAGAGGAATTGAGAAAAAGAACCGAGTTTAGGGGAATTGGGTTAGAAAATGAAGAAGGAAAAAGTCGGGTGAATCTGGCACCTTGATCCGTGTCGCAGACCTACCTCCCCATTTTATAAAGTTTGTCTTTACATTGCGGAGAGGTCATGGACCTCTCTAGCTCAAAAGTTAATTCACGACCAAATATTTTAATTCATCTCCTCGTCGCGGACTTGCTTCCAGACAATGATTTCTTGATCGTTTCTCATGTTTACTATTTAAAAACACTCCTAATCATCACAAAATCTTTCCTATCACAAATCAAAACCTTGAATTCATAAATGACATTCAAGGTAGAGTTGATAGTCAAGTCTTGAGAGTTCTCTCAAACATTTTTTGAGAAAGTCCCTTTGAGTCCTTTGAGGAGTCACTTGTTTCAAGACTTGAGTAAGTGAGCATGAGAGTGAGGAGAATGTATTCACGAGTCTACAATATCACCTAGATCCTTCATATTATGAACCATAACTCTTGAATTCATAATTTACATTCAAGAGAGAGTTAAGAATAGAGTTCAAGAAAGTCTTTGAGTTCAATTGTGAATCCTTTGAGATCCACCATCGATTTGAGTTAGGTTTTGAGAAGTAAGTATGAGAATGAGAAGAGTCATAAACCTGAGTTCCTTATTGATATTTTGACCTTTGAGTCAAGTCGTTCATGCCCATAACTTCCGCATGAACTCCATCAGTTTAGTATCTTTGAAAGGAGTAGTATCTTCAAGTTCTAAGTCTTGAGTATCGAGTTCCTAACCCTTTCGAGATTATAATCCTAATCATGGGACTATTACCTATTACCCACATGAAGTACATGAGTTGAGTTGTTCATGCCTATAATTCCGCATGAACATTATAAGTCGAACAATCTTGAGATGAGAAGTATCTTTGAGTCCTTGAGTTGAGTAGTTCATGCTCATAATTCCGCATGAACCTTCTAAGTTGAGCATTCTTAAAATTAGTAGTATCATTGAAGTTCTTGAGTTCTAAGTATTTGAATTCTATCTATGGTTATTGAAAACCTTGGATTGAGTCATTCAAGTCCATAATTCGGCGTGAACCATATTTTAAGAAGTCTTTTACAAATTTTTAAACTTTGTTTTAAGACTTAAGCTTTGAAGTTGAGTAAAGGGTAAGAGTAAAGTTCAATTTCTTTAAAATGATATACGGGAACTAAGTATTCCCAAGAGTAAATGTTTTCACATTTTAGATGAGAGGAAACTAATATTTCCAAAAGAGTTTTGAGCAAGAAAGGGAACATCAATCCCAAGAGAGCTTTTAAGCTATGTTTTTGAGTAATTATCTCAAACTACAGAAAGAGTTTTGTTTTTACAAATATATGAGCTAAGTATATTTTGGTAGTAGTATCGAACACCGATATGGGGGCGAGTTTGAGTTCAGATAACTCACTTTTCCAGAAACCATGTAGCCATCATGGGTAGTAAAGGATCATCCTTTTTAGATGACTCCTTAAGATGCTTTTAGCATAACCTAGTGGATCCACTAAGTTAAGCGTTCTATATGACAACAAAGTATAGGACAGTTCTGATAGCGTGGTCAAGATGCTGTATCACCACTTATGCTCATAGTGGTGGTTGTTGGTTAGAGAAACTCCCATATAAACTATATTACTTTATTGTACAAGTAAAATTGAGTTTGTTATTGCACTTTCTTTAACGAACTAAGTTGTTTTTACTGTTTTATAGAGCTTTCCATATATTGCATGTGTATTGTTGCTTTATATTGAGTTGAGTATCCAGAGTTGAATATCATATCTTTGAGTTGAGTATCTTATCTTTGAGTGGAGAACCTTATTGCTGAATTGAGCATCATATCCTTGAATACTTTTGAATTGAGTAAGTTTGAGTAGTTTTGAGTATTCTCAAGTATTCCTTTAGTTGATTAAGTTTGAAAAGAGGCAAGTATATTTCCTTTTTATCAAGTTCAAGCTTATGTTATGCTTTAGAATTCCCCTTGCATGCTTGTACATTCCACGTACTAAGACATTTGGCCTGCATCATTTGATGATGCAGATTCAGGTATTCAGGATCATCAATAGGAGCTTCGTTAATAACACATGAAGTTTGAGTTATCTATGGTGAGCCTCCTTGCATCCGGAGGATTTCATTTACTTTTCAATTTTGTCAGGATGTTGTGGGTTTTTTCCTGACTTCCATCTCTGTTATTTAGAGGCTTCATAGATAGACAATATAGTTTCAAAAGTCTGTTCATATATTTTGTTAAATGTTTTTAAAGACTTAAGTTGGCCATTTTGGGGCGAGTTGAATATATTATATTATTCAGGGTTTTCTTTTGGGTTAAAGCTTTGTATTTAAGTTTCATGAATTTTTATTCTTTTTTTGTAAGATTTTGTATGCTTGAGTTAGTCTTCTGCTTGTAATCAGCCAGGATGAGGGTTCGCTTGGGGACCAACAATGGTTCTCGAGTGCCGGCCATGTCCAACAGAAAAATTGTATAATTTTATAGAGAGAAATTATGTAAAATATTAATAAACCTAGAAATCAATGAAAGAAAACAATTCTATGCAAATGAAGGGAAAAAATTAATGAGCATTTACACGTGTTTGATGAGAAAGAAGTACAATACACGTCCTTTCACAATAAAAAAAGATGTTCAATGACCGATCAAACTCTTCCAGGTTTACAGTACAACTCATAGTGTTGTTGGTACAGTTATTAATTGATTAACCTTTATTTAGAAGAGGGAGTTGGAAAGGGCGAACACAACTCCAAAAAGTTGTTCCAAATGTAATTCAAGTTGTACTATGTTAGGGCTACTTTATTAAACAAGTAGTGTACTAGCTTTGATAATACATAAAGTATTAATTATAACCTGGCGTGTAATTTCTTTTAAGTCCCCACGTGTCTTTGTTAATAAAATTTATAGTTCCCGTGATATTGAAAGTTTATTTGATAGGGCTTTCTTCTGGCCAACATTGAACTCTCCATCTCTACTCACCTTTTCAATTTTCACTTTGTTATTCTTTCTCTCAATCATAGTAATGAAGTTGTTGGATTGAAGTTCCAATTTCTCTGCTTCTCAAGTATTCAGTTCTTAATCATTGTTACATAATGCCTTATTATATCCTCCGATATTTTCCCCAATTCTTTGAAAATGTTTCGTCATAGAAGCTTTTTAATGTTTTAGTGGAAGAAAGTGATAAGCTAGGTCATCGAAATGATGACGAAGTTGATGAAGGCAACAACTTTCCCCCCAAAAGTTCTAATGCCTAAATTCATTGTAAAAACATTGTGTCTTCCTATTTAAAAGTATTTCAAGGAAATTAGTCATTCCTCCTGTGACTTATCTCTATACGGATTTAATTGAACTTTATATGTTGATTCCTCTTTCTTTGTTATTTCTGTACGTGTCGCATAATTTCAAGATATGTTCTTTTTTTGTTTCTTTATATTCTATAATTGTCAGTTCTATTGTGGTTTTGCTAAAGCATTGAATTTTAAGTTATAAGTTTGTAGCTAAGGTTTATATTAGTATTGTCATAACTTTTGCGGCTATGTTGATAATGATGTCGGTAATTCATGGTTTGAGATGATAACCACAACAATGATTCTTCTTAGTATAGAAATTTGATAAATTTCAGTTGAATTTTGGTTTGATAGGTTTGACCTGTAGAGACAGTAAATTTCATAAACTAATCTCTTCATTTTTGTTAGAAATTATTTCAGTTTTTCTTATCAGAAATTATTTCAGTGATTTACCAAAGCATTTAACTTTTGGTTAATATACTTTGTATTAGAAGTGAGACTTTTGAAGGACCAACACATATTCCACTAATTGTACTGCATGCTTTATAGATAATATTTTTCAATTTTGCATCATTTTTAGGCCTGTAAAGTGTTGTAAATGTCAATGTCTAGATTGATGAGACTAAATTATATCTCCATACAAGTTAACTGTTATCACTATAGGTGTAAGTACCTCTTCGGCTTCCAAAATTAGATTTTGGAATCTGAGTTTTTTCTCTGGGCTTACTCAGTGCCGGCTCTATGCTTTGGAAAATAAGGATTTTGCCTTAGGCCCCCAAATTTTATCAAGAATAAATTATGAGTTAAAATTTCTATACAAAAATTGATTATTTATTATAAAAAGTATAATTTTTAAAAATATATATTATATTACCCACTTTAACATCTTTTGTACTTCGTTAAAAATAAGAATGAATAGTGAAAAGTGTTGAACAAAGTGAGTTACAAATTCTTTTTTGTTTCTTTTTGAATTTTAGTTTAAAGCATTACTAAAAGCATATTAAAATGGGATATATCAAGTCGTCAACTTCTTGGGTCAAATTCTATGGTTCTAACTCTTATCTTTATTTAATAATTGTCACCTTATTAGTTATAAAATTATGTTAACTATTCATATAATAATTGCCTCACTGAAAGGATGTTTTTCAATGTTGAGTTAATAACATCTTACCTAAAACTAATAACTGAAAAAAAAATTAAAATACTAATAGTCTTTATCTAAATAGTGTAAGAAAAGTAAATTTTGAATAAATACATATATGAAGTTTGTTTATATTTTATGCCTTAAACTAAAATTTCGCTTTATACCCCCAATCACGTTGAGCCACCCCTAGGCTTACTCTTGCTCTACTCATGTCCACATTTTGGACATAACATGTCCAATCTGGTGTTTTGGTTGGTATTTGATCAATGTTCAATCTTAGCGCCATATGCCTGCTAGGAAAACGACTTTATCAACAAGAAATATTGTACAAATCATTGATATAACATTGCTTCTTGTAAAATTTTAGAAAAAAATAGAAACATTCAAGTTGAAAACTTTCCCAGAAATCATTAAATTCATAAAAAAATAGACTTAAAGTTTTCAATAGAAATGGGACTTCTTGGAAAAGCACTGCATGAAAGAATTGGACCAAAAGCTATTTAGATTATACTATGAGGCATTTAATATTTTATTGTTTCTGGCCCAATTTCATTGGCTATAAAATATCATCTATTTTTCGAGAGCCATTTGTATTATGAAATGTCGGACGTGTCTTTATTTTCTTGTTGATTAAACTTGCTACAAAACGTAAACCTTGACTTTCTCTTTCTACTTCCCACAACTCTCTTCATCTTCCATCATTTCAAAGTGTTAGCTCTCTTCATCTTCCATCTTCTGAAAGTGTTGCTGCAGTTGAAGGTGTTTCTTATCCCTTTGTTCTTTTACTCTCTTCAATTTTCTTTGTGCTCAAAGGATAAACTGAGAATGACAGTCGGATTTTTGTTTCTAATTAAAGGGAAAAATCAAAATGGGTCATTTCTAATAAGGGGTAATACATGGCTGAAAATTTGATTTTTCCATTCAAATTTCTTTCTAACCAAATGGGTAAATCAAAATGAAAGTTCATATCTTCAATGTTTTTCCCAATTTTTGGTTGTCAACAAAGGGAATAATCGAAATGGTATTTCTATTTATGCAATAGACATATTCAATTTCTTTGTTGATATTGAATTTGTAATTATGCTTATGTCATTTGGTTGATGTACATGTTTTGAACTGTGAGTGTAT
This sequence comes from Solanum bulbocastanum, assembly GCA_037074985.1. Lineage (NCBI taxonomy): Eukaryota > Viridiplantae > Streptophyta > Magnoliopsida > Solanales > Solanaceae > Solanum > Solanum bulbocastanum. The sequence continues at coordinate 22,819,833 of CM073599.1, forward strand.
CTTAGGATAGTTTTGAGCATTGATGACCTCTACAAATTTAACCACTCTATTTGAGATCCCATTTCTTGCGTGGGAAGTCTCAAATTGGAAATAAAGATGTGAATTGAAGATCATCATGTTAGAATTTGTGATATATCCCTCTTCAATTGTTGTTGCACATGTTTTGTCACCCTTTGCAATAAATTTTGAGTGGTCTGTTGTAGCTTGAGGTTAATCGTCATAAAAACTTTGATATCTTTTTGGGTTCAAAACAATGTTTTAATATTGCACCAACGTGTGACTTTTAGTCTTTTCCATAAACCTTCTAACATGGACAAGTTATTGATATCAAAATCTAATTAACGGAATGAGGTATTTATACAAAAACTACTCTTTTAATCTGATGATTTTTAGTTGTAGTGACCTATTTGATAATTCTCATAGTTTTCAATAACAATAACATACCAAGTCAAATTCCACAAATAGAGCATGGATAGGATAAAGTGTAAAAAGACCTTATCTCTACGTCATGAAAGTAGAGAAGCTGTTTCCAAAATTTTATGAAAGTAGAGAAGCTGTTTCCAAAATTTTCATAGTTGTCCAATTGTCTTATTATGTTGGTATATTCGAATAAGAAGCCTCTTGTAGAAGTAATTGAAGGAGTTGAAGCAGGAAAAATTAGTGCTCCAACATAATAGAATTGTGGCACGACAACGGATGAGGTCACCTACTTTTATTTTGAGTTCTTATGGATTTAACTCCTTTGCGATTAAAGACGTTTGATATACGTAACAATTAATACTTTTGGATCCTTGCTCACTTTTATAACTATGCCTTGACTTAGCTAATGTGGCAGAGAACAATTAAGGTTTAGAGACAGAACAAGAAGTAGGCTAAACTATGGGAAGGGTTGATTTCAGATTCTCTTGATTTTCAAGTCCTTCAGGTACAATCTCACATACGTTTTTCAGGTTCTTCAAATTTTGGCCCCTTTTTATTCAAAAGGAAATATAGTGTCCTGTTTAGTGTAGTGATAATGGTTAGTAAAGATTATGGTGTTGTATATTGTATTTAGTGCATATTGGATTTGATCACTTCTGTTAAGTCTTGGCAAAAAATAAGTTAGTAAACATTTAAGTAGATGTGCTAAGTTGAGGAATTGCAATCAGCTGGTTCCTGAGATGCAACTAGAATAGATATATGTGGTGCATAAATAAAATATAAAGAAAAATGACAAGTGCGACATTTTATTGTTGTTTGCTTTGGTAGCTAAATACATGTGAATATGAGAAGAAAAGGTCAAATATGTGAGGATTATGAGATAAAAGCACATTCTTATGTTTAATAAAGCTAAAAGCGAAAAACACTTGTTGATTTACAGGTTTCAAGACGAAGCAAACTCAAAGCCCTGTTCCTATTCTTACTATTGACAAATGTCTATTATAGTGTGTAACATCATAACCATAAAGAATAAGAGAAATGCAGTATATTGTTCATTTATGCTTTTCTTACATCTAGATTGGAAAAAAAACTACGCTACTTCTATCTTACTATACGTCTCATTTCAAGGTATAGTAACAATATGAGTTAGAAGGAGATGATCTACGCGGAAATAACAGACAACCAATTGAGTTCAATTCTCAAGTTAGCTATGTCTAAGATTTGAGGATTAGATAAGCAATTTTGTTAGTCATTACTGGTGTTATCTTATTTTTCATATATGGAAGGCCTAATTGTCTTAAGAATAACATACAAACATTTCTCTCCTTAATTGAAGGTTGGAGTAAGTGCTTTCGCTAATTGTTACAACTTAAATCTGATTTGTCATTTTTAGCCCCATAGGCTATAGTTAAATTCACCTTTAAAAAGCACGGTAGCTAATGTTGTGATCTTTCATTGACTGTCTATATTTACTCTATTTTGGCATCTATCATTGATCAACCTTTGCACATAATCGTCTTTTCCTTTCATCAATCATATCTGCATATGCAATTTTAGCTTAATTTCTTTTTTGATGTGCTACTTTTGAACACTTTTTTTATTGTTCGCTGCTATCCTTCTTCATCAAATGATTATGCACAACATCCACAACTTGAAAATATAAAATGTTGGGCCCATGCTAGAAATGTAGCAAACTCGGTGGAGTTGGAAAGAGGATTCCGAGTCCTTTCATTTCATATCTTATGGGCCACCTAGCTCATCCTGTACTGAATGTTATGGTTGTTTGAAGTTGACTAAAAACTCACAACTTAAGCATAACTTGCAATATTTTAAATTTTGATATTTCCAATTTAGTTCTTTTTAGTTTTAGCACTTTCAAATACCAAGGTGTTACAAAAATAAACTCATATGAATAGAAAATTACTTTTAAGGCTTCAAACTTTAATACTTTATTAGATCATACGATGGACTACTTTATTAATAACATATCTACATATAATATATTAATATGTGAGTACAAAAATTAGAAATTACTAACATTGCAAACTCAAATAGTCGATAATTATTGTGTTGAGCTATTTTTAATAGTACTCTAATTTTTGTTTGCATTGTTAAATAATTGCTTAAACTTGATATCACCAACAGGGTTGGAGCTATAGAATGGACACCCTTCACCGAAAAATTACATGATATATATTGATCAAATATTACTTCTTTTAAATCAAATTTGAGCTCGAAGCTCGTTTATTCAATCATAAATATAAAAAATATATATCTGCCTAGCCCAACTTTGAAAAGGAAAGTTAGTCCAAATATATCAATACCCTTTTTATTTCTCACCCGATTTTTAACACTTTCCCTAATATTTGTTTTCAAATCCTCCTTTTTCATATTCTTCTCCACAGTACCTTCATGATTCTCCTTTGTCTCCTTTAGATCATCAGCATTCAACCATGGTGGTGTACCACTACTCATCTTAAACAACTTTAATAGGTACTGCTCCTCCTTATCTTCCTCTTCTATGTTTCTAATCTCTCATTTATCTTGGTTTAGTATGTTCTGATTTATGGATCTAACACCATTGCTAGTTGTGGATCCAAATATGCTGCTCTCGTTTTTTCTTTCTATGACATTGGACGACGTGTTTTGGATGTATAGTTCTCAACTTTTGCTGATTTCCTCTTTTGTAAGCAGGTAACTCTTTATTTCTCGCTGATTTTAAGAACTAGTATTGGCAAAAATTTGAGGTGTACATATAAAATCTTGTGGGACTCACCACATATTGATTAATGTAACTGTGGTCCATACAGGCTGTTTATGTCTTTTATCTTTCTTGTCTTGATTCTCAAACTTGCGATTTGTGCTCTGTTCATGTTTAGAATTCTTCTGCAATTAGCTGGTAGTTGTTCTAACTGCTTGTATTCCTGTAAGCACTATTAGTAATGACATCTGCTAGCTGCTTTCCTTTCCTCTATACATGCTGAACTTTGAAGTTGTTTTTTTCCACAATTTGTCTTGCTTCTTCCACTATGTCTAGTATCACCCATGATATTTTCCATTCCCTAAGTATCATTTTCATGATTCCTAGTGATTTATTTCTAGAATAACCTTCCCGAGCTTGTTTTTTATACAGTAAATTAGCCTTCTTAGTATTACTGTCACGTCAAATATTACTTTATATTGATATATTAAGCATTTTGAACACTTTAAACAACAACAAAGAGTCGTAGCTCAATGGAAAAAGTATGTCCAATATGTACACAATACCCAAGTTCAAATCACTGCATCTATGTTCCGTATCTTTTGTTTTATGTGGTCTGTTGGAAAATGTTTAATTAAATGAAAAATAAAATACTTTGTTGTATATAGAGTGGTAGCTTAGGGGCAATAGTGTGAGGATGCTTATTTGCCATTGGGGTTCAATTCCCCTTGGCCACATTTTTATTCTATGCCGGCTTTATTTTGGACACCCTTCATGAATTTTCCGCCTACGCCACTGCTCACCAATATATTTTTACTAATTCCAATACTTTTAATCATGAGTTCAGATTATGGTTATGAATAATTCACTCCTAACCCTTTGCCTTCCTAGGAGGAGGAAGAAGACTCGAAGCACCCAAACTTTTCAACATGGTATTAGAGATGACGAACATTATAGCTATGTTGAAATCTTTCTATCTCCAAAACAAATCAGGCCACATGTGAGAAATGTGCGAGTTAAAAATATTATTAAGTAATTAATTAAAAACATGTGCTATTTAATCAGTCAAACATAATTTTAAATGACATCATCACACGCTTCAACATTTTCAAAGAAAACATAAAGTTTAAATTAGGAAGTAAGAATTTAAATTAAACAAATCTCATGAGAAAATAAATTAAAGAGGTGGTCAACATATATACATAAAACTAGACATGGCCATTCCATAAAAGCCCTTTGTGAACTGACACTATTGGTGAAAAGTGAAAAAATTCAAATGTTAAATTTTTCTCTACCTTTCACAATATATATATAATCCTTGTCTAAGTCTTTTATTTCACCAAATCCTCATTACTCTCTTTCACTTGCTTTCTCTATTATTATTTTTCTCTCTCTCCCAATGGCCAACTCTCATGCTTAGAATGTCCCCCCTCTTCCTCCCCCCCCTCAATCTCCCCCTCCATCTTCCCTTGCCCCTTCCCCTCCTTTTGTTCGCAAGGAGGCCAACCAACTGATGGCACTGAGATCTTAGGGGTGTATGGGAGTAGAGCCCCCATCCACTCAGTCAATGCTCCTCCTTGAAAGAGGGGAAGCTTGCTGAATGCTGGGAAGGAACATTTGTGGTTCGGGCCAAAAGGCCGAATATTGAAGCTTTTGGAGCATCAACAGTTGATAGTGTCAACATTGGGCCTTTTGAGTCTACAACAAAGAATAAGAGAAAGGTTTTGAGTCTCACATTGCCCTGTTTTGCTCCATTTTACAATGATCCATCCCTTCAGATTTGTTGTTCTTATGATAATAATTACCCCACACTAGAAAAATCGTGTAAATATCAAATGTGTAAGTGAGGAATTGCTTGAGTAAATAACGCAAAAAAAAGTTTGAGAAAGTGGTCTTGGATATTCAATAACAGTGAAAGCAGTAGTAGCATCTTAGAAGTTCAAACTCTAACAAATAAGTATTTTGCACTACTGAAAAGATAAAAGGAATATATAAAGATTTTTAGGTTCAAGCATATCAATGCTTATACTCAGCAACATATGTAGAAAATATGTAGGGAAATAAATGAAAAAGTGTTTTAGTTCGTTCAAACATACTATCGAACACCTTTGTTGCACCAAATTTTAAATTAAGTTAACCAAGCAATATATAATTTAAATAAAGAACACATAATTTGTAATACATCTCATAAGATTGCACCTTAGTATCTCAATTCAAACATGAATATTGAATAAGCATATCAGAAAAATTATAGAAAACTACCCAGAAGAACAAATGGCAATCATAGACAATGAAAGTGCAATAACTAAAGAAAGATTGCCTTAAAACCTCAAATAACATAAATAGCTCACAATTTGAATGATAAATTTCTTAATATTATATAAAGAATGAGAACCATTGAAAAGAAAATGTAACCCCCTAGAAAATTTTTGAGCTATGACTCGAACCGTTCTTCATAGTGAGTGAGATTCTTGCAAGGAATTTAAAATTTCTTGAGTATTAATGTCACTAGATGTAGCACCTTGAGTTCCAAGAAGAACTAAAGAGAAAAGCATTCAAGTCATTCTTAAGTTTTCTTAAGTTTGGGGTCAACTTCAAACGACCATAACTCCTAGTACAAGATGACTTAGGTGATCTAAAATATAGAAAATTAAAGCCCTTCGAGTCCTCTTTCCACAATTTCTTTGTTGATATTGAGTTTGTAATTATGCTTATGTCATTTGGTTGATGTACATGTTTTGAACTATGAGTGTATCTTAGGATAGTTTTGAGCATTAATGATCTCTACAAATTTAACCACTCTATTTGAGATCACATTTCTTGGGTGGGAAGTCTCAAATTGGAAATAAAGATGTGAGTTTGAAGATCTTGATGTTAGAATTTGTGATATGTCCCTCCTTAATTATTACTGCACATGTTTTGTCACCCTTTGCAATAAATTTTGAGCAGTCTGTTGTAGTTTGAGGTTAATCATCATAAAAGCTTTGATATCTTTTTGGGTTCAAAACAATGTTTTAATCTCGCACCAACGTGTGACTTTTAGTCTTTTCCATAAACGTTCTAACATGGACAAGTTAGTGATATCAAAATCTAATTAACATAATGAGGTATTTATGTAAAAACTACTCTTTTAATCCGGTGATTTTAGTCGTAGCAACCTATTTGATAATTCTCATAATTGTCAATAACAACAACATACCCAGTCAAATTCCACAAATAGAGTATGGAGAGGATAAAGTGTAAGAAGACCTTATCCCTACCTAATGAAAGTAGAGAAGTTGTTACCGAATTTTCATAGTTGTCCAATTGTCTTATTATGTTGGTATAATCATATAAGAAGCCTCTTGTAGAAGTAATTGAAGGAGTTGAAGCAGGAAAAATTAGTGCTCCAACATAATAGTATTCTGGCACGACAACAGAAGAGGTCACGTACTTTTATTTTAAGTTCTTATGGATTTAACTCCTTTGCGATTAAATACGTTTGATATATGTGAAAATTAATACTTTTGGATCCTTGCTCACTTTTATAACTATACCTCAACTTAGCTAATGTGGTAGAAAACAATCAAGGTTTAGAGACAGAACAAGAAGTTGCCTAAACTATGGGAAGGGCTGATTTCATATTCTCTTTATTTTCATGTCCTTCAGGTACAATCTCATATACATTTTTCAGGTTCTTCAAATTTTGGCCCCTTTTTGTTCAAAAGGAACCATAGTGTTTTGTTTAGTGTAGTGATAATGGTTAGTGAAGATTATGGTGTTGTATATTGTATTTAGTGCATTTATGTAGATGTGCTAAGGTGAGGAATTACAATCAGTTGCTTCTTGAGATGCACCTAGAAGAGAGATATGCGGTGCATAAATAAAATATAAAGAAAAAGGACGAGTGCGACATTTTATTGTTGTTAGCATTGGTAGCCAAATACATGTGAATATGAGAAGAAAAGGTCAAATATGTGAGGATTGTGAGATAAAAACACATTCTTATGTTTCTTAAAGCTAAAAGCAAAAAACACTTGTTGATTTATAGGTTTCAAGATGAAGCAAACTCAAAGCCCCGTTCCTATTCTTACCGTTGAAAAATGTCTATTATAATGTGTAACATCATAACCATGAAGAATAAGAGAAATGTAGTATATTGTTCATTTATGCGATTCTTACATCTAGATTGGAAAAAAAATTATGCTACTTCTCTCTCACTGTACGTCTCATTTCAAGGTACACTAACTATAGGAGTTAGAAGGAGATGATCCACGTGCAAATAATAGACAACCAATTGAATTCAATTCTCAAGTTAGCTATGTCTAAGATCTGAGGATTAGGTAAGAAATTTTGTTAGTTATTACTGGTGTTATCTTATTTTTCATGTATGGAAGACCTAATTGTCTTAAGAATAACACCAGTATCTATAGTTATGTTTTTATAGGTTTAGACAAACATTTCTCTCCTTAATTGAGGGTTGGAGCAAGTACTTTGGCTAATTGTTACAACTTAAATCTGATTTGTCATTTTTTTCCTTGTAGGCTATAGTTGAATTCACCTTTAAAAAGCATGGTAGCTAATGTTGTGATCTTTCATTGTCTGTCTATATTTATTCTTTTCTGGCATCTATCACTGATCAACCTTTGCACATAATCGTCTTTTCCTTGCGTCAATCATATCAACATATGCAATTTTGTTTAATTTTTTTTGATGTGCTACTTTTGAACCCTTTTTTTATTGTTTGTTGTTATCCTTCATCATCAAATGATTAAGCACAACATCCACAACTTGAAAATATAAAATGTTTGGCCCGTGATAGTAATGTATCAAACTCGATGGAGTTGGAAAAAGGATTCCAAAACCTTTCATTTGATATCTTATGGGCCACCTAGCTCATCCTGTACGAAATATTATGGTCATTTGAAGTTGACTCAAAACTCACAACTTAAGCATAACTTGCAATATTTTAGATTTTTCTATTTCTGTCACGCCTCGAGCCTGCACCTTGGACGTTGCTGGAACTCGATAACCATTGCTGGCCCCAAGTGAACCCTTGGCCTGATTTACTTACTCAGCGGAATACTTTAAGCATTAAGAAAAGGATTCATATGCTAAATAACTCAACTATCTCAAACTGAACTCATAAATTTTAGAAATAAACATATAACTTAGCCAAAGTGACAACTCAATTTTGAACATAGGACATTTATAAAGTAAAGACAAATGAACTAACTAACTGTCTATCTATGAAGCCTTTAATAACTGAGATGGATGTCGGGACAAGATCCCTAACATCCTAATGAACTAAAATGATAAACTAATGAAAAAGGGGATCCTCCAGAAAGCAAGGAGGCTTACCAACAACTCTAAAGCTCAACTGGATCAAGCGATGAGCTAGATGCTGATCTTGGTTACCTGCGTCTACCTCATAAGACGATGCAGGAAAACTAGCATCAATACATTGAATGTATGAGTATGCGAGTTGGAATGCTAAACACAACTTAAGCTTGAAAATAATCTGAAAGGAACTGAAGAGCTTACCTGGTTCAACTCAACTGAACATAACTGAACTCATTTCAATATAAAACAATTTAAAAACACGTGCAATATAAGGAAAAGCTTTTTAAAACATGATGTCAACTCTGTGTATTTAGAAATACAATAATAACTCTGTATGTATGCTAAGATACAATATGAACTCTGTTTGTATATAAAAATACAAAATATTGCTGTGGGAGTTTCTCTAACCGACAACCATCACTTAAGAGCTATAGTGATGATACAACATTTTACCTCACGCTGCCAAGGACTGTCTTATACCTTGCTGGGGGTATATAACCTAAATCACCAAGTGGATCCACTAGTCTATGCGAAGAAGCACTAAAGGAATCATCCAAAAAGTTGACCTTTTTCTACCTATGGTGGCTACATGGTTTATGGGAGCTATGAGTTGTCTGAACTCTCTCCCATACGGTGCTCAATACTACTTCCAAAAATATAATATTATCTCTTATATTTAAAAACATACTCCTTCTGTTATTTGAGATTAGTGCTCAAAAACTTAACTCAAAGGCTATCTTGGAAATCAAATTTTTCCCTCTTGCTTCATTTAGAAAGTTATTACTTTTTTCTGAAAACTATCTCGAAGGCTCTTTGGAAATTGAGGTTTCCTTTCTTGTTTAAATTTGAAAACATTTTAAACCCTTTGGGAATACAAAGTCCCCATATACTTTTGAAGAAATGAACTTCAAGCTTTACTCTTTACTCAACTTGAACTTTAAGTCTCAAAACAAAGTTAAAAGCATTAGCAAAAAAGATTTCTTGAAAAGACTCTAAGAACTTCCTAGACTTAGCTCTTAACTTTCCTTGAATTTGAATTTATGGATTCAAGGTTATGATTCATGTTTTTGGATGATTTCTAGATGTTTAGAAGTCATTTAGAGTAGTTAGAATCAATAGGAAGTGTTAATACACTTTAGAAAGTCTTAAATGGACTGAATGACAAAAAAATAGGTGAAAAATGATGATTCGGGCGCATCTGGGGCACACCGCGCCAGGCCCAACTTTTTGGGCTCACTTTGGGCGTACTGCAGGCGCGCCTCCCCAACCTCCTAGTACCGCGATGTGCCTGGCCCTCCCCAAGGGTGTCTGACGAGTTTTTCAACTCGTTTTCTAATCTTAAATCTTTTAAATCAATTTATTTTCTTAATACTTTCTTAGATTCAGATACCCAACACATGTACACTAGAATCTAACTCGCAACAAAAATTAACATCGCTAAAATGTCTCAAGAAAACCCATAAATCACATGTAAGTTCAAGAATGAAAACAATTCAAGAACACAACTCAAGAACATCAAATTCTAACTCTTTTAGGACAAAAATCTCTGAATTAAACATGATTGGAATGTGGGTGAATGGATCCAATGCTATGTGATCTCACATACCTTGTAGGGATCACCCCCGACAAAATCCACAAGCTAATCTCGATGAATCTTGAACATTCTTCTCCTTTCTCCTCTTTTCTCTTTTCTCCAAGCCCTAGCGTGAAATTCACTTTTCTAAAACTGACTAAAATCCGACTTTACCCCAATTAAACTCCTAAAAATGAATTAATTTAAGGAAAATACCAAACTACCCTTCCAAAATCCGGATTGGACTTTCCTTATTCGAACAACCCAACTTTCGAAGGGCATAACTTACTCATATGAACTCGGAATTGCACAAACTTGGTGGCGTTGGAAGATCATTCCAAGATCTTTCCAACCATATCTAGAAGTACACTAAATCACCCTGAGCTAAGAGTTATGGTCGTTTGAAGTTGACCGAAACTCAAGTTTTCTTAACTTAAACAAATTTCCAGATTTCCATTCTTTCCAAAAACGACTATTTCCAATTATAAGCTTCTTCCTAGTTACTTCAAATTGTGAGATGTTAGAATATTTTCCCCTTGGGAACATTCGTCCTCGAATGAGATTACTCTACTAGGCTAAGGGCGGTAACATCAAGTTCAAACACCCAACAAGCAAATGCTCATGCTCACTCAAAATTTAAAGACTACTAAGAAAAAAATTATTGGCGGTGTGGGAAATATCATTCCAGCCATATCTGGAAGTACACCTAACTCATCCTGAGCTAGGAGTTATGGCGGTTTGAAGTTGATCAAAACTTAACTTTTCTTAACTTAAACAAATTTCCAGATTTCCATTCTTTCCAAAAATAACTATTTTCAATTATAAGATTCTTCCTAGTTACTTCAAATTGCGTGATGTTACAATATCTCCCTCTTGGGAACATTCGTCCTCGAATGAGATTACTCTACTAGGCTAAGGGTGGTAATATCAAAGTCAAACACCCAACAAGCAAATGCAAACAAACAACATGCTCACTCAAAATTTAAAGAGTACTATGAAGAAAATTAGTGGCGGTGTTGGAAAGATTATTCCAAGATCTTTCCAAACATATCTGGAAGTACACATCACTCATCCTGAGCTAGGAGTTATGGCCGTTTGAAGTTGACCAAAACTCAACTTTTCTTAACTTAAACAAATTTCTAAAGTTCCATTCTTTCCAAAAATGTCTATTTCCAATTATAAGCTTCTTCCTAGTTACTTCAAATTGTGAGATGTTAGAATATTTTCCCCTTGGGAACATTCGTCCTCGAATGAGATTACTCTACTAGGCTAAGGGCGGTAACATCAAGTTCAAACACCCAACAAGCAAATGCTCATGCTCACTCAAAATTTAAAGACTACTAAGAAGAAAATTAGTACCTTGGTCTGCACTTTCTCCAGATTCGAAGAGATGTGGATATCTCTTCTTCATATCCACCTCAACTTCCTAAGTAGCTTCCTCTACAAATTGGTTTCTCCAAAGGACTTTGACTGATGCTACCTCTTTTGTTCTCAACTTGTGAACTTGGCGATTTAGAATCTGAACAGAAATCTCCTCATAAGATAAGCTATCTTTGATCCCAATATTTTCAATTGGTATGATCAATTAAGGAGATGTGAAATACCGGATGAACTGTTGCTAACTCTTGTGGTAACTCTAACTCATAAGCTACTTTTTCAACCCTCTTGGATATTCTGTAAGGGCCAATATACCGGGGACTAAGTTTTCCCTTCTTACCAAATCTCATAACACCCTTCATGGGTGAAACTTTCAAGTAGACCCAATCATTCACTTCGAACTCTAACTCCCTTCTCCTTACACCGTTGTAAGATTTCTGACAACTTTGTGCCATTTTCAACCTCTCGTGAATCAATTTTACCTTCTCCATTGCTTGATGAACGAAATCTGGTCCTATCAACCCTACTTCACAAACTTCAAACCATCCAATAGGAGATCTGCATATTCTCCCATAAAGAGCGTTATAAGGAGCCATTTGGATGCTCGAGTGGTAACTATTGTTGTAAGAAAACTCGATAAGAGATAAGTGATCATCCCAATTACCTTTGAAATTAATCACACAAGCCCTCAACATATCTTCTAAGGTCTGAATAGTGCGCTCTGCTTGCCAATCTGTTTGAGGATGAAAGGCAGTACTTAAGTTCACCTTTGAACCCAATCGTTTTTGGAATGAATTCCAAAATTGTGTAGTAAATTGCGCACCTCTATCTGAAATAATGGAAACCGGAACCCTATGAAGTCTTACCACCTCTTGAATATACAACTTAGCATAATCTTCTGCTGAATGGGTAGTCTTCACCGATAAAAAGTGGGATGATTTTGTCATTCTGTCGATAATCACCCAAATAGAATGATGCTGCCTGCGAGACCTTGGTAAACCTGTGATGAAGTCCATATTAATAATCTCCCACTTCCATTTTGGAATTTCTATATTCTGAGCCAAACCACCGGGCCTTTGATGCTCTACTTTAACTTGTTGGCAATTTGGACACTTAGTAACAAATTTTTCAATGTCCTTCTTCATACTATTCTACCAATACACCTCTCTCAAGTCACAACACATCTTTGTGGAACTCGGATGAATGGAATATCTGGAGCTATGAGCTTCCTCCATGATATTTTCTTGGAGTCCATCCACCATTAGTGCAATTTACCTTGATATAGCAATACACCACCTCCCCCTTGTTCAAAAGTTAATACTTTTTGCTTATGAACATTTACCTTCAATGCAAGCAAAATGGGATCTTAGTCTTGCTTTTCTTTCACATCTGGCACGAATGATGATTCAACCCCATTCATCACTACTACTCCTCCTTCTATGGAGTCCATTAGTCGTACTCCTAATCGTGCACGTCTATGTACACCTTTCGCTAACTCTCACTTTTATTCCTCAACATGGGTGGTACTACCCATAGACAACGTGCTTAAAACATCAGCAACAACATTAGCCTTCCCTGGATGATAAAGAATACTCATGTCATAATCCTTGAGTGAACACACATTGAAGTCTCTTGTGATCAGTGAATACATCAACATGAACTCCATACAAATAGTGACGCCATATCTTCAAAGCAAATACTACGGCAGCCAACTCTAAGTCATGGGTTGGATAGTTCTTCTCATGAACTTTCAACTGTCTGGAGGCATAAACTATAACTTTGCCATTCTGCATTAACACACAACCCAAACCAACTCTAGATGCATAACAATACACCACAAAACCTTGAGTACCTTTTGGTAAGGTCAAAACTGGGACAGTAGTCAACCTCTTTTTCAATTCCTGAATGCTTTTCTCACAAGCTTCAGACCATTGAAATTTAACTGTCTTCTGAGTCAACTTGGTTAAAGAAGACGAAATGGATGAGAACCCCTCTACAAACCTTCTATAATAGTCAGCCAAACCCAAGACCTAATATCAGTTGGATATGTGGGTCTAGGCCAATTCTATACTACCTCAATATTTTGGGTATTAAATCTAATTCCATCATTGAAAACTATGTGGCCCAAGAACGCCATAGACTCTTTTTCAATTCCTGAATGCTTTTCTCACAAGCTTCAGACCATTGAAATTTAACTGTCTTCTGAGTCAACTTGGTTAAAGAAGACGAAATGGATGAGAACCCCTCTACAAACCTTCTATAATAGTCAGCCAAACCCAAGACCTAATATCAGTTGGATATGTGGGTCTAGGCCAATTCTATACTACCTCAATATTTTGGGTATTAAATCTAATTCCATCATTGAAAACTATGTGGCCCAAGAACGCCATAGACTCAAGCCAAAACTCACATTTAGAGAACTTAACATATAACTCCTTATCTTTCAAAGTCTGAAGAACTATTCTGAGATGACTAGCATGATCTTCTTCATTCCTTGAATAGATTAGTATATCATCAATGAAGATGACAACAAACATATCTAAATAAGGTTTGAAAACTCTATTCATAAGGTCCATGAATGCTGCAGGTGCATTAGTTAAACCGAACGACATGACCATAAACTCATAATGACCATAACGAGTCATGAATGTTGTCTTGGGAATATCACATTCCCTTACCCTCAACTGATGGTAACCTGATCTGAGGTCTATCTTCAGAAAAAAAAAAGCACCCTGAAGCTGATCGAAAAAATCATCAATTCTTGAAAGAGGATACTTGTTCTTGATGGTAACCTTGTTCAATTGTCGGTAATCTATACCCATCCTATGGGAACCATTTCTCTTTCTTACAACTAAGACCGGAGCGCCCCAAGGTGAGACACTTGGTTGAATAAAACCTTTCTCTAAAAGATCTCTCAATTGATCTTCTAACTCTTTCAACTCTGCTGGAGCAATTCTATATGGTGGAATAGAGATAGGATGAGTATATGGAAGAATATCTGTACCGAAGTCTATCTCTCTCAGGAGGGAATCTGGGTAGATCATAAGGAAAGACTTCTAGAAACTCTTTGACTACTGAAACTGACTAAATAGAAGGTACCTTGATCTTTGCGTAATCAAGACACAATTTTTGATGCAAGTGTCTACGATCGTACAATAATTTAGTAACCCAACCATGGGTTGAGATCGTTCCCAAGAGAGTGGTTTTGAGAATTAATATAAAAATAAAGCTTAGACAAAAGTGTCAATTAACAAGGGGGGAGGGGGGGGGGGGGATTTTGTCGCAAGCTAGGTAAAATAGCAAAATAAACGAGGGTTTCTAAGTAGTGAGAGGGGATCCTTGGGATGTGACGGGAATACGGGTCAAGCTAGATTATTGGGTACATGCTTTCTATGATGATTCATAGAGTAATTGTGACTAGGCTAGACTTCAGGAGAATAAGCTCTCTCTCGAGCAACCTACCCTGTTTTAAATGCATTCCTATCGGACACCCACTTGCCGCATGAAGACCAGCCTAGCCTTAACCCACTCACTCTCTCGAGCTGAGTGTTTAGACATGGGACTAGGGTTCACTCTATCGAGCTAAACCTCATGTCGACCCACTCACACGGACCATCAATCTAGTGGTCTTAGTTTTACGACTTCTCTCTCCAACAAGTCGAAAACACATAAATAAACTTGTATTTGGAACTACAAATTCATTAAATTCATCCACAACCACTATACGAAATCGCAATAAAACTACAATTAAACTATCAACAAGCAAGACCCAACAATTATCTTAACCCATATTAGCTAAATCATACCCCAAGAATCGGGGTTTTTAGCCACAGATCAAGAGATAGAAATTTATACCTAAATGAGCTTGCATTCAAATGGGTATGAAGATTTAAGTCTTGTTACAGGCTAAGAATGAAGAATCCAAATCCAAATCCTTGGAGATGAAACCATCTTTTTTTTCAAGTCTTCAAAACCCTCTCAAACTCAGAGCAAAAATATTAAAAAGTACTATTCTATATGAAAATTATAATATTTTTTTGACTCCCAAAACTACAACTCTAACTAGCATTTATGTTTCCACAGATTTGTGCTGAAGCGGATCATTCATCGTCGTTAGTTGGAATCGCCGATCAACTCGGCGATTCACCCTTTGGTGTAGTTCATCGTTGTCTTGTACTAGCCTTCAACACTGTCATGCTTGGGTCATTAGACGACATGGTACTACTTTGCGTAACTTCTCGGCGATGCGCCGACTGCTCCCTATCTCCACCGACTTGATCCTTTTTCTTTAGGGCTCAGCAAGCTGGAACAAACGACAAAGTAAAACCCTTCGGCGACTTGCCAAGTGGACTCGGGGATCCTCATGCCTTCATTTCTTTGTTCTTCTCAGCCATTTCATTCCTTTTTGCGACATAGTGTCCATGCTTTCCTTCAAACATCTAATACCTGAAACTTAAGGGTTTTCATCAGATATTGAGGTAAAATAAGCATTTGAGGACACAATTTCTATTAAAATATAGCCCTAAATGAGTCAAATTTGTGGACTCATCAACACCCCTAACTTAAACTTTTGCTTGTCCTTAAGCAAACTCTAGTTTAGCCATTCAAAAAGGGTGTCTCGAACAGTGCTACAGAAGGCTCAATCATGAATGCACACAACAATACTCCATTTACTTATGCAAAGATCAAATGTGCACTCAAAGATTCAAGTTGTGACTCACCAATATCAATGAATCTCATGCTCACAATACTTGCTTCAAATGCAAGTTCAAGCTCAACTATTGTGTTCAAATGCCTTTACACAAAGAATGATTCTATATTCACACAATGGTTTCACAATTTAAAGCTTCGAAATCAGGTGCATTGTTCACACTCACAAAGAAGAACATAATGCATAATTTCATCCATAGGTTTTCCCGTATTTTTCAATCATCATTTGTTTCGACTCACTCAAGATCAAAAAGGGGTTTTCAAGGCTTGTAATGGGGCTGAGTGCAAAGGTATGGTCATTTAGACTCAGTGACTTTCATCCTCATGAAATG
Organism: Solanum bulbocastanum; assembly: GCA_037074985.1. Classification (NCBI taxonomy): domain Eukaryota; kingdom Viridiplantae; phylum Streptophyta; class Magnoliopsida; order Solanales; family Solanaceae; genus Solanum; species Solanum bulbocastanum. The sequence goes on from CM073599.1 coordinate 22,836,268, forward strand.
TGATGCTCACAACACTTACTTTCCTTTTCCTTCATCATTCTCTTTAGTTCTCATAAGTCATCATATTATTCTCTTCCCATGAATTATTTGGAAACCCCATTTCTTTTGTAATTTATTCCACAATGTTCTTTTTCATTCTTTTTATTTTTCTTTTCTGTTTTTTCTCTTTTCTCTTTTTTTTAATATGGAGGGGTTCCATTTTTCTCAAAACCATGGGTAAGATGAGACTTTCCTTGCACTTCTTGATTTGCCCTATCTTTCCACCACACCCCAACTTTGGCTATTCAACTAACCACAACTTCATGAGGATTATGGGTGATGGATAAAGAAAGGTCATTGTTTCCATCAAGTTTCTTCCAAAGAAAGGTAAGGTTCAAAGGTTGTTCAAGAGATAATCACACGCTCACAAGGTAGGTGACAAATGAAGTATATGTCAAATTGGCTCACACTTTGCCTAAGATCATATGAAGAGATATCATCACTCATTTGACCGGACCAATGGGGCTAATTCTAAGATCTATCATGCATAGCTCACAGGTAAGCTCATCACACTAGACATTGACACTATAAGTCAAACAAGACTCCACACTTTCACTAGTGTTCAATGATCATCATAAGAGACTCAATTCAATACTAGGCTAGTCAAAACGAGATGCAAAGAGTTCACATATTGTCTATGCAACTTCATTTGGCCTCATTGTAGCCGCGCATTCATGTTCGTTCGATTGAGAGCAGTATTCAAGTCATCGATATTGATCGGGACTGAGACTTAAATTTTGCAAGAGAACAGCCACATTCAACAGCATATAAAGGGTGGAGAAAATGTGCGAAAAATTCAAATTTTTTCGAAAGGTTCCAAATCATATTGCAATTTTAAAATAAAAGAAGCCACAAGCTCAAATATCCATAGAAAAACAGTATTAACACAATTTTAAAACGAACAGATCAAATACATACACAAAACACAAACAAAAGTAGCATACAAAAGGTGGGCCTCACCCCACCACAAATAAAATTAATTTGTCCTCAAATGCAATCAACACAGAATCCAAAAGGTAAAATAAAGAAAGACAGAGAGGTAGGTAAAGAGGGGATCCTGGCCAATTGGTCGCTCCATCTGTCTGGGCTTTAGTGCCAATAGTGACCCCCAGAAGGACTACTTCTACAGGATCCAACAATAGGTGCTAAAGAATCTTGCACAACAACATCTATCATAATTGCTTCCATCTCAGCCAAGTCTTCATTTGCAGCTCCCTCAGTCTCCTCAAGCATCTCTTCATCAGTTTCTACTTTTGACTTAGGATCGGCTATCTGGTTCGCTCTATGCCCATATCCAGTGGTGGTTTGAGGCATCTCAGGTATGTCTGGAATCTATACTATTCCAAAGATCATGGAGATATCGATGGAATTTAGGTACTCCATATCTTTCCTCAACTCTGTAATGGTGGCCTTCAAGGCTGTCACTTCCTCTGTGGCTTCTTGGTCACGCTCACTGCTATCCTGGACACTAGAGCATCAATAGTAGTGCTCAATTGTTTCACAACATTATTGAGGGTAGCCTGAATCATGCCTGGAATGGAGCTTTGTATGTTGGCAGCCCGACAATCAGCAAATTGGGCAAGCCGTCCCATCCGGATCAAGGATGCCTGAGTGATCGGCTCACATGAGACAACATCAGTTGTAGGTCTAGGTCATAACGCAACAGCAGAGGAACCTGGAGGGTTAGCAGGACTGGCAGATATACCTGAAGGCCCAGGGGTCGGAGAAGGCAGAGGTGCCTCTGCAGGCGATTAAACTGCGATTAAACTATCAGTAAGCAAGACCCAACAATTATCTTAACTTATATTTGCTAAATCACACCCCAAGAATTAGGGTTTTTAGCCACACAAAAAGAGATAGAAATTTATACCTAAATGAGCTTGTGTTCAAATGGGTATGAAGATTTAAGTTTTTTTACAGGCCAAGAATGAAGAATCCAAAAGACCCAAGTCATTTTAGAGATGAAGCCCTTTTTTTCTTCAAGTCTTCAAAACCCTCTCAAACTCAGAGCAAAAAAATCAAAAAGTACTATTCTATATGAAAATTATAATGTTTCTTCGACTCCTAAAACTACAACTCTAATAAGTATTTATAGTTTTTCACAGATTTGTGCTGCAGTGGATCATTTGGCGTTGTTAGTCGAAATCACCGATCAACTCAGCGATTCTCCCATTGGTGTAGTTCATCGTCGTCTTGCACCAGCTCCCTATCTCTACCGACTTGATCCATTCCTTCAGTGCTTAGCACACTCGAACAAAAGGAAAAGTAAGACCCTTTGGCGACTCGCCAAATGGACTCGGCAATCCTCAAGCCTTCATTTCTTCGTTCTTCTCAACCTTTTCATTCCTTTTTCACAACGTAGTGTACATGCTTTCTTTCAAACATAAAATACCTGAAACTTAAGGGTTTCATCATATATCGAGGTAAAATAAGCATTTGAGGAATAAGTCTAATTTGTGGACTCATCATACCTCAAATCTTGAGTCATTAACTCAGGCTAAGTGATCGACACTCCCCTTGAAAACTAACTTTCTTGCCTTAAGGTATGAAATGAAACAACCCTTAGGCACTGCTGAACTGATTTTCCACTCTAAGACTGGCTAATTTGGAAACTGAAACATGATAACTCGAGTTCTACAATCAACTGAGGCATAACAGGAATGAATCCAGTTCATACCAAGAATGACATCAAAATCTACCATGTCTAACTCAATTAAATCAACCATGGTACTCTTGTGATTGACGGAAACAGGAAAATCATGATAAACTCTCTCTTCTAGAATAGACTTACCAGCAGGTGTAGAAACACTAAATAGTTCACTAAGTTGCTCAGGAATAACATCAAAATTCATAGCAACATATGGAGTTACAAAGGATTAACTCACTCCTGGATCTAACAAATCATAAATAGTAAAGTCAAAGACTTGGATCATACCAGTGACAACATTTGGCAAATCCTTTTACTTTTAGCGACTATTGATAGCATATAAGCGGTTGTTCCTCTGCTAGTACCGAAAGTAGCCCTTTTAGGTGCAGCTCTATCTGGTGGAGCAACTGAAGAAGACTGGGCTCTATTGCCCCCATTACCATTACTCTATCTGCTCTTAGGACACTCTCTTATAAAATGACTATTCTGGCCACACTTGATGCAATTAGTGGAGGCATCACGACACACCCCTGAGTGACTCCTACCACACTTAGCACATGCAGGAGTCTTAGTACCCACTGGTGCCTTATTATCTTGTGAATGCGCAGGTCTAGCTCTGAAGTTCTGAGAATTCTAACTATTGTACTCACATTTGTTCCTTGGTGCAGGTGCACTAACAGATGATGGAGTAGGTCCTTCCTACTTATGTTGGAAAGAAGACCGGTCTGCATTACTCTTTTGTTGCCCAAATTTATTCCCTGATGTCTTAACTCTCTTGTTCTTAAACTCTTTTGTAACCCTTATCTTGTCCTCCTCAACTTGTTGCACATGGATCAGCAACCTTGCTATGCCCATGCCCCCTATTTGCATGGCTGCCTTACTTTCCTTACCTGATAGACGAGTCAACCCAACAACGAATAAGCTCATCCTACTCGCCATGTCAGCAACCATCTATTTGCTTCTCTTAGCTCACGAGGAAAGAAATGCCTCATGAAAGCACTCTCAAAATAGTCCAACTCACAATCGATTATGTGTAAGCACGAGTTACAAAGAAACTGTATAGAGATTAACTCTATCTCATGAAATGTATATGAAAGAAGTGAATGAATTTCCTAACTATTACAACTTCCTAATTATAGATGTAGAGTGCTTCACATTGATAACAAGAACTCTACAGACACGACTTCATAGACTCCTTAGGACTCCTGAACTCTGTGCTCTGATACCAAGTTTGTCACGCCCCGAGCCTACACCCTGGACGTGGCCAGCACTCAAGAACCATTGTTGACCCCAAGCGAACCCTTGGCCTGGCTTACTTACACAGTGGAAGACTTTAAGCATTAAGAAATGGATTCATATGCTAAATAACTCAACTGTCTCAAACTGAACTCATAATGTTTTAGAAATAAACATTTAACTTAGACAAAGTGGCAACTCAATTCTGAACATAATCCAATAACAAAGTAAAGACAAATGAACTAACTAACTGTCTATCTATGAAGCCTCTAATAACTGAGATGGATGTTGGGACAAGACCCCCAACATCCTAATGAACTAAAATGATAAAGTAATGAAAAAGGGATCCTCCTAAAAGCAAGGAGGCACACCAACAACTCTGAAGCTCAAATGAATCAACAATGCATTGGATGCTGATCCTGGTTACCTGTGTCTACATCATAAGACGATGCAGATCAACTGGCATCAGTACATTGAATGTACGAGTATGCGAGTTGGTATGCTAAACACAACTTAAGCTTGAAAAGAATTCAAAAGGAACTGAAGAACTTACTTGGTTCAACTCAACTCAACATAACTGAACTTATTTCAATATAGAGCAATTTAGAAACAACTGCAATATAAGGAAAAGCTGTTTGAAACATGATGTCAACTCTTTGTATTTAGAAATACAATAATAACTCGGTATGTATGCAAAGATACAATATAAACTCTGTTTGTATATAAAACTACAAAATACTGTTTTGAGAGTTTCTCTAACTGACTGCCATCACTTAAGAGCTATAATGATGATACATCACTTTACCTCACACTGCCAAGGACCGTCCTATACCTTGTCGGGGGTATAGAACCTAACTCACCAAGTGGATCCACTAGTCTATGCTAAAAAGCACTAAATGAATCATATAAAAAGTATGACCCTTTTCTACCCATGGTGGCTACATGATTTATGGGGGTTGTGAGTTTTCTGAACTCTCCCACATATCGGTGCTCAATACTACTCCCAAAAATATAATATTATCTCTTATGTTTATAAACATACTCCTTCTGTGATTTGAGATTAGTGCTCAAAAACTTAGCTCAAAGGCTATCTTGGAAATCAAAGTTTCCCCTTTTGCCTCATTTAGAAAGCGATTACTCTTTTCTGAAAACTAGACCAAGGCTCTTTGGAAATCGAGGTTTCCTTTCTTGTTTATATGTGAAAATATTTTAAACCCTTTGGGAATACAAAGTCCCCATATACTTTTGATGAAATGAACTTTAAGCTTTACTCTTTACTCTTTACTCAACTTGAACTTTAAGTCTTAAAACAAAGTTAAAAGCATTTGCAAAAGAATTTTTGGAAAGACTCTAAGAACTTCCTAGACTTGGCTCTTAACTTTTCTTGAATTTGAATTTATAGATTGAAAGTTATGATTCATGTTTATGGATGATTTCTATATGTTTAGAAGTCATTAAGAGTAGTTAGAATCAATAGAAGTGTTAATACACTTTAGAAAGGCTTAAACAGACTGAATGATAAAAACTGGGTGAAAAACGACGATCCAAGCCCCAACTTTCTGGGGCTCACTTTGGGCGCACTGCAGGTGCGCCACCCCAACCTCCTGACTCTATGGAGGCGTAACGAGCCTGGCCCTCCCCAGGTGCGCTGACAAGTTTTTCAACTCGTTTTCTAATCCTAAATCATTTTAAATCGATCCCTTTTCTCAATACTTTCTTAGATTCAGATACCCAACACATGTACACTAGAATCTAACTTGAAACAACGGTCAACATCACTAAAACGTATCAATAAAACTCATTAATCATATGTAAGTTCAAGAATGAAAACAATTCAAGAACACAACTCAAGAACATCAAATTCTAACTCTTTTAGGATGAAAATCACTGAATTAAATATGATTGGTGTGTACGTGAATGGAACCAATGCTATGTGATCTCACATACCTTGTAGGGATCACCCCCGACGAAATCCACAAGCTAATCACGACGAATCTTGAACGAATGTTGAACGTTCTTCTCCTTTCTCCAAGCCCTAGCGTGAAATTCACTCTTAGAAAACTGACTAAAATCTGACTTTACCCCAATTAAACTCCTTAAAACGAAATAATTAAGTTTGGTAAGGAAAATACCAAACTACCCTTCCAAAATCCGGATTGGACTTTCCTTATTTGAATAAGCCAACTTCTAATAGGCATAACTTACTCATATGAACTCAGAATCGTGTAAACTTGGCAGCGTTGGAAAGATCATTCCAAGAGCTTTCCAACCATATCTGGAAGTACACCTATATCATCATGAGCTCGGAGTTATGGCCGTTTGAAGTTGACCAAAACTCAAGTTTTCTTAACTTAAACAAATTTCCAGATTTCCATTCTTTCCAAAAAAGACTATTTCAAATTATAATCTTCTTCCTAGTTACTTCAAATTGCGGGATGTAGCAATTTCCAATTTAGTTCTTTCTGATTTTAGCTCTTTTAAATACCAAGGTGTTACAAAAATAAACTCATATGAATGGAAATTTACTTTTAAGACTCCAAACTTTAATACTTTAGATCATACAATGGACCAATTTATTAATAGTATATCAACATATAATATATTAATATTGAGTGCACAAAATAGAAATTACTAACATTGCAATCTCCAATAGTTGATAATTATTGTGTTGAGCTATTTTTAATAGTACTCTAATATTTTTTTGTATTGTTAATTAATTGCTTAAACTTAATCTCACCAACAGGGCTAGAGCTATGGATTGGACACCCTTCGCAGAAAAATTACATGACAGATATAGATCAAATATTACTTCTTTTAAATCAAATTTGAGCTCGAAACTCGTTTATTCAATCATAAATATAAAAAATACATGTCTGCCTGGCCCAACTTTGAAAAGGAAAGTTAGCCCAAATATATCAATACCCTTTTTATTTCTCACCCTATTTTTAACACTTTCCCTAGCATTTGTTTCAATATCCTACTCTTTCATATTCTTCTCCGCGGCGCGTTCATGATTCTCCTTTGTCTCCTTTAGATCATCAGCATTCAACCATGGTGGTGTACCACTACACATCTTCAACAGCTTCAATAGGTACTGCTCCTGTTTATCCTCCTCCTCCTTTATGTTTCTAATCTCTCCTTTATCTCGATTTAATATGTTCTGATTTCTGGATCTTAACACCGTTGCTAGCTGTGGATCCAAATATGCTGCTCTTGATCCTCCTCTCTATGACAATGGACGATGTGCTTTGGATGTATAGTCCTCGAGTTTTGCCGATTTCCTCTTTTGTAAGCAGGTAGCTCTTTATTTTTGGCCGATTTTAAGCACTAGTATTGGCAAAAATTTGAGGTGTACATATACAATCTTGCGAGACTCACCACATCTTGATTAATGTAACCGTGGTCCATACTTGCTATTTATGTCTTTTATCTTTCTTGTCTTGATTCTCAAACTTGCGATTTGTGCTTTGTCCATGTTTAGAATTCTTCTGCAATTAGCTGGTAGATGTTCAAACTGCTTGTATTCTTGTACCTCCGACTTACTGTAAGCACTATTAGCAATGACAACTGCTAGCTGATTTTCCAGATACATGCTGAACTTTGAAGCTATTTTGTTCTACAATTTGTCTTGGTTCTTCCACTATGTCTAGTATCTCCCATTGTATTTTCCATTCCCTAAGTATCATTTTCATGATTCCTAGTGATTTGTTTCTAGAATAACCTTCCTGAACTTATTTTTTATATAAGAAATAAGCCCTCTTAGTACTGTTTTCACTTTAAATATTACTTTATAATGAAATATTAAGCATTTTGAGTGGATGGAGGTGCTACTCCAATAAAACCCTAACATCTTAGTGTCAGTAGTTAGTGTAGACTTCTCGCGAACACGATGAGGAGAAAGGGTAGGGAAAGAGGAACGGGGAGATTGGAGAGGGGGAGGGGGAGGAGGTGGGACATTCTTAGCATGAAAAAGACTTAGAAAAGGATTATATACATAGTTTAAAAGGTAGAGAAAAACTTAACATTTGAATTTTTTCACATCCCACCAATAATGTTGGTTCAAAAAGGGCCTATATGGAATGACCATGTCTAGTTTTACTAGATGGGCATAGCCTGTGCTAGAGCATGTGCCCAACACACAAATTAAATTGTTTTTCTGACTAAAGGGTAAACAATTCCACTTTAATTTCTCATAAATGATTTTTACATTCATTCAATAGAACTTAAAAAGCAGCTTAAAACATATCCTCTACCATTAAAATTCAATTCAAGAAGCTGATTACAGAAGAATATAATGACAAAAATTGAAAACAAAATATTATTTTGATTTTGTATTCCCTTAACTCTGAACACAATTGATTTACAGAATATTTAACAGTTTTGTCACCTTCTATACCTACCCTTACAAATTGCCTCAAAAAAGTTGTAGAAATGAAATACATCACCTCTTGAAGTTGAATCATTAGAGACTTCAAGCAACATGACGGTTATCATGTCACGCCTCTGCATTCACACAATAATGAAAAACTTTTTAGAGAATTTTTCTTTTTTTGTGAATTTCAATTTTATTATTAAAGCTTTTGAGAAAAAAAGGTCCTAACCTCATGTTTAGACTTTGAGATTAGTGAAGGTTCTTAGTAATTTCCAATGTTGATGGCAGCAACGTTAGCATTTTTGAGAGTTCCCTCTTTTCAGATAAGTTTCAGCCAACTGGACTCTCATAACATTCTCTTGCTCTAGAACAAGCATGTTACCATACCCAAAGAACATCTCAAGGGTAATTTTTGCTGGTCAAAAGTTGGGGGTCCCTCTCTAGAGATCCAAAGTTTTTCTTCAATGGCTTCAATTCCAGTGCCTAAAACCCATTTCCTCACTTCATCATCATATATTCGTGCTCTCAGAGCACCGAAGAAATATGTTACCATAACAAACGGATACACATAAGTAATAAACTAAAGAAATTTCATTTTGAATTCTCGAGTGTTTGTACTAATATATTGTCCATGGAAGCAATATATAATCTTTACGACAACTTCCTCAGGCATGTTGTCACTTCTGAAAATACCCATTCTAGCACCGGCCCAATATTTTATATTTTCATGTGGTAAATATTTTGCGTAGTCGGTTTTTCCATGTGGTGTATGCTTTGCATAGTTGTTTGTCGCTGAAGGATAACAACAAAGAAATAAGAAAAAAGTGACAAAATAGCAAATGAAAAAAATATAAAACTAAAATTGCATAAACTTAGTGATGATGGTATGATTGATGTGAGACTAGAAAGCATATATGTGAAACTTAAAGGAAGAGCAAATACAGATCTTAAAAAATTTTGTGCCCAGATGGTACAAACCAAGTAATAGTGTCTTGTGCCTGCATGCAAATTTTACTACATAGGCCCATCCAAATTTCTTAAACTTCTTAGCTAGATCAACTCAAACTTGGTACATCAATTTTATTGTACCATTTAGCTGCACTGTATGATAATAACACAATGTAGCATAACAAACTAATTTCTACAGTCTACTTACCCCTTTGAGTCCAGCCTGGTCATAATCATTTCTCTTGATCCTTCTACCCTGTTCCCTGTCTCCCTTGTTTGCTCTAGAAAGGGAATTAAGAGTTAAGATAATGAAAGTTGAATCCAAAACGAGATAATCAGATGAGTCATTCAAAGGGTCAATCATCATACCAATATACCCCGCCTTAACAAAACAGAGGAAAAAAGAATAACTTCATGATTAAGTTAAGCATGGAAAATGGATTCTTTTAATGGAATTCCCCCCTTTGGTTCTTAGAGGAAGATCAATAACAATTTTTATAGACATAAAATTCACCTGGAAAAAATATGAACGCATAATTGTCTCCAGATTGATATAGCCGCCTCGACATTTTCAGCATTATATAAGGATCACCCAAAAATAAAATCGAGAACCTATCTTAGTATCACTTATTGAAACTTTATCAAGAGGTTAAATACCGAAAATATTATATATTGGAGAGCTTACAAAATAAATAACACATTAGTTACTGGTAAAACAAAAGAACGACCACCCTAATTTCATCCCAAGAAAATATCAAAATGTATGCATGTAATGTAACAATAAATCACTTGAAGCCTACAATTCAGATCATTTTTTAAAATAATTTCGATTATACAATTTTTTGTTATGTATAATACAATAAGAACGAAAAAAATATCCTTAAAAAAGGATATATATGGTGGTACATGTGTGCACATAGAGAAATTTATAACAAAGACAGAATAGTGGAGATGATAGATCGAGTAATTTAGAAGGTACTTGGACAACTCAAAAATGACATAGAAATATGACCATAATACAGTCTTCCAAAAATAAAAATGCTTACTTGTTACACAATGATACAGTAAACAAGAAAATCAAAAGCTACAAATGTACAATTGATCAATAAGTTAGTGTTGATTTTTGAATGTGTTAGATGATGAACAGTATTAGATTCAGAAATTGATCTGCAAATGGGGTTGGTGTATTATCCATGTTTTCAATACTAACATGAAGGAGCAGAAGTAACCTGAGAGACAGTGGAGCATTCAAGTACAAATACCATATCCGAAATGATTGTCCTAAGTGGAGCCACTACTTGAAGAAGCTAGATAAAGCTCTTCCCAGTTGGCAAAGTTGGTGTCTAGCATCTCTATGAGTTTTCTACAATTATTGATTGTGGTGCTCGTCCTTCTCTTGCTCACGTATATATATGGGTAAATATTAGTGCGAGTTGAATCTAAATATTCCTTCAGCATCTGAAAATGAATGACACAATATATATTAAATAACTTGAAAATAAAGAATCGACATATTTGAAGAACTTTATCAACACATTGAAACAATACTTTTAAAAAATTTAGAAGTCAGTGAGTGAATTTTAATTTAAAGTAAAATGAAGCTTAAGAGGGAAAGATGATATTTCATCTTCAGCAGAGCAACTATGAACCCCAAACACAAAAGTCCACTGTAATAAAGTTCAGATCTGCATAAAGCTTGTAAATGAGTGTGATATTGTCTGCCCTGATCGAAAGGTTTTTCTCGAAAGGTCTCACACTATTAAGAGATTCTACATCTTATATGTAGTTTCCAATCTTTTCTTCAGAGGTGTATTAGCTCTCTGGATTAAGTCCTATAATGTGTCAGCACAACCATAATGAACACAAAAAGATACTTATTTTGTGGCTTTTAGTAAATATAACTAATTCACAACCACCCTCTATATCTTAATCCCTAGTCTTGATTTTCCCATCTGTAAGCATGTAATAGAAAAACAAATGAGTTTTTTTTTTTTTTTTTATGTTTTCCATAGATATCTAGTACTCACTTTCTAGATGACTACACCTTGTAGATTAATACCAACACAATCATTATTTAAGTACATGAAGTGATTTCCAGTCTAGAGTAAATATGAATAAATATAGAAAAGAGATCTTCACCGAGGAGTGATCCTCAAGCGCATATCATTCTGGAACACTGAGAATGCAGTAATTTCATTGTTCCTGGCTCATATCTCCTTCTCTCGCTCTCCTAGTCTATGTTTTTTAAAATACATGAAATATACAACATTTATCTTTTTCTAAAGTTGCAGTGATTGACGTCCAAAGGATTTTAAGCATATCATATCCTACAACAAAGAATAAGAGAAAGGTTTTGAGTCTCACATTGCCCTATTTGCTCCATTTTACAATGATCCATCCCTTCAGATTTGTTGTTCTTATGATAATAATCACCCCACACTAGAAAAATTATGTAAATATCAAATGTGTAAGTGAGGAATTGCAAAAGTAAATAACGCAAAAAAAAGTTTGAGAAAGTAGTCGTGGATGTTCAACAACAGTGAAAACACTAGTAATATCTTGGGAGTTCAAACTCTAACAAATAAGTATTTTGCACTACTGAAAAGATAAAAGGAATATATAAAGATTTTCAGGTTCAATCATATACTTCTGACAATATTAATGCTTATACTCAACAACGAAGCCAAAAAAATTCATTACTGACCCAAAATCTTCATAATTAACAGGAGAGTATGTTGTAGAAAATCTATAGGGAAAAGAAATGAAAAAGTGTTTTAGTTCGTTCAAACATACTATCGAACCCCATTTTCTAAATTAAGTTAACCAAGAAATATACAATTTAAAGACAAAACACATAATTTGTAATACATCTCATAAGATGTAACGACCCATTCCCGTCGTTATAGAAAAGCCAGCAGGGGAAAATTTGGGGCTAGAAAACTTTTTTGTATTATTTGGATTTTTCCCAACCTTGTCCAGATTTGGACGAAATCATAATCTTTGAGGTGTAGAGAAATCTGGTAACAATCGGTTGGATCCCTTATGGTTTTGATTAGATAAGTAGTTAGACAACTAGTTAAGGAATCCGTACGACTTTACGGAATTGAATTCAGGCGAGTAGAACTCCTGGAATTGATTTTAGCATAAAGGGTGTTTTCTGATCTTCGTGGGTTAGAGGTGTGTTGTGAAATGAGATTTTAGAATTCTTTTATTTAGCTCTCTTGTTCCGTTTGGACCACTTTGGAGGGATAGTTGCCGCTCTAGCATGGCCACCGCATTGGGATAATGGTCGCTGTGGCGGGTACGATGAGACTCAAAATCGTAGATGAAAGGCGAATAGCTCACTGTTACACAGAAGCCGCTGGGGCAGGGGTTCTATTCGCTTTGGCGGGGCAACTACAATGGGGTGAGGGCCGCTGCAGCGGGACCGACATGACTTAAAGTCTTAAATAAACCCCTAAACGACCTTACTTGACACTTTTCAGCTTGTAGAGCTAAGGAACAAACCCCACGCGACTCTTACTCGTTTTTCACCATTCTTGAGGCTAAAGGTAAGCTTTTCACTCCATGAATCCATTTTTAAATCTGTAGAATACAATAGAATGGGTGAATATTGATGGGGGAGGTTTTTTTTTTTTTATAGATTCTATGGTTGTAACAACCCTAAATTGGATAATTGGGATCATGGGTTTGATCTAGGGTTCATAGAATTGTTAGTAATCCGGGTAATAAATGATTGTTTATTGATTCTCGTAGTATATTGACTGTTTGTAGACCAAGAACAAGCAGAACGTATCTGAAAAGGGAAGGATCAAGTTTCTTAGGGTTTCAAGCTTGCTTCAAGGTAGGTGATGGTTGTTATTCTATGATTGTGTGATGTATGCTTGTTCTTGCTTCATTATGATACTTATATGTATATGAATGTTGCAATGTTGATCACACTTGTTGTAACTGAGATAATGAATGATGATTGCTATGAAATCATGACTTAAATGTATGATCTTGATGATATACTAGTGATTGTGATTGTGGTGTGTGAATGGGATCGGTTGCCACGTTCCAGCATAACTAACTTGGATCGGATTGCCACGTTCCGGCATAAATATGGGATCAGTTGCCACGTTCTGACATAGATATGGGATTGACTGCAACGTTCTGGCATGCTAACTGTTTGAGTTTGGGTTCCATGAGAGGACCAATGATGTGATATAAAATGTGAAACTGATCATTGTTCGTAATTGTTGATAATGTTGTAAATGTTGATATATATGTATGAGATTATATTGTTGTCTTGACTTGTTTATGTTGCACTAGTGGGATAGCCAGTGATCCTACCAGTTCACTGTGGTTGTGTACTGATACTGCACTTGCTCTTTTTTTTGTTGAGTTCATGGCATCTTCAAGTGGCTACTGACAGACCTCGCTTATGAGATCAGTGATCGTCACGTCTAATTCAAGGGTGAACCAATTCTTTCGAGCTGCCATGTGATTCTCTTTCGTCTATGTCCACCATTTTCGGACTTAGACATTTGTTCTAGTTAGTTGATTAGTTCATTAGTTGAGGGTTGTATCCTTTCTTGTTTAGACTTGGATCATTTGTTAGATGTTTTGGTACATTGACTTTCAGGTTCAAGGTTATTCTTTCGTATTGTTAGTTATTATTGTTAAACTTTTGTTAGAGTTTATGGGAACACTATTTTAATTTCCTTAGTGTTGATTTAACTGCCTTAGTTTTTAGATTATTTTCTTTGTTTGGGTTGTAGTGGTGGTTCTCCTACCGGAGTGTTAGTGTGGGTGCCAATCACGACGGTCTAGGTCGTGACATAGGATTGCACCTTATTATCTCAATTTAAACATGAAAATTGAATAAGCATATCAGAAAAATTATAGAAAACCACCCAGAAGAACAAATGGCAATTACAGACAATGAAAGTGCAATATCTAAAGAAAGATTGCCTTAAAACCTCAAAAAAAAAAAAAAAAACATAAATAGCTCACAATTTGAATGATAAATTTCTTAATATCAGATAAAGAATGAGAACCATTAAAAAGAAAAATTGTATAATATTAGAGAGAGAAATTATGTAAAATATTTATAAACCTAGAAATCAATGAAAGAAAACAATGCTATGCAAATGAAGGGAAAAAAATTATTGAGCATTTACACGTGTTTGATGAGAAAGAAGTACAATACACGATAAAAAAAGATGTTCAATGACCGATCAAACTCATCTAGGTTTATAGTACAACTCACAGTGTTGTTGGTACAATTATTAATTGATTAACCCTTATTTAGAAAAGGGAGTTGGAAAGGACGAACACAGCTCCAAAAAGTTGTTCCAAATGTAATTCAAGTTGTACTATGTTAGGGCCCACTTTAATAAACAAGTACTATACTAGCTTTGATAATACATAAAGTATTAATTATAACCTGGCGTGTAATTTCTTTTAAGTTCCCACGTATCATTGTTAATAAAATTTATAGTTCCCATGATATTGAAAGTTTATTTGACAGGGTTTTCTTCTGGCCAACATTGAACTCTCCATCTCTGCTCACCTTTTCAATTTTCACTTTGTTATTGTTTCTCTCAATCATAGTAATGAAGTTGTTGGATTGAAGTTCTAATTTTTTTGCTTCTTAGGTATTCAATTCTTAATCATTATTACATAATGTCTTGTTATATCCTATGATAGTTTCCTCAATTCTTCGAAAATGTTTCATCATAGAAGCTTTTTAATGTTTTAGTGGAAGAAAGTGATAAGCTAGGTCATCGAAATGATGATGAAGTTGATGAAGGTTGCCAAGAATTGGGAACACATGCAACTTTTCCCCCCAGAAGTTTTGATGCCTAAATTCATTGTAAAAACATTGTCTCTTCCTATTTAAAAGTATTTCAAAAAAATTAGTCATTATTCATGCGATTTATCTCTATATGGATTTAATTGAACTTTATAAGTTGATTCCTCGTTCTTTGTTATTTCTGAACGTGTCACATAATTTAAAGAGATGTTCCTTTTTTCTTTCTTTATATTCTATAATATAATTGTTAGTTCTATTGTGGTTTTGCTAAAGCATTGAATTTTAAGTTATAAGTTTGTAGCTAAGGTTTACATTAGTATTGTCATAACTTTTGCGGCTATGTTGAGAGTGATGTCAGTAATTCATGGTTTCAGATGATAACCGCGGCAATGATTCTTCTTAGTATAGAAATTTGATAAATTTCAGTTGAATTTTGGTTTGATAGGTTTGACCTGTAGAGACAATAAATTTCATATACTAATCTCTTCATTTTTGTTAGAAATTTTCAGTTTTTCCTCTCAGAATTATTTTAGTGATTTACCAAAGCATTTAACTTTTGGTTAATATACTTTGTATTAGAAGTGTGACTTTTGAAGGACCAACACATATTCCACTAATTGTACCGTGTGCTTTATAGATAATATTTTTCAATTTTGCATCATTTTAGGCCTGTAAAGTGTTGTAAATGTTAATGTCTATATTGATGAGACTAAATTATATCTCCATACAAGTTAGTTGTTATCACTATAGGTGTAAGTACCTCTTCATCTTCGAAAATTAGACTATGTAATCTGAGTTTTTTCTTTGGGCTTACTCAGTGCCGACTCTATGCTCTGGAAAATAAGGCTTTTGCCTTAGGCCCCCAAATTTTTATCAAGAATAAATTATGAGTTAAAATTTCTATACAAAAACTGATTATTTATGATAAAAAGTATAATTTTTTAAAATATATATTATTTTACCCACTTTAACATCTTTTGTACTTTGTTAAAAATAAGAATTAATAGTGAAAAGTGTTGAACAAAGTGAGTTACAAAATCTTTTTTATTTCTTTTTAAATTTTTAGTTTCAAGCATTACTAAAAGCATATTAAAATAGGATATATCAAGTCGTCAACTTCTTGGGTCAAATTCTATGGTTCTAACTCTTATCTTTATTTAATATTTGTTAACTTATTACTTATAGAATTATGTTAACAATTCATATAATAATTGCCTCACTGAAAGGATGTTTTTCAATGTTGTTAATAAAATCTTACCTAAAACTAATAACTGAAAAAATAATATTAAAATACTAATAATCTTTATCTAAATAGTGTAGGAAAAATAAATTTTGAATGAATACGTATATGAAGTTTGTTTATAATTTAGGCCTCGAATTGAAGTTTTGCTTTAGACCCCCAATTACGTTGAGCCGCCCCTGGGCTTACTCTTGCTCTACTCATGTCCACAATTTGGACTTAACATGTCCAATCCGGTGTTTCGGTTGTTATTCGATCGATGTTCAATCTTAGCGCCATATGCCTGCTAGGAAAATGGCTTTATCAACAATAGAGGAAAGAAGTATTGTACAAATCATTCATATAACATTGCTTCTCGGAAAGGTTCACCAAATAAAATACTTATTTGGTAAAATTTTAGAAAAAAATAGAAACATGCAAGTTGAAAATTTTCTCAAAAATCATTAAATCCATAAAAAAAAATAGACTTAAAATTTTCAATAGAAATGGGACTTCTTGAACGAACATTGCATTAAAGAATTGGACCAAAAACTATTTAGATTGTACTATGATGCATTTAATGTTTTATTGTTTGTGGCCCAATTTCATTGGCTATAAAATTTCATGCATTTTTCGGGAGACATCTCTATTATGAAATGTCAGACGTGTCTTTATTTTCTTGTTGATTATACTTGTTACAATACATAGACCTTGGCTTTCTCTTTCGATTTCCCACAACTCTTTTCATCTTCCAACTTTTGAAAGTGTTATCTATCTTCATCTTCCATCTTCTAAAAGTGTTGCTGCAGTTTAAGGTATTTCTTATCCCTTGGTTCTTCTTCATTTTCTTTGTGCTCAAAAGATAAACTGAGATTGACAGTTTGATTTTTGTTTCTAATTTAAGGGAAAAATCAAAATCAGTCCTTTCTAATAAGGGGTAATACATGGCTGAGAATTTGAATTTTCCATTCAAATTTCGTTTCTAACCAAATGGGTAAATCAAAATGAAAGTTCGTATCTTCAATGTTTTTCCCAATTTTTGGTCGTCAACAAAGGGAATAATCAAAATGGAATTTCTATTCATGCAATAGACAAATTATGTTTCTTTGTTGATATTGAATTTGTAATTATGCTTATGACATTCAGTTGATGTACATGTTTTGAACTGTGAGTGTATTAAGGGATAGTTTTGAGCATTGACGACCTCTCTGAATTTAACCACTCTATTTGAGATCCCATTTCTTGGATGGGAAGTCTCAAATTGGAAATAAAGATGTGAGTTTGAAGATCTTTGTGATATAACCCTCCTCAATTGTTGTTGCACATGTTTTGTTACCCTTCGCAATAAATTTTGAGCAGTCTGTTATAGCTTGAGGTTATTCATTATAAAAACTTTGACATCTTTTTGGGTTCAAAATAATGTTTTAATCTAGCACCAACATGTGAATTTTAGTCTTTTCCATAAACGTTCTAACATAGACAAGTTATTGATATCAATATCTAATTAACAGATTGAGGTATTTATACAAAAACTACTCTTTTAATTCGATGATTTTTAGTCGTAGTGACCTATTTGATAATTCTCATAGTTTCTAATAAAAACAGCATACCCAGTCAAATTCCACAAATAGAGTATGGAGAGGATAAAATGTAAGCAGACCTTATCTCTACCTCATGAAAGTAGAGAAGTTGTTTCCGAAATTTTCATAGTTTTCCAATTGTCTTATTATGTTGGTATGATCGTATAAGAAGCCTCTTATAGAAGTAACTGAAGGAGTTGCAGCAAGAAAAATTAGAGTTCCAACAAAATAGTATTCTGGCACGACAACGGATGAGGTCACCCACTTTATTTCGAATTTTATGGATTTATCTCCTTTGCGATTAAAGACGTTGGATATAAGTGACAATTAATACTTTTGGATCCTTGCTCACTTTTATAACTATACCTCAACTTAGCTAATGTGGCAGAAAACAAAAAATAGGCTAAACTATGTGAATTGTTGATTTCAGATTCTCTTGATTTTCAAGTCCTTCAGGTACAATCTCATATACGTTTTTTAGGTTCTTCAAATTTTGGCCCCTTTTTTTTAAAAAGGAACCATAGTGTTCTGTTTAGTGTACTGATAATGGTTAGTGAAGATTATGGTGTTGTATATTGTATTTAGTGCATATTGCATTTGATCACTTCTGTTAAGTCTTGGCAAAAATTAGGTAAGTAAACATTTATGTATATGTGCTAAGGTGAGGAATTGCAATCAGTTGCTTCCTGAGATGCAACTAGAAGAGAGATATACGGTGCATAAATAAAATATAAAGAAAAAGGGCAAGTGCAACATTTTGTTGTTGTTAGCATTGGTAGCCAAATACATGTGAATATGAGAAGAAAAGGTCAAATATGTGAGGATTATGAGATAAAAGCACATTCTTATGTTTCTTAAAGCTGAAAGCAAAAACACTTGCTGATTTACAGGTTTCAAGACGAAGAAAACTCAAAGCCCCGTTCCTATTCTTACAGTTGACAAATGTCTATTATAGTGTGTAACATCATAACCATGAAGAATAAGAGAAATGCAGTTTATTGTTCATTTATGCTATTCTTACATCTAGATTGGAAAAAAAATTATGCTACTTCTATCTCACTGTACTTCTCAATTCAAGGTACACTAACAATATGAGTTAGAAGGAGATGATCTACGTGGAAATAACAGACAACCGATTGAGTTCAATTCTCAAGTTAGATATGTCTAAGATTTGAGGATTAGATAAGCAATTTTGTTAGTCATTATTGGTGTTATCTTATTTTTCATGTATGGAAAGCCTAGTTGTCTTAAGAATAACACCAGTATCTATAGTTATATTGTTATAGGTTTAGACAAACATTTCTCTCCTTAATTGAGGGTTGGAGTAAGTACTTTGGCTAATTGTCACAACTTAAATCTGATTTGTTATTTTTAGCCCCATAGGTTATACTTAAATTCACCATTAAAAAGCACGGTAGCTAATATTGTGATCTTTCATTGACTGTCTATATTTACTCTATTTTGGCATCTATAATTGATCAACCTTTGCACATAATTGACTTTTCCTTGCGTCAATCATATCAACATATGCAATTTTAGCTTTTTTTTTTTTTTTGATGTGCTACTTTTGAACCCTTTTTTTATTGTTCGCAACTATCCTTCGTCATCTAATGAATATGCACAACATCCACAACTTGAAAATATAAAATGTTGGGCCCATGCTAGCAATGTAACAAACTCGGTGGAGTTGGACAGAGGATTCCAAGATCTTTCATTTGATATCTTATGGGCGACCTAGCTCATCCTGTACTGAAAGTTATGATCATTTGAAGTTGACTCAAAACTCACAACTTAAGCATAACTTGCAATATTTTAGATTTTACTATTTCCAATTTAGTTCTTTCTAATTTTAGCTCTTTCAAATACCAACGTGTTACAAAAATAAACTCATATGAATAGAAAATTACTTTTAAGGCTCCAAACTTTAATACTTTATTAGATCATACAATGGACTACTTTATTAATAGCATATCTACATATAATATATTAATATGTGAGTGCACAAAAAGAAATTACTAACATTGCAATCTCCAATATTCGATAATTATTGTGTTAAGCTATTTTTAATAGTATTCTAATTTTTGTTTGCATTTTTAATTAATTGCTTAAACTTGATCTCACCAACAGGGCCAGAGCTATGGATTGGACACCCTTCGACGAAAATTTACATGATATATATATAGGTCAATATTACTTTTTTTTTAATCAAATTTGAGCTCGAAGCTTATTTATTCAATCATAAATATAAAAGTTCATGTCTTCCAGGCTCAACTTTGAAAAGGAAAGTTAGCCCAAATATATCAATACCCTTTTTATTTCTCACCCTATTTTTAACACTTTCCCTAACATTTGTTTCCAAATGCTCCTCTTTCATATTCTTCTCCGCGCCACCTTCATGATTCTCCTTTGTCTCCGTTAGATCATTAGCACTCAATCATGGTGGTGTACCACTACACATCTTTAACAACTTAAGTAGGTACTGCTCCTCCTTATCTTCCTCCTCCTTGATGTTTCTAATCTCTCCTTTATCTTGGTTTAGTATGTTCTGATTTCTGGAGCTAATACTGTTGCTAGCTGTGGAGCTAAATATTTTACTCTCGATCTTCCTCTCTATGACAATGGACGATGTGCATTGGATGTATAATTCTCAACTTTTGTCGATTTCCTCTTTTGTAAGCAGGTAGTTCTTTATTTCTCGCTTATTTTAAGCACTAGTATTGGCAAAAATTTGAGGTGTTCATATAAAATCTTGCGAGACTCACTACATCTTGATTAATGTTACTGTGGTCCATACTGGTTGTTTATGTCTTTTATCTTTCTTGTCTTGATTCTCAAACTTGAGATTTGTGCTTTGTCCATGTTTAGAATTCTTCTGCAATTAGCTGGTAGTTGTTCAAACTGCTTGTATTCCTGTACCTCCGACTTACTGTAAGTACTATTAGCAATGACATCTGCTAGTTGATTCCTTCCCTGTATACATGCTGAACTTTTAAGCTGTTTTGTTCCACAATTTGTCTTGCTTCTTCCACTATGTCTAGTATCTCTCATGGTATTTTCGATTCCCTAAGTATCATTTTCATGATTCCTAGTGATATGTTTCTAGCATAACCTTCCTGTGCTTATTTTTTATACAGTAAATTAGCCCACTTAGTATTGTTGTCACGTCAAATATTACTTTATATTGATATATTAAGAATTTTGAACACCCTAAAGAACAACAATGAGTAGTAGCTCAGTGGCAAAAGTGTGTCCAATATGTGCACAATACCTAAGTTCGAATCACTGCATCTATGTTTTATATATTTTGTTTGATGTGGTTTGCTGTAAAACGGTTAATTAAATGAAAATTGAAATACTTTGTTGTATGTAGAGTGGTCGCTTAGGGGCAATAGTGTGAAGAAGTTTGTTTGCCATTGAGGTTCAATTCCCCAATGCCACATTTTTTTCTATGTTGGCTTTATTTTGGACACCATTCACAAATTTTTTGCATACGCCACTGCTCACCAATATATTTGTGCTAATTCTAGTATCTTTTATCCTAAGTTTACCTTATGAATAATTCACTCCTAACCCTTTGCCTTCCTAGAAGGGGGGAGAACACTCGAAGTACCCAAACTTTTCAACATGGTATTAGAGACGACAAACATTATAACTATGTTGAAATCTTTCTATCTCCAAAATGAATTAGGCCACAGGTGAGAAATGTGCGAGTTGAAAACATTATTAAGTAATTTATTTAAAATATGTTTTATTTAATCAGTCAAACATAATTTTAAATGACGTTGTCACACACTTCAACATTTTCAAAGAAAACAAAGTTTTAATTCAGAAGTAAGAATATAAATTAAACAAATCTCATGAGAAAATAAATTAAAGATGCGGTCAACATATGCAAATAAAACTAGACATGGTCATTCTATAAAAGCCCTTTGTGAACCAACATTATTGGTGGAAAGTGAAAAAATTCAAATGTTAAGTTTTTCTCTACCTTTCACACTACATATATAATCCTTCTCGAAGTTTTTTATTTCACCAATTCCACATTTCTCTCTTTCATTTGCTTTCTCTATTATTATTTTTTCTCTCTCCCAACAGCCAACTCTCATGCTAAGAATGTTCCCCCTCCTCCTCCTCCCCCTCCCCCTCCCCAATCTCCCCCTACTACTTCCCCTCCTTGTGTCACAGGAGGCTACACCAATTGCTGACACTAAGATCTTAGGGGTTTATGGGAGTAGTGCCCCCATCCACTCAGTCAATGCTCCTCTTAGAAAGAGGGGAAACATGTTGAATGCTGGGGAAGGAACATCTGTGGTTTGGGCCAAAAGCCCCAATGTTGAAACTTTTGGAGCATCAGCAGCTGAAAGTGTCAACATTGGGCCTTTTGGCCGAAACCTCAAATGTTCCTTCCTCAGCATTCAACATGTTTCCCCTCTTTCTAGGAGGAGCATTGACTGGGTTGATAAAGGTGCTACTTCCATAAACCCCTAAGATCTCAGTGTCAGCAGTTTGAGTAGCCTTCTTGCCATCACGATGAGGGGAATGGGCAGGGGAAGAGGGAGGGGGAGATTAGAGAGGAGGAGGAGTGGGGACATTCTTAGCATGATAGTTGGTCATTGGACGAGAGCAAAAAAAATAATAGAGAAAGCAAATGAAAGAGAGAAATGGAGATTTGGTGAAATAAAAGACTTAGAGAAGTATCATATACATAGTGTAAAAGGTAGAGAAAAACTTAAGATTTTAATTTTTTCACTTCCCACCAATAGTGTTGGTTCAAAAAGGGCTTTTATGGAATGATCATGTCTAGTTTTACTAGATGGGCATCTACCTAGGGCCCAACACACAAATTAAATTATTGTTTTAACTAAAGAGTAATCAATTCCACTATAACTTCTCATAAATGATTTTTTACATTCAATACATAGAACTGAAAATGCCGCCTAAAACATATCCTCTACCATTAAAATTCAATTCAAGAAGCTGATTACCGAAGAATATAATGAAAAAAATTTAAAACAAAATATTATTTGGAGTTTGTATTCCCTTAACTCTGAACACAATTTATTTACACAATATTTAATAGTTCTATCGCCTTCTATAGCTACCCATACAAATTGCCTCAAAAAAGTTGTAGAAATGAAATACATCACCCTTGAAGTTGAATAATTAGAGACTTCAAGCAACATGATGATTATCATGTCACGCCCTTGCAACCACACAGTAATGAAAAATTTTTTACAGAATTTTTTCTGTGAATTTCAATTTTATTATTAAAGCTTTTGAGAAAAAAAGGTCCCAACCTTATGTTTAACCTTTGAGATTGGTGAAGGTTCTTAATAATTTCCAATGTTGATGGCAGCCACATTAGCATTTTCGAGAGTTGCCTCTTTTAAGACAGGTTTCAGCCACCTGGACTCTCATAACATTCTCTTGCTCTTGAACAAGCATGTTACCATACCCAAAGAGCTTCTCAAGTGTAATTTTTGCTGGTCAAAAGTTGGGGGTCCCTCTCTAGAGTTCCAAAGTTTTTCCTCAATGGCTTTAATTCTAGTGCCTAAAACACATTTCCTCACTTCATCTTCATATATTTGTGCTCTCAGAGCACCAAATAAATCTGTTACCACAACAAACAGATACACATCTATAATCAACAAAAGAAATTTCATTTTGAATTCTCGAGTGTTTGTACCAATAGATTGTCCATGGAAGCAATATAAAATCTTTACGACAACTTCCTCAGGCACGTTGTCACTTCTGAAAATACCCTTTCCAGCACCGGCCCAACATTTTATATTTTCATGTGGTAAATATTTTACGTAGTCGATTTTTCCATGTGGTGTATGCATTGCATAGTCGTTTGTATGATTGATGTGAGATTAAAGAGCATATATGTGAAACTTTAGGGAAGGGCAAATACAAATCTTCAAAAATTTTGTTCACAGATGGTACAAACCAAGTAATAGTGTCATGTGACTGCATTCAAACTTTACTACATAGGCTCTCTAATTTTCTTAAACTTCTTAGCTATATCAACTCAAACTTGGTACATCAATTTTCTTGTACCATTTAACCGCACTATATGATAATTACACAATGTAGCATAACAAACTAATTTCTATAGTCTACTTACCCCTTTGAGTCCAGCCTCGTCATAATCATTTCTCTTGATCCTTCTACCTTGCTCCCTCTCTCCCCTGTTTACTCGAGAAAGGGAATTAAGAGTGAAGATAATGAAAGTTGAATCCAAAAAGAGATAATCTGATGAGTCATTCAAAGAATCAACCATCATACCAATATACCCCGCCTTAACAAAACAGAGGAAAAAAGAATAACATCATGATTAAGTTAAGCATGGAAAATGGATTCTTTTAATGGAATGCCCCCCTTTTGTTCTTAGAGGCAGATCAATAACAATTTTAATAGACAAGAGATTCACCTAGAAAAAATACGAACACATAATTGTCTCCAGATTGATATAGCCGCCTCGACTTTTTCAGCATTATATAAGGATCACCCAAAAAGAAAGTCAAGAAACTATCGTAGTCTTACTTATTGAAACTTTATCAAGAAGTTCAATACCGAATATGTTGAATATTGGAGAGCTCACAAAATAAATAGCACATTAGTTGCTAGTAAAACAAAAGAACGACCACCCTGATTTCTTCCCAAGAAAATATCAAAATGTGCGCATGTAATGTAACAATAAATCACTTGAAGCCTACAATTCATATCATTTTAAAAAGAATTTCGATTATACAAATTTTTGTTATGTCTAATATAATAAGAACGGAAAAAAATATTCTTAAAAAAGGATATACATGGTGGTACATGCGTGCACATAGAGAAATTTATAACAAAGAGAGAATAGTGGAGATGATAGATCGAGTAATTTAGAAGATACTTGGACAACTCAAAAATGACATAGAAATATTACCATAACACAGTCTTCCAAAAAGAAAAAAACTTACTTGTTACACAATAATACAGTAAACAAGAAAATCAGAAGCTACAAATGTACAATTGATCAATAAGTTAGTGTTGATATATGAATGTGTTAGATGATGAACAGTATTAGATTAAGATTGATCTGCTAATGGGGTTGGAATAGTGGAGATGATAGATCGAGTAATTTAGAAGGTACTGGGAAAATTCAAAAATGACATAGAAATATTACCTTAACACAGTCTTCCAAAAAGAAAAAAACTTGTTACACAATGATACAGTAAACAAGAAAATCATAAGCTACAAATGTACAATTGATCAATAAGTTAGTGTTGATTTTCGAATGTGTTAGATGATGAACAATATTAGATTCTGAAATTGATCTCCAAATTGGGTTGGTGTAGTGGAGATGATAAATCGAATAATTTAGAAGGTACTTGAACAACTCAAAAATGACATAGAAATATGAACATAACACAGTCTTCCAAAAAGATAAAAACTTACTTGTCACACAATGATATTGTAAACAAGAAAATCAGAAGCTACAAATGTACAGTTGATCAATAAGTTAGTGTTGATTTTTTAATGTGTTAGATGATGAATCATATTAGATTCAGAAATTTATTTGCAAATAGGGTTGGTGTATTATCTATGTTTTCAATACTAGCATGAAGGAGCAGAAGTAACTTGAGAGACAGTGGAGTATTCAAGTACAAATACCATATCCAAAGTGATAGTCCTAATTGGAGCCAGTACTTGAAGATGCTAGATAAAGCTCATCCCAGTTGGCAAAGTTGGTGTATGGCATCTCTCTAATTTTTCTACAATTATTGATTGTAGTGTTCGTCCTTCTCTTGCTCTGAATATTCTTCCGGCATCTGAAAATGAATGACACAATATATATTGAATAACTTGAAAATAGAGAATCGACATATTTAAAGAACTTTATCAACACATTGAAACAATACTTTTCAAAAATTTAGAAGTTAGTGAATGAATTTTAATTTAAAGTAAAATGAAGCCGAAAAGGGAAAGCTGATGTTTCATCTTCATCAGAGCAACTATGAACCCCAAACACAAAAGTCCACTGTAATAAAGTTCAAATCTGTATAAAGCTTGTAAATGATTTTGATATTGTCTGCCATGATCGTAAGGTTTTTCTCGAAAGATCTCACACTACTAAGAGAGTCTACATCTTATATGTAGTTTCTAATTTTTTCTTCAGAGGTATATTAGCTCTGTGGATTAGGTCCTATAATGTGTCAAGACAACCATAATGAACACAAAAAGATAATTATTTTGTGGCTCTTAGTAAATATAACTAATTCACAACCTCCCAATATATCTTAATCCCTAGTCTTGGTTTTCCCATCTTTAAGCATGTAATGGAAAAACGAATGAGTTTTTTTTTTATGTTTTCCATAGATATCTAGTACTCACTTTCTAGATGACTACACTTTGTAGATTAATACCAACACAATCATTATTTAAGTACATCAGGTGATGTCCAGTCTAGAGTAAATATGAATAAATATAGAAAAGAGATGTTCACCGAGGCGTGATCCTCAAGCGCATATCATTCTGGAACACTGAGAATGCAGTAATTTCATTGTTCCTAGCTCATATCTCCTTCTCTCTCTCTCCTTGTATATGTTTTTAAAATACATGAAATATACAACGTTTCTCTTTTTCTAAAGGTGCAGTGCATCCGAAGGATTTTAAGCATATCATATCCTGCAACAAAGAATAAGATAAAGGTTCTGAGTCTCACATTGCCCTGTTTTGCTCCATTTTACAATGATCCATTACTACACATCATATTTGTTGCTCTTATGATAATAATCACCGCACACTAGAAAAATCATGTAAATATCAAATGTGTAAGTGAGGAATTGCTAAAGTAAATAACGCAAAAAAAAGTTTGAGAAAGTGGTCATGGATATTCAATAATAGTGAAAACACTAGTAATATCTTGGAAGTTCAAACTCTACCAACTATGTATTTTGCACTACTGAAAATATAAAAGGAAAATATAAAGATTTTCACGTTCAAGCATATAGTTCCGACCATATTAACGCTTATACTCAGCAACAGAAGCCAAAAAAATTCATTAATGACCTAGAATCTTCATAATTAACAGGAGAGTACGTTGTAGAAAATCTATAGGGAAAAGAAATGAAAAAGTGTTTTAGTTCGTTCAAACATACTATCGAACCCCAATTTTAAAATTAAGTTAACCAAGCAGTATACAATTTAAAGACAGAACACATAATTTGTAATACATCTCATAAGATTGCACCTTATTATCTCAATTCAAACATGAATATTGAATAAGCATATCAGAAAAATAATAGAAAACTACCCAGAATAACAAATGGCAATTACAGACAATGAAAGTGCAATAACTAAAGAAAGATTGCCTTAAAACCTCAAAAAAAACAAAAGCATAAATAGCTCAGAATTTGAATAATAAATTTCTTAATATCAGATAAAGAATGAGAACCATTAAAAAGAAAAATTGTATAATTTTAGAGAGAGAAATTATGTAAAATATTTGTAAACCTAGAAATCAATGAAAGAAAACAATGCTATGCAAATGAAGGGGAAAAAAAATAGTGAGCATTTACACGTGTTTGATGAGAAAGACATACAATACACGGTAAAAAAAGATGTTCAACGACCGATCAAACTCGTCCAGGTTTATAGTACTACTCACAGTGTTGCTGGTACAATTATTAATTGATTAACCCATATTTATAAGAGGGATTTGGAAAGGACAAACACAACTCAAAAAAATTGTTCCAAATGTAATTCAAGTTGTACTATGTTAGGGCCCGCTTTATTAAACAAGTACTGTACTAGCTTTGATACTACATAAAGTATCAATTATAACCTAGAGTGTAATTTCTTTTAAGTCCCCACGTGTCTTTGTTAATAAAATTTATAGTTCCCGTGATATTGAAAGTTTATTTGGCAGGGTTTTCTTCTGGCCAACATTGAACTCTCCATCTCTGCTCACCTTTTCAATTTTCACTTTGTTATTCTTTCTCTCAATCATAGTAATGAAGTTGTTGGGTTGAAGTTCCAATTTCTCTACTTCTTAGGTATTCCGTTCTTAATCATTGTTACATAATGTCTTTTTATATCTTCCGATAGTTTACTCAATTCTTTGAAAATGTTTCGTCATAGAAGATTTTTATTCTTTTAGTGGAAGAAAGTGATAAGCTAGGTCATCGAAATGATGACGAAGTTGATAAAGGTTGCCAAGAATTGGGAACGCATGCAACTTTTCCCCCAAAAGTTTTGATGCCTAAATTCATTGTAAAAACATTGTCTCTTCCTATTTAAAAGTATTTCAAGAAAATTAGTCATTATTCCTGTGATTTATCTGTATACGAATTTAATTGAACTTTATAAAATGATTCCTCTTTCTTTGTTATTTCTGAACGTGTCGCATAATTTCAAGCGATGTTCATTTTTTCTTTCTTTATATTCTATAATTGTCAGCTCTATTGTGGTTTTACTAAAGCATTGATTTTTAAGCTTTAAGTTTGTAGTTAAGGTTTATATTAGTTTTGTCATAACTTTTGCGGCTATGTTAGAATGATGTCGGTAATTCATGGTTTTAGATGATAACCGCGCCAATGTTCTTCTTAGTATAGAATTTTGGTAAATTTCAGTTGAATTTTCGTTTGATAGGTTTGACCTGTAGAGACAAGAAATTTCATAAACTAATCTCTTCATTTTTGTTAGAAATTATTTCAACTTTTCCTGTCAGAAATTATTTCAGTGATTTACCAAAGCGTTTAAGTTTTGGTTAATATACTTTGTATTAGAAGTGAGACTTTTGAAGGACCAACACATATTCCACTAATTGTACTACATGCTTTATAGATAATATTTTTCAATTTTGCATCATTCTTATGCCTGTAAAGTGTTGTAAATGTTAATGTCTATATTGATGAGACTAAATTATATCTCCATACAAGTTAACTATTATCAGTATAGGTATGAGTACCTCTTCGTCTTCCAAAATTAGGTTTTGGAATCTGAGTTTTTTCTCTTGGCTTACTCAGTGCTGGCTCTATGCTCTGGAAAATAAGGCTTTTGCCTTAGGCCCTCAAATTTTTATCAAGAATAAATTATGAGTTAAAATTTCTATACAAAAATTGATTATTTATGATAAAAAGTATTATTTTTTAAAATATATATTATTTTACCCAGTTTAACATCTTTTGTACTTTGTTAAAAATAAGAATTGATAGTGAAAAGTGTTGAACAAAGTGAGTTACAAATTCTTTTTTATTTCTTTTGAAATTTTAGTTTCAAGCATGATTAAAAGCATATTAAAATGGGATATATCAAGTCGTCAACTTCTTGGATCAAATTCTATAGTTCTAACTCTTATCTTTATTTAATATTTGTCAACTTATTATTTACAAAAATATGTTAACAATTCATATAATAATTGCCTCACTGAAAGGATGTTTTGCAATGTTGAGTTATTAAAATCTGACCTAAAACTAATAACTGAACAAACTATATTAAAATACTAATAATCAATATCTAAATAGTGTAAGAAAAATAAATTTTGAATAAATACGTATATGAAGTTTGCTTATATTTTAGGCCTCGAATTGAAATTTCGCTTTAGACCCCCAATCACGTTGAACTACCCCTGGGCTTACTCTTGCTCTACTCATGTCCACAATTTGGAATTAACATGTCCAATCTAGTGTTTCGGTTGTTATTCAATCGATGTTCAATCTTAGCACCATATGCCTGTTAGGAAAATGTCTTTATCAGCAATAGCGACAAGAAGTATTGTACAAATCATTCATATAACATTGCTTCTCGGAGAGGTTCACCAAATAAAATACTTAATTTATAAAATTTTACAAAAAAATAGAAACATGCAAGTTGAAAATTTTCCCAGAAATCATTAAATCCATAAAAGAGTAAACTTAAAATATTCAATAAAAATGGGACTGCTTGGACGAACACTACATTAAAGAATTGGACCAAAAGCTATTTAGATTGTACTATGATGTAGTTAATATTTTATTGTTTGTGGCCCAATTTCATTGGCTAAAAAACTTCATGCATTTTTCGAGAGACATCTGTATTATGAAATGTCAGACGTTCCTTTATTTTCTTGTTGATTATACTTGCTACAAAACATAGACCTTGTCTTTCTCTTTCGACATTCCACTTCCCACAACTCTCTTCATCTTCCATCTTTTGAAAGTGTTAGCTCTCTTCATCTTCCATCTTCTGAAAGTGTTGCTGCAATTTAAGGTATTTCTTATCCCTTTGTTCTTCATCTCTCTTCAATTTTCTTTGTGCTCAAATGCTAAATTGAGAATGACAGTTGGATTTTTGTTTCTAATTGAAGGGAAAAATCAAATTGGGTCATTTCTATTAAGGGGTAATACATGGCTGAAAATTTGACTTTTCCATTCAAATTTCCTTCTAACCAAATGGGTAAATCAAAATGAAAGTTCGTATCTTCAATGTTTCTCCCAATTTTTGGTCATCAACAAAGGGAATAATCGAAATGGTATTTTTATTCATGCATTAGACAAATTTAGTTTCTTTGTTGATATTGAATTTGTAATTATGGTTATGTCATTTGGTTGATGTACATGTTTTGAACTATGAGTGTATCTTAGGATAGTTTTGAGCATTGATGGCCTCTCTAAATTTATCCACTCTATTTGGGATCCCATTTCTTGGGTGGGAATTCTCAAATTGGAAATAAAGATGTGAGTTTGAATTTATTGATGTTAGAATTTGTGATATATCCCTCCTCAATTGTTGTTGCACATGTTTTGTCACCCTTTACAATAAATTTTGAGCGGTCTGTTGTAGCTTGAGGTTAATCGTCATAAAAACTTTGACATATTTTTGGTTTCAAAACAATGTTTTAATCTCGCACCAACGTGTGACTTTTAGTCTTTTCCATAAACGTTCTAACATGGACAACTTATTGATATTAAAATCTAATTAACAAAATGAGGTACTTATACAAAAACTATTATCTTAATCCGATGATTTTTAGTCGTAGTGACCTATTTGATAATTCTCATAGTTGTCAATAACAACAATATACCCAGTCAAATTCCACAAATAGAGTGTGGAGAGGAGAAAGTGTAAGAAGACCTTATCTCTACCTCATGAAAGTAGAGAATTTGTTTATGTAATTTTCATAGTTGTCCAATTGTCTTATTATGTTGGTATAATCATATAAGAAGCCTCTTGTAGAAGTAATTGAAGGAATTGCAGCAGGAAACATTAGTGTTCCAACAAAATAGTATTCTAGCATGACAAAGGACGAGGTCACCTACTTTTATTTCGAGTTGTTCTGGATTTAACTCCTTTGCGATTAAAGATGTTTGATATACGTGACAATTAATACTTTTGGATCCTTGCTCACTTTTATAATTGTACCTCGACTTAGCTAATGTGGCAGAAAACAATCTAATTTTAGAGACAGAACAAGAAGTAGGCAAAACTATGGAAAGGGTTGATTTCAGATTCTCTTGATTTTCAAGTCCTTTAGGTACAATCTCACATACTTTTTTCAGGTTCTTCAAATTTTGGCCCCTTTTTGTTTAAAAGGAACCATAGTGTTCTGTTTAGTGTACTGATAATGGTTAGTGAAGATTATGGTGTTGTATATTGTATTTACTGCATATTGGATTTGATCACTTTTGTTAAGTCTTGGCAAAAAATAGGTAAGTAAACATTTCTGTAGATATGATATGGTGAGGAATTGCAATCAACTGCTTCCTGAGATGCAACTAGAAGAGAGATATACGATGCATGAATAAAATATAAAGAAAAAAGGCAAGTGCGACATTTTGTTGTTGTTAGCATTGGTAGCCAAATACATGTGAATATGAGAAGAAAAGGTCAAATATGTGAGGATTAAGAGATAAAAGCACATTCTTATGTTTCTTAAAGCTGAAAGCAAAAAACACTTGCTAACGAAGCAAACTCAAAGCCCCGTTCCTATTCTTACTGTTGACAAATGTCTATTATAGTGTGTAACATCATCACCTTGAAGAATAAAAGAAACGCATTATATTGTTTATTTATGCTATTCTTACATCTAGATTGGAAAAAAAAAAACTATGCTACTTCTATCTCACTATACTTCTTATTTCAAGGTACACAAACAATATGAGTTATGATCTACGGGGAAATAACAGACAACCGATTGAGTTCAATTATCAAGTTAGCTATGTCTAAGATCTGAGGATTAGATAAGCAATTTTGTTAGTCATTACTGGTGTTATCTTATTTTTCATGTATGGAAAGCCTAATTGTCTTAAGAATAACACCAGTATATATAGTTATGTTGTTATAGGTTCAAACAAACATTTCTCTCCTTAATTGAGGGTTGGAGTAAGTACTTTGGCTAATTGTTACAACTTAAATCTGATTTGTCATTTTTAGCCCTGAAGGCTGTAGTAAAATTCACCTTTAAAAAGCACGGTAGCTAATGATGTGATCATTCATTGACTATCTATATTTACTCTATTTTGGCTTCTATCATTGATCAGCCTTTGCACTTTATCGACTATTCCTTGCGTCAATCATATCAACTTATGCAATTTTAGCTTAATTAATTTTTTGATGTGCTACTTTTGAACCATTTTTTTATTGTTTGTTGCTATCCTTCGTCATCAAATGATTATAGACAACATCCACAACTTGAAACTATAAAATGTTGGGCCTGTGCTAGCAATGTAGCAAACTCGATGGAGTCAGAAAAGGATTTGACGACCTTTCATTTGATCTATTATTGGCCACCTAGCTCATCTTGTACTCAAAGTTATGGTTGTTTGAAGTTGGCTCAAAACTCACAACTTAAGCATAACTTGCAATATTTTAGATTTTGCTATTTCTGTCACACATCGAGCCTACACCCTGGACGTGGCCAGCACTCAAGAACCATTGCTGGCCCAAGCGAACCCTTGGCCTCGCTTACTTACTCAGTGGAAGAATTTAAGCATTAAGAAAAGGATTCATATCTTAAATAACTCAACTGTCTCAAACTACATTCATAATTTTTAGAAATAACCATTTAACTTAGCCAAAGTGGCAACTCAATTCTGAATTAGCCAATAACAAAGTAAACACAAATGAACTAACTGACTGTCTATCTATAAAGCCTCTAATAACTGAGATGGATGTTGGGACAATATCCCCAACATCCTATTGAACTAAAATGATAAAGTAATAAAAAAGGGGTTCCTTCGAAAAGCAAGGAGGCTTACCAACAACTCCGAAGCTCAACTGGATCAACAATGCGCTGGATGCTGATCCTGGTTACTTGTTCTGCATCATAAGACGATGCAGGCCAACTGGCATCAGTACTTTGAATGTACAAGTATGTGAGTTGGAATGCTAAACACAGCTTAAGCTTGAAAAAAAATCTGAAAGGAACCGAAGAACTTACCTGGTTCAACTCAACAACATAACTGAATTCATTTCAATATAAACTAGTTTAAAAACAACAAGTGCAATATAAGGAAAAGTTGTTCAAAACATGATGTCAACTCTGTGTATTTAGAAATACAATAATAAATCTGTATGTATGCAACGATACAATATGAACTCTGTTTGTATATAAAAATACAAAATACTATTGTGGGAGTTTCTCTAACCGGCAACCATCACTTAAGAGCTTTAGTGATGATACAATGTTTTACCTCACCTTGCTAAGGACCATCCTATACCTTGCCGGGGGTTAGAACCTAACTCACTGAGTGGATCCACTAGTCTATGCTTAAAAGCACTAAAGGAATCATCTAAAAAGTACGACCCTTTTCTACCCGTGGTGGCTGTGAGTTGTTTGAACTCTCCCCCATAACGGTGCTTAATACTACTCCCAAAAATATAATATTAGCTCTTATATTTAAAAACATACTCCTTCCGTGATTTGAGAATAGTGCTCAAAAACTTAGCTCAAAGGCTATCTTGGAAATCAAAGTTTCCCCTCTTTCTTCATTTAGAAAGCGATTACTTTTTTCTGAAAACTAGCCCGAAGGCTCTTTGGAAATCGAGGTTTTCTTTTCTTGTTTAAATGTGAAAACATTTTAAACCCTTTGGGAATACATAGTCCCCATATATACTTTTGAAGAAATGAACTTCAAGCTTTACTCTTTACTCTTTACTCAACTTGAAATTTAAGTCTTAAAACAAAGTTAAAAGCATTTGCAAAAGACTTATTGAAAAGACTCTAAGAACTTCTTAGACTTGGCTCTTAACTTTCTTTGAATTTGAATTTATGGATTCAAGGTTATGATTCATGTTTTTGGATGATTTCTAGATGGTTAGAAGTCATTTAGAGTAGTTAGAATCAATAGGACGTGTTAATACACTTTAGAAAGGCTTAAACGGACGGAATGGCAAAAAATGAGTGAAAAGCGACGATCTGGGCGCATCCGGGGTGCACCGCGCTAGGCCCTAAATTTTTGGGGCTTACTTTGGGTGCACTGCCAGCGCACCATCCCAACCTCCTAGCGCTATGGGGCGCGACGCGTCTGGCCCTTCCCAGGTGCGTCTCACGACTTTTTCAATTCGTTTTCTAATCCAAAATTGTTTTAAATCGATTCCTTTTCTCAATACTTTCTTAGATTCAGATACCCAACACATGTACACTAGAATCTCACTCTGAAAAAAATCTTAACATCGCTAAAACATGTCAAGAAAACCCATCAATCACGTGAAAGTTCAAGAATGAAAACAATTCAAGAACACAACTCAAGAACATCAAATTCTAACTCTTTTAGGATGAAAATCATTGTATTAAACATGATTGGCGTGTGGGTAAATGGACCCAATGCTATGTGATCTCACATACCTTGTAGGGATCACCCCCGACTAAATCCACAAGCTAATCTCGACGAATCTTGAGCGTTCTTCTCCTTTCTCCAACCCCTAGCATGAAATTCACTTTTCTAAAACTGACTAAAAGTTGACTTTCCCCTAATTAAATTCCTAAAAACAAATTAATTAAGTTGGGTAAGGAAAAGACCAAACTACCCTTCCAAAACCCGGATTGGACTTTCCTTATTTGAACAACCCAACTTTCGAAGCGCATAACTTAATCATACGAACTCAGAATCGCGCAAACTTGGCGGCGTTGGAAAGATCATTCCAATATATTTCCAAACATATCTGGAAGTACACCTAACTCATCCTGAGGTAGGAGTTATGGCCATATGAAGTTGACCAAAACTCAACTTTTCTTAACTTAAAACAAATTTCCAGATTTCCATTCTTTCCAAAAATGACTATTTCCAATTATAAGCTTCTTCCTAGTTAGTTCAAATTGCGAGATGTTACAATATCTCCCCCTTGGTAACATTCGTCATCGAATGAGAATACTCTACTAGGCTAAGGGTGGTAACATCAAGTTCAAACACCTAACAAGCAAATGCAAACAAACAACATGCTCACTCAAAATTTAAAGAGTACTAAGAAGAAAATTAGTACCTTGGTCTGCACTTTCTCTGGATTCGAAGAGATATGGATATCTCTTCTTCATATCCTCTTCAGCTTCCCAAGTAGCTTCCTTAACAAATTGGTTTATCCAAAGGACTTTGACTGATGCTACCTTTTTTGTTCTGAACTTGCGAACTTGGTGATCTAGAATCTAAACAGCAATATCCTCATAAGATAAGTTATCTTTGATCCCAATATTTTCAGTTGGTATGATCAATGAAGGGTTGCCCATGCACTTTCTCAACATGGAAACTTGAAATGCCGGATGAACTACTGCTAACTCTTGTGGTAGCTCTAACTCATAAGCTACTTTGCCAACCCTCTTGGATATTATATAAGGATCAATATACCGGGGACTAAGCTTTCCCTTCTTACCAAATCTCATAACACCCTTCATGGGTGAAACTTTCAAGTAGACCCAATCATCCACTGTGAACTCTAATTCCCTTCTCTTAACATCGGTGTAGGATTTCTAACAACTCTGTGCCGTTTTCAACCTCTCTTGAATCACTTTCACCTTCTCCATAGTTTGATAAAACAAATTTGGTCCTATCAACCCTGCTTCACCAACTTCAAACCATCCAATAGGAGATCTGCATCTTCTCCCATAAAGAGCTTCATAAGGAGCTATTTGGATGCTCGAGTGGTAACTATTGTTGTAAGCAAACTCGATAAGAGGTAGGTGATCATCCTAATTACCTTTGAAATAAATCACATAGGCCCTCAACATATCTTCTAAGGTCTGAATAGTGCGCTCTGCTTACCTATCTATCTGAGGATGAAAGGCAGTACTTAAGTTCATCTTTGAACCCAAGCCTTTTTGGAATGACTTCCAAAATTGTGTAGTAAATTGCGCACCTATGTATGAAATAATGGAGACCGAAACCCCATGATGTCTTACAACCTCTTGAAGATACAACTTAGCATAACCTTTTGTTGAATGGGTAGTCTTTATCAGCAAAAAGTGGGCTGATTTTGTCATTTTGTCGACAATCACCCAAATAGAATCATGCTACATGCGAGACCTTGGTAAACCTGTGATGAATTCCATATTAATCATCTCCCCCTTCCATTCCAGAAGTTCTATATTCTGAGCCAAACCACCGAGCCTTTGATGCTCTACTTGAACTTGTTGGCAATTTGGACACTTAGCAACAAATTCTGCAATGCCCTTCTTCATACTATTCCACCAATATACCTCTCCCAAGTCACGATACATATTTGTGGAACCTGGATGAATGGATTATTTGGAGCTATGAGCTTCCTCCATGATCCTCTCTTAGATTCCATCCACTGTTGGTTCATACAATCTACCTTGATATCTCAATACACCATCTCCATCTTGTTCAAAAGTTAATACTTTTTGCTTATGAACATTTACATTCAATTCAAGCAAAATGAGATCTTGGTGTTGCTTTTCTTTCACTTCTGACACTAATGATGATTTTGACCCATTCATCACCACTACTCCTTCTTATGTGGAATCCATTAGTCGGACTCCTATTCATGCACGTCTATGCACATCTTTCACTAACTCTCTCTTTTCTTCCTCAACATGGGTGGTACTACCCATAGACAACCTGCTTAAAGCATCAGCAACAACACTAGCCTTACCTAGGTGATAAAGAATACTTATGTTATAATTCTTAAGTAATTCTAACCACCTCCTTTGTCTGAGATTAAGCTATTTCTGAGTGAACATATATTGAAGGCTCTTGTGATCAGTGAATACATCAGCATGAACACCATACAAATAGTGATGCCATATCTTCAAAGCAAATACTACGGCAACCAACTCTAAGTCATAGGTTGGATAATTCTTCTCATGAACTTTCAGCATTTTGGAGGCATAAGCTATAACTTTGCCATTCTACATTAACACACAACCCAAACCAACTCTAGATGCATCACAATACACCACAAAACCTTGAGTACCTTATGGTAAGGTCAAAACTAGGACAGTAGTCAACCTCCTTTTCAATTCCTGAAAGCTTTTCTCACAAGCTTCAGACTATTGAAATTTAACTATCTTCTGAGTCAACTTGGTTAAATAAGACAAAATGGATGAGAATCCCTCTACAAACCTTCTATAAAAGCCAGCCAAACCCAAGAAACTCCTAATATCAGTTGGAGATATGGGTCTAGGCCAATTCTGTGCTGCCTTAATCTTTTGGGTATTAACTCTAATTCCATCACCAGAAACTATGTGGCTCAAGAACGCCACAAACTCAAGCCAATACTAACATTTAGAGAACTTAGCATATAACTCCTTATCTCTCAAAGTCTGAAGAACTATTCTAAGATGGCTAGCATGATCTTTTTCATTCCTTGAATAGATTAGTATGTCATCAATGAAGACGATAACAAACATATCTAAATAAGGTTTGAAAAATCTATTCATAAGGTCCATGACGCTGCAGGTGCATTAGTTAAACCGAATGACATGACCATAAATTCATAATGACCATAATAGGTCCTGAATGCTATCTTGGGAATATCACATTCTCTTACTCTCAACTGATGTTAACCTGATCTAAGGTCTATCTTCAAAAAACAAGAAGCACCCTGAAGCTGATCGAAAAGATCATCAATTCTTAGAAGAGGATACTTGTTCTTGATGGTAACCTTGTTCAATTGACTGTAATCTATACCCATCCTAAGGGAACCATATCTCTTTCTTACAACTTAGACCGGAGCTCCCCAAGGTGAGGCACTTGGTTGAATAAAATCTTTCTCTAAAAGATCTTTCAACTACTCTTTTAACTCTTTCAACTATACTGGAGCCATTTTATATGGTGGAATAGACATAGGACGAGTATTTGGAAGAATATTTATTCCGAAGTCTATCTCTCTCAGGAGGAACTCCGGGTAGATCATCAAGAAGGACTTTTAGAAACTCTTTGACTCCTGAAACTGACTGAATAGGAGGTACCTCAAAACTTGAGTCATTAACTCGGACTAAGTGATAGACACACCCCTTGGAAACTAACTTTCTTACCTTAAGGTACGAAATAAAATGACCCTTAGGCACTACTAAACTACTTTTCCACTCTAAGACTGGTTCATTTGGAAACTGGAACTTGACAACTAGAGTTCGACAATCAACTGAGGCATAATAGGCATGAAGCCAGTCCATACCAAAAATGACATCAAAATCTACCATATCTAACTCAAATAAATCTGCCATGGTACTCTTGTGATTGACATAAATAGGACATTCACAATAAACTCTCTCTGCTAGAATGGACTCACCAACAAGTGTAGAAACTCTGAATGTTTCACTAAGTTGATCAAGAATAACATTAAAACTCATAGAAACATATAGAGTTACAAAGGATAAACTCGCTCTTAGATCTAGCAAAGCATAAACAGTAAAATCAAAGACTTGGATTATACCAATGACAACATCTGGCGAATCCTCTTGCTCTTGGCGACTGTTGATAGCATATAAGAGGTTTGTTCCTCTACCACTACCGGAAGTAGCCCCTATAGGTTCAGCTTTATCTGGTGGAGCAACTGAAGAAGACAGGGCTCTATTGCCCCCATTACCATTACTCTGTCTGCTCTTAGGACACTCTATCATAAAATGACCGTTATGGCCATACTTGATGTAACTAGTGGAGCCATCATGACACACCCCTGAGTGGCTCCTACCATACTTAGCACATGTAGGATTCTTTGTATCCCCTAGTGCCTTACTACTTTGCGAATGCACAGTTCTAGCTCTGAAGTTCTAAGAATTCTGACTATTGTACTCATACTTGCTCATTGGTGCAGGTGCACTAGCAGATGATGGAACAAGCCCTTTCTGCTTATGTTGGAAATAAGACTAGTCTGCATTACTCTTTTGCTGCCCAGATTCATTTCTGATGTCTTAACTCTCTTATTCTTAAACTCTTCTCTATCCCTTAGCTTGTCCTCCTCAACTTGTTGCATATGGATCATCAGCCTTGCTATGTCCATGTCCCCTATTTGAATGGCTTCCTTACTTTCCTTACTTGACAGACGAGTCAACCCAATAATGAATAAACTCATCCTACTCCTCATGTCATAAACCATCTATTTGATTCTCTTAGCTCAAAAGGAAAGAAACGCCTCATGAAAGTACTCTCAAAACAGTCCAACTCATAATCGGTTACGCGTAAGCACAAGTTAGAAAGAAACTGTATAGAGATGGACTCTATCGCACGAAATGAGTATTAAAGAAGTGAAGGAATTTCCTAAATGTTCCAGCCTCTTAATTATAGATGTGGCACGCTTCACGCCAATAACTAGGACTCTACAGACATTATTTCATAAACTCCCTAGGACTCCTGAACTCGGTGCTCTGATACCAAGTTTGTCACACCCTAAGCCAACACCCTGGACGTGGCCAACACTCAAGGACCATTGATGGCCCCAAGCGAACCCTTGGCCTAGCTTACTTACTCAGCGGAAGTCTTTAAGAATATACCAATAAACCCTACCTAAAAAAGAAACAGAGGAAAAAAGAATAACATCATGATTAAGTTAAGCATGGAAAATGGATTCTTTTAATGGAATGCCCCCTTTTGGTTCTTAGAGGCAGATCAATAACAATTTTAATAGACATAAGATTCACCTAGAAAAAATACGAACGCATAATTGTCTCTAGATTAATATAGCCGCCTTGACATTTTTAGCATTATATAAGGATCACCCAAAAAGAAAATCAAGAACCTATCTTAGTATTACTTATTGAATTTTTATCAATAGGTTACATATTGAATATGTTAAATATTGGAGAGCTGACAAGATAAATAGCACATTATTTTCTGGTAAAACAAAAGAACAACCACCGTGATTTCTTCCCAAGAAAATATCAAAATGTACGCATGTAATCTAACAATAAATCACTTGAAGCCTACAATTCAGTTTATTTTTAAAAGAATTTTGATTATACAAATTTTTGTTATGTCTAATATAATAAGCACGGAAAAAATAATTCTTAAAAAAGGATATATATGGTGGTACATGCGGGCACATAGAGAAAGTTATAACAAAGAGAGAATAGTGGAGATGATAGATTGAGTAAATTAGAAGGTACTTGGACAAATCAAAAATGACATAGAAATATGACCATAACACAGTCTTCAAAAAAGAAAAAACTTGCTTGTTACACAATGATACAGTAAACAAGAAAATCAGAAGCTACAAATGTACAATTGATCAATAAGTTAGTGTTGATTTTTGAATGTATTAGATGATGAACAATATTAGATTAAGAAATTGATCTGCAAATGGGATTGGTGTAGTGGAGATGATAGATTGAGTAATTTAGAAGGTACTTGGACAACTCAAAAATGACATAGAAATATTACCATAACACAATCTTCCAAAAAGAAAAAAACTTACTTGTTACACAATGATACAGTAAACAAGAAAAGTAGAAGCTACATATGTACAATTTATCAATAAGTTAGTGTTGATTTTTGAATCTGTTAAATGATGAACATTATTAGATTCAGATTGATCTGCAAATGGGATTGGTGTAGTGGAGATGATAGATCGAGAAATTAAGGTACTTGGACAACCCAAAAATGGCATAGAAATATTACCATAATCCAGTCTTCCAAAAAGAAAAAAAACTTACTTGATACACAATGATACAATAAACAAGAAAATCAGAAGCTACAAATGTACAATTGATCAATAAGTTAGTGTTGATTTTCGAATGTTTTAGATGATGAACAATATTAGATTTTGAAATTGATCTGCAAATGGGGTTGGTGTAGTGGAGATGATTGTTCGAGTAATTTAGAAGGTACTTGGACAACTCAAAAATGACATAGAAATATGACCATAACACAGTCTTTCAAATAGAAAAAAAACTTACTTGTTACACAATGATACAGTAAACAAGAAAATCAGAACTTGCAAATGTACAATTGATCAATAAGTTATTGTTGATTTTTAAATGTGTTAGATGATGAACTATATTAGATTCAGAATTTTATTTGCAAATGGGGTTTGTGTATTATCTATGTTTTCAATACTAACATGAAGGAAGAGAAGTAACTGTGAGATAGTAGGGTATTCAACTACAAATACCATATCCAAAGTGATAGTCCTAAGTGGACCCACTACGAGAAGAAGCTAGATAAAGCTCTTCCCGGTTGGCAAAGTTGGTGTATGCCATCTCTCTTATTTTTATACAATTATTGATTGTAGTGTTCGTCATTCTCTTGCTCTAAATATTCCTTCAGCATCTGAAAATGAATGACACAATATATATTGAATAACTTGAAAATAGAGAATCGACATATTTGAAGAACTTTATCAACACATTGACACAATACTTTTCAAAAATTTAGAAGTTAGTGATGAATTTTAATTTAAAGTAAAATGAAGCCTAAGAGGGAAAGCTGATGTTTCATCTTCACCAGAGCAACTATGAACCCCAAACACAAAGTCCATTGTAATAAAGTTCAAATCTGCATAAAGCTTGTAAATGAGTGTGATATTGTCTACCATGATCGTAAGGTTTTTCTCGAATGATCTCACACTATTAAGAGATTCTACATCTTATATGTAGTTTCCAATCTTTTCATAAGAGGTATATTAGCTCTCTGGATTAGGTCCTATTATGTGTCAACACAACCATAATGAACACAAAAAGATACTTATTTTGTGGCTCTTAGTAAATATAACTAATTCACAACCGCCCTCTATATCTTAATCCCTAATCTTGATTTTCCCATCTGTAAGCATGCAACGGAAAAACAAATGTGTTTTTTTTTTTTTATATTTTCCATAGATATCTAGTACTCACTTTCTAGAAGACTACACTTTGTAGATTAATACCAACACAATCATTATTTAAGTACATGAGGTGATGTCTAGTCTAGAGTAAATATGAATAAATATAGAAATGAGATGCTGAGGAGTGATCCTCAAGCGCATATCATTCTGGAACATTGAGAATGCAGTAATTTCATTGTTCCTGGCTCATATATCCTTCTCTTGCTCTCCTTGTCTATGTTTTATAAATACATGAAATATACACCGTTTCTCTTTTTCTAAAGTTGCAGTGTGTCCGAAGGATTTTAAGCATATCATATCCTACAACAAAGAATAAGAGAAAGCTTTTAAGTCTCACATTGCCCTGTTTTGCTCCATTTTACAACGATCCATCACTACACATCATATTTGTTGTTCTTATGATAATAATCACCCCACACTAGAAAAATCATGTAAATATCAAATGTGTAAGTGAGGAATTGCTAAAGTAAATAATGCAAAAAAAAAGTTTGAGAAAGTGGTCGTGGATATTCAATAACAGTGAAAACACTAGTAATATCTTGGAAGTTCAAACTCTAACAAATAAGTATTTTGCACTACTGAAAAGATAAAATGAATATATAAAGATTTTCAGGTTCAAGCATATACTTCCGACCATATTAACGCTTATACTCACCAAGAGAAGCCAAAAATATTCATTACTAACCCAGAATCTTCATAATTTGCAGGAGAGTATGTTGTAGAAAATCTATAAGGAAAAGAAATGAAATTGTGTTTTAGTTCGTTCAAACCTACTATCAAACCCCAATTTTTAAATTAAATTAACCAAGCAATATACAATTTAGAGATAGAACACATAATTTGTAATACATCTCATAAGATTGCACCTTAGTATCTCAATTCAAACGTGAATATTGAATAAGGATATCAGAAAATTTATAAAAAACTACCAAGAAGAACAAATGACAATTACAGACAATGAAAGTGTAATAACTAAAGAAAGATTGCCTTAAAACCTCAAAGAAAAAAAGACATAAATACCTCACTATTTGAATGATAAATTTCTTAATATCAGATAAAGAATGAGAAACATTAAAAAGAAAATTTGTATAATTTTAGAGAGAGAAATTATGTAAAATATTCATAAACCTAGAAATCAATGAAAGAAATAAATGCTATGGAAATGAAGGGAAAAAAATTAGTGAACATTTACACGTGTTTGATGAGAAATAAATACAATACACGATAAGAAAAGATGTTCAATGACCAAACTCATCTAGGTTTATAGTACAAGTCACAGTGTTGTTGGTACAATTATTAATTGATTAACCCTTATTTAGAAGAGGGAGTTGGAAAGGACGAACACAACTCCAAAAAGTTGTTCCAAATGTAATTCAAGTTGTACAATGTTAGGGCCCACTTTATTAAACAAGTACTATACTAGCTTAGATAATACATAAAGTATTAATTATAACTTGACGTGTAATTTCTTTTAAGTCCCCACGTGTCATTGTTAATAAAATTTATAGTTCCCCTGATATTGAAAGCTTATTTGACAGGGTTTTCTTCTGGCCAACATTGAACTCTCCATCTCTGCTCAACTTTTCAATTTTCAGTTTGTTATTCTTTCTCTCAATCATAGTAATGAAGTTGTTGGATTGAAGTTCCAATTTTTCTGCTTCT
This sequence comes from Solanum bulbocastanum, assembly GCA_037074985.1. Lineage (NCBI taxonomy): Eukaryota > Viridiplantae > Streptophyta > Magnoliopsida > Solanales > Solanaceae > Solanum > Solanum bulbocastanum. Next base: position 22,880,008 of record CM073599.1, read on the forward strand.
CAGGTATTCAGTTCTTAATCATTGTTACATAATGTCTTGTTATATCCTCCGATAGTTTCCTCAATTCTTCAAAAATGTTTCATCATATAAGATATTTAATGTTTTAGTGGAAGAAAGTGATAAGCTTGGTCATCGAAATGATGACGAAGTTGATGAAGGTTGCCAAGAATTGGGAACACATGCAACTTTTCCCCCAAAAGTTTTGATGCCTAAATTCATTGTAAAAACATTGTCTCTTCCTATTTAAAAGTATTTCAAAATTATTAGTCATTATTCCTGCGATTTATCTATATACGGATTTAATTGAACTTTATAAGCTGATTCCTCTTTCTTTGTTATTTCTGAACGTGTCACATAATTTAAAGAGATGCTCTTTTTTTCTTTCTTTATATTCTATAATTTTCAAGTCTATTGTGGTTTTGCTAAAGCATTAAATTTTAAGCTACAAGATTGTAGTTAAGGTTTATATTAGTAATGTCACAACTTTTGCGGCTATGTTGAGAATGATGTCGGTAATTCATGGTTTCAGATGATAACCGTGGTAATGATTCTTCTTAGTATATAAATTTGATAAATTTCAATTGAATTTTGGTTTGATAGGTTTGACCTGTAGAGATTGTAAATTTGATAAACTAATCTCTTCATTTTTGTCAGATATTATTTCAGTTTTTCTTGTCAGAAATTATTTCAGTAATTTAACGAAGCATTAACTTTTGGTTAATATACTTTGTATTAGAAGTGAGACTTTTGAAGGACCAACACACATTCCACTTATTGTATTGAACTCTTTATAGATAATAATTTTTTCAATTTTGCATCATTTTTATGCCTTTAAAGTGTTGTAAATGTTATTGTCAATATTTTTGAGACTAAATTATATCTCCATACAAGTTAACTGTTATCACTATAGGTGTAAGTACCTCTTCGTCTTCCAAAATTAGATTTTGGAATCTAAGTTTTTTCTCTGGGCCTACTCAGTACCGTCTCTATGCTCTGGAAAATAAGGCTTTTGCCTTAGGCCCCCAAAATTTTTATCAAGAATAAATTCTGAGTTAAATTTCTATACAAAAATTGATTATTTATGATAAAAAAGTATAATTTTTTAAAATATATATTATTTTACCCACTTCAACATCTTTTGTACTTTGTTAAAAATAAGAATTAATAGTGAAAAGTGTTGAACAAAGTGAGTTACAAATTCTTTTTATTTCTTTTTAAATTTTAGTTTCAAGCATTACTAAAAGCATATTAAAATGGGATATATCAAGTCGTCAACTTCTTGGGTCAAATTCTATGGTTCTAACTCTTATCTTGATTTAATATTTGTTTATTTATTACTTATAAAATTATGTTGACAATTCATATAATAATTGTCTCACTGAAGGGATGTTTTTCAATGTTGATTTAATAAAATCTTACCTAAAACTAATAACTAAAAAAATAATATTAAAATACTAATAATCTTTATCTAAATAGTGTAAGAAAAATAAATTTTGAATAAATATATATATGAAGTTTGTTTATATTTTATGCCTCGAATTGAAATTTCGCTTGAGACCCCCAATCACGTTGAGCCACCCCTGGGCTTACTCTTGCTCTACTCATGTCCACAATTTGGACTTAACATGTCCAATCTGGTGTTTCGGTTGTTATTCGATCGATGTTCAATCTTAGCGCCATATGCCTGCTAGGAAAATGGCATTATCAACAATAGCGGCAAGATGTATTGTACAAATCATTCATATAACATTGCTTCTCGGAAAGGTTCACCAAATAAAATACTTATTTGGTAAAATTTTAGAAAAAAATAGAAACATGCAAGTTAAAATTTTTCCCAGAAATCATTAAATCCATAAAAAAAAATAGACTTAAAATTTTCAATAGAAATGGGACTTCTTGGATGAACACTGCATTAAAGAATTGGACCAAAAGCTATTTAGATTGTACTATGATGCATTTAATATTTTATTGGTTGTGGCCCAATTTCATTGGCAATAAAATTTCATGCATTTTTCGAGAGACATCAGTATTATGAAATGTCAGACGTGTTTTTATTTTCTTGTTGATTATACTTACTACAAAACACAAACCTTGGCTTTCTCTTTCCACTTCCTACAACTCTCTTCATCTTCCATCTTATGAAAGTGTTAGCTCTCTTCATCTTCCATCTTCTAAAAGTGTTGCTACAGTTTAAGGTATTTCTTATCCCTTTGTTCTTCTTCTCTCTTCAATTTTCTTTGTGCTCAAATGATAAACCGAGAATGACCGTTGGAATTTTGTTTCTAATTAAAGGGAAAAATCAAAATGGGTCATTTCTAATAAGGAGTAATACATGGTTGAAAATTTTGTTTTTCCATTCAAATTTCTTTCTAACCTAATGGGTAAATCAAAATGAAAGTTCGTATCTTCAATGTTTTTCCCAATTTTTTTTTCGTCAACAAAGGGAAGAATTGAAATGGTATTTCTATACATGCAATAGACAAATCTAGTTTCTTTGTTGATATTGAATTTGTAATTATGCTTATGCCATCTGGTTGATGTACATGTTTTGAACTATGAGTGTATCTTAGGATAGTTTTGAGCATTGATGACCTCACTGAATTTATCCACTCTATTTGACATCCCGTTTATTGGGTGGGAAGTCTCAAATTGGAAATAAAGATGTGAGTTTCAAGATCTTGATGTTAGAATTTGTATTATATCCCTCCTCAATTGTTGCTGCACATGTTTTGTCATCCTTTGCAATAAATAATGAGTGGTATGTTGTAGCTTGAGGTTAATCGTCATAAAAACTTTTGACATCTTTTTGAGTTCAAAATAATGTTTTAATCTCGCACCAACGTGTCACTTTTAGTCTTTTCCATAAACATTCTAACATGGACATGTTATTGATATCAAAATCTAATTAATGGAATGAGGTATTTATACAAAAACTACTCTTTTAATCCGATGATTTTTAGTCGTAGTGACCTATTTGATAATTCTCATAGTTGTCAATAACAACAACATACCCAGTCAAATTCCACAAATAGAGTATGGAGAGGATAAAGTGTAAGAAGACCTTATCTCTACCTCATTAAAGTAGTGAAGTTGTTTCTGAAATTTTCATAGTTGTTCAATTGTCTTATTATGTTGGTATAATTGTATGAGAAGCTTCTTATAGAAGTAACTGAAGGAGTTGTAGCAGGAAAAATTAGTGTTCCAACAAAATAGTATTTTGTCACGACAACGGATGAGGTCACCTACTTTTATTTCGAGTTCCTATGGATTTAACTCCTTTGCAATCAAAGACGTTTGATATACGTGACAATTAATACTTTTGGATCCTTGTTGATTTTTATAACTATACCTCGAGTTAGATAATGTGGCAGAAAACAATCAAGGTTTTGAGACAGAACAAGAAGTAGGCAAAACTATGCGAATGGTTGATTTCAGATTCTCTTGATTTTCAAGTCCTTCAGGTACAATCTCACACACTTTTTTCAAGTTCATCAAATTTTGGCCCCTTTTTGTTCAAAAGGAACCATAGTGTTCTGTTTAGTGTACTGATAATGGTTAGTGAAGATTATGGTGTTGTATATTGTATTTAGTGCATATTGGATTTGATCACTTCTGTTAAGTCTTGGCAAAAAATTGGCAAGTAAACATTTATGTAGATGTGCTAAGGTGACGAATTGCAATCAGCTGCTTCCTGAGATGCAACTAGAAGAGAGATATACGGTGCATAAATAAAATATATAGAAAAAGGGCAAGTGCGACATTTTATTGTTGTTAGCATTGGTAGCCAAATACATGTGAATATGAGAAGAAAAGGTCAAATATGTGAGGATTATGAGATAAAAGCACATTCTTATGTTTCTTAAAGCTAAATGCAAAAAACAATTGTTGATTTACAGGTTTCAAGACGAAGCAAACTAAATGCCCAATTCCTATTCTTACAGTTGACAAATGTCTATTATAGTGTGTAACATCATCACCTTGAAGAATAAGAGAAATGCATTATATTGTTCATTTACGCTATTCTTACATCTAGATTGGAAAAAAAATTATGCTACTTCTATCTCACTGTACGTCTCATTTCAAGGTACACTAACAATATGAGTTAGAAGGAGATGATCTACGTGGAAATAACAAACAACCAATTGAGTTCAATTCTCAAGTTAGCTATGTCTAAAATCTAAGGATTAGATAAGCAATTTTGTTAGTCATTATTGGTGTTATCTTCTTTTTCATATATGGAATGCCTAATTGTCTTAAGAATAACACCAGTATCTAAGTTATGTTGTTATAGGTTCAGAAAAACATTTCTCTCCTTAGTTGAGGGTTGGAGTAAGTATTTTGGCTAATTGTTACTACTTATATCTGATTTGTCATTTTTAGCCCCATAGGCTGTAGTTAAATTCACCTTTAAAAAGCACGGTAGCTAATGTTGTGATCTTTCATTGACTTTCTATATTTACTCTATTTTGGCATTTATCATTGATCAACCTTTGCACATAATCGTCTTTTCTATGCATCAATCATATCAACATATGCAATTTTAGCTTAATTTTTTTTTTTTTTATGTGCTACTTTTGAACCCTTTTTTTATTGTTGGATGTTATCCTTCATCATCAAATGATTATGCACAGCAGCCACAACTTGAAAATATAAAATGTTGGGTCCATGCTAGCAATGTAGCAAACTCGGTGGAGTTGGAAAGAGGATTCCAAGACCTTTCATTTGATATCTTGTGGGCCACCTAGCTCATCTTGTACTGAAAGTTATGGTCGTTTGAAGTTGACTCAAAAGTCACAACTTAAGCATAACTTGCAATATTTTAGATTTTGCTATTTCCAATTTATTTCTTTCTAATTTTAGCTCTTCAAATACCAAGGTGTTACAAAAATAAACTCATATGAATAGAAAATTACTTTTAAGGCTCCAAACTTTAATACTTTATTGGATCAAACAGTGGTCTACTTTATTAATAGCATATCTACATATAATATATTAATATGTGAGTGCACAAAATAGAAATTACTAACATTGCAATCTCCAACAGTCGATAATTATTGTGAGCTATTTTTAATAGTAGTACAATATTTGTTTGCATTGTTAATTAATTGCTTAAACTTGATCTCACCAACAAGGCTGGAGTTATGGATTGGACACCCTTCACCGAAAAATTGCATGATATATATAGATTAAATATTACTTATTTTAAATCAAATTTGAGCACGAAGCTCGTTTATTCAATCATAAATATCAAAAATACATTTCTGCTTGGCCCAATTTTGAAAAGGAAAGTTAGCCCAAATATATCAATACCCTTTTTATTTCTCACCCTATTTTTAACACTTTCCCTAACATTTGTTTCCAAATCCTCCTCTTTCATATTCTTCTCCGCGGCGCCTTCATGATTCTCCTATGTCTCCTTTAGATCATAAGCATTCAACCATGGTGGTGTACCACTACACATCTTCAACAACTTTAATAGGCACTACTCCTTATATTCCTCCTCCGTTAGGTTTCTAATCTCTCTTTTATCTTGGTTTAGTATGTTTTGATTTCTGGATATAACATCGTTGCTAGTTGTGGATCCAAATATGCTGCTCTCGATCTCCCTCTCTATGACAATGGACGATGTGCTTTGGATGTATAGTCATCGACTTTTGCCGATTTTCTCTTTTGTAAACAGGTAGCTCTTTATTTCTCGCCGATTTTAAGCACTAGTATTGGCAAAAATTTAAGGTGTACATATAAAATCTTGCGAGACTCACCAAATCTTGAGTAATGTAACTGTGATCCATAGTGGCTATTTATGTCTTTTATCTTTCTTGTCTTCATTCTCAAACTTGCGATTTGTGCTTTGTCCATGTTTAGAATTCTTCTGCAATTAGCTGGTAGTTGTTCAAACTGCTTGTATTCTTGTACCTCTGACTTACTGTAAGCACTATTAGTAATGACATATCCTAGCTGATTTCCTTCCCTCTATACATGCTGAACATTGAAATTGTTTTGTTCCATAATTTGTCTTGCTTCTTCCACTATGTCTAGTATCTCCCATGGTATTTTCCATTCCCTAAGTATCATTTTCATGATTCCTAGTGATCTATATCGAGAATAACCTTTCTGAGCTTGTTTTGTATAGAGTAAATTAACCCTCTTAGTACTACTGTCACATCAAATATTACTTTATACTGATATGGTAAGCATTTTGAACACCCTAAACAACAACAATGAGTCGTAGCTCAGTGGCAAAAGTGTGTCAAATATGTACACAATACCTAAGTTCGAATCACTGCATCTATGTTTTGTATATTTTGTTTAAAGTGGTCTGCTGTAAAACGGTTAATTAAATGATGAATGAAGTACTTTGTTGTATATAGAGTGGTAGCTTAGTGGCAACATTTTGAAGAAGTTTGTTTGCCACTGAGGTTCAATTCCCCATGGCCACATTTTTTTTCTATGTTGGCTTTATTTTGGACACCCTTCACGAATTTTCTACCTACGCCATTGCTCACTAATATATTTGGGCTAATTCCAGTACTTTTTATCATGAGTTTAGCTTAAGGCTATGAATAATTCACTCCTAACCCTTTGCCTTCCTAGAAGGGGGGAGAAGACTCGAAGCACCCAAACTTTTCAGCATGGTATTAGAGACAGCGAAAATTATAACTATGTTGAAATCTTTCTATCTCCAAAACAAATCAGGCCACATGTGAGAAGTGTGCGAGTTAAAAAAATTATTACGTAATTAATTAAAATTATGTGCTATTTAATCAGTCAAACATAATTTTAAATGACATTGTCACACACTTCAACATTTATAAAGAAAACATAAAGTTTTAACTAGGAAGTAAGAATTTAAATTAAACAAATCTCATGAGAAAATAAGTTAAAGATGTGGTCAACCTATATACATAAAACTAGACATGGTCATTCCATAAAAGCCCTTTGTGAACCGACACTATTGGTGGAAAGTGAAAAAATTCAAATGTTAAGTTTTTCTCTACCTTTCACACTATATATATAATCCTTCTCTAAGTATTTTATTTCACCAAATCCCCATTTCTCTCCTTCATTTGCTTTCTCTATTATTATTTTTTTTCTCTCTCCCAATGGCCAACTCTCATGCTAAGAATGTCTCCCCTCCTCTTCCTCCCCCTCCTCAATCTCCCCTTCCATCTCCCCCTGCCCCTTCCCCTCCTTGTGTTCGTAAGGAGGCTACACCAACTGCTGACACTGAGATCTTAGGGGTTTATGGGAGTAGCGCCCCCATCCACTCAATCGATTCTCCTCCTGAAAAGAGGGGAAGCATGCTGAATGTTAGGGAAGGAACATCTGTGGTTTGGGACAGAAGGCCCAATGTTGAAGCTTTTGGAGCATCAATAGCTGAAAGTGTCAACATTGGGCCTTTTGGCCCAAACCTCAAATGTTCCTTCCCCATCATTCAACATGTTTCCCCTCTTTCTAGGTGCATTTACTGAATGGATGGAGGCGGTACTCCTATAAACCCTTAAGATCTGAGTGTCAACAGTTGGTGTAGCCTTCTCGAGAACAAGATGAGGGGAAGGGGAAGGGGAGATTGGGGAGGGGGAGGAGGAGGAGGGGGGGGGGGGACATTATTAGCATGAGAGTTGGTCATTGGAAGAGAGCAAAAAAAAAAAAAAAAAAAATAGAGAAAGAAAAATGAAAGAGAGAAATAGGGATTTGGTGAAATAAAAGACTTAGAGATGGATTATATACATAGTGTAAAAGGTAGAGAAAAACTGAATAGTTGAATTTTTTCACTTCCCACCAATAGTGTTGGTTCAAAAAGGGCTTTTATGGAATGACCATGTCTAGTTTTAATAGATAGGCATTGCCCGTGCTAGAGCACGGGCACAACTCACAAATTAAATTATTGTTCTAACTAAAGAATAAACAATTCCACTATAACTTCTCATAAATAATTTTTTACATTCATTCTATAGAACTGAAAATGCCTCTTAAAACATATCCTCTACCATTCAAATTCAATTCAAGAAGCTGATTAAAGAAGAATATAATGACAAAAATTGAAAACAAAATATTATTTGGAGTTTGTATTCCCTTAACTCTGAACACAATTGATTTACACAATATTTAACAGTTCCATCACCATCTATAGCTACCCTTACAAATTACCTCAAAAAAGTTGTAGAAATGAAATACATCACCCCTTGAAGTTGAATCATTAGAGACTTCAAGCTACATGACGATTATCATGTCACACCCCTTCATCCACACAATAATGAAAATATTTTTAGAGAATTTTTTTCTGTGAATTTCAATTTTATTATTAAAGCTTTTAAGAAAAAAAGGTCCCAACCTCATGTTTAGACCTTGAGATTGCTGAAGGTTCTTAATAATTTCCAATGTTGATGGCAGCCACGTTAGCATTTTTGAGAGTTGCCTCTTTTAAGATAGGTTTCGGCCAACTGGACTCTCATAACATTCTCTTGCTCTTGAACAAGCATGTTACCATACTCAAAGAGCTTCTCAAGGGTCATTTTTTCTGGTCAAAAGTTGGGGGTCCCTCTCTAGAGTTCCAAAGTTTTTCCTCAATGGCTTCAATTCCAGTGATTAAAACCCATTTAGTCACTTCATCATCATATATTTGTGCTCTCAGAGCACTGAAAAAATTTGTTACCACAACAAACGGATACACATCACTAATCAACAAAAGAAATTTTATTTTGAATTCTCGAGTGTTTGTACCAATAGATTGTCCATGGAAGCAATATACATTCTTTACGACAACTTCCTCAAGCACGTTGTCACTTCTGAATGTACCCTTTCCAGCATCGGCTCAACATTTTATATTTTCATGTGGTGAATATTTTGCGTAGTCGGTTTTTCCATGTGGTGTATGCTTTACATAGTCGTTTGTTGAAGAAGGACATCAACAAAAAAATAAGAAAAAATCGACAAAATGGCAAATGAAAAAATATAAAGCTAAAATTGCATGAACTTAGTGATGATAGTATGGTTGATGTGAGAGTAGAAAGCATATATGTGAAACTTTAGGGAAGGCAAAATACAGATCTTCAATTATTTTGTGCACAGATGGTACAAACCAAGTAATAGTGTCTTGTGCCTGCATGAAAATTTTACTACATAGGCTCTCTAAATTTCTTAAACTTCTTAGCTAGATCACCTCAAACTTGGTACATCTATTTTCTTGTACCATTTATCCGTAATTACACAATGTAGCATAACCAACTAATTTCTACAATCTACTTACCCCTTTGAGTCCAGCCTCGTCATAATCATTTCTCCTGATCCTTCTACCCAACTCCCTCTCTCCCCTGTTTACCCGAGAAAGGGAATTAAGAGTGAAGATAATGAAAGTCAAATCAAAAAAGAGATAATCGGATGAGTCATTCAAAGAGTCAACCATCATACCAATATACCCTGCCTAAACAAAACAGAGGAAAAAAGAATAACATCATGATTAAATTAAGCATGGAAAATGGATTTTTTAAATGGAATGCCCCCCTTTGGTTCTTAGAGGCAGATCAATAACAATTTTAATAGACATAAGATTCACATGGAAAAAATATGAATGCATAATTGTCTCTATATTGATATACCCGCCCCGACATTTTCATCATTAAATAAGGATCACCCAAAACAAAAATCAAGAACCTATCTTAGTATCACTTACTGAAACATTATCAAGAGGTTAAATACCGAATATGTTAAATATTGGAGAGCTCACAAAATAAATAGCACATTAGTTGCAGGTAAAACAAAAGAACGGCCACCCTGATTTCTTCCCAAGAAAATATTAAAATCTACGCATATAATGTAACAATAAATCATTTGATGCCGACAATTCAGATCATTTTTAAAAGAATTTCGATTATACAAATTTTTGTTATGTATAATATAATAAGAACGGAAAAAAATATTCTTAAAAAAGGATATATATGGTGGTACATGTGTGCACATAGAGAAATTTATATAAAAGAAAGAATAGTGGAGATGATTGATCGAGTAACTTAGAAGGTACTTGAACAACTCAAAAATGACAAAGAAATATGACCATAACATAGTCCTTCAAAAAGGAAAAAACTTCCTTGTTACACAATGATACAATAAACAAGAAATTAGAAGGTACAAATGTACAATTGATCAATAAGTTAGTGTTGATTTTTAAATGTGATAGATGATGAACAGTATTAGATTCCGAAATTGATCTGAAAATGGAGTTGGTGTAGTGGAGATGATAGATTGAGAAATTTAGAAGGTACTTGGACAACTAAAAAATGACATAGAAATATAACCATAACACAGTCTTCCAAAAAGAAAAAAACTTACTCATTACACAGTGATACAGTAAACAACAAAATCAGAAACTACAAATGTACAATTGATCAATAAGGTAGTGTTGGTTTTTAAATGTGCTAGATGATGAACAATATTAAATTCAAATTGATCTGCAAATGGGGTTGGTGCAGTTGAGATGATAGATCAAGTAATTAGATGGTACTTGGAAAACTCAAAAATAACATAGAAAATTTACCATAACATAGTCTTCCAAAAAGAAAAAAACTTACTTGTTACAAAATGATACAGTAAACAAGAAAATCAGAAGCTACAAATGTACAATTGATCAATAAGTTAGTGTTGATTTTTGAATGTGTTAGATGATCAACAATATTAAATTCAAAAATTGATCTGCAAATGGGGTTGGTGTAATGGAGATGATAGATCGAGTAATTTAGAAGGTACTTAGACAACTCAAAAATGACATAGAGATACGACCACAACACAGTCTTCCAAAAAGAAAAAAAACTTACTTGTTACACAATGATACATTAAACAAAAAAATCAGAAGCTGCAAATGTACAATTGACCAATAAATTAATGTTGATTTTTGAATGTGTTAGATGATGAACATTGTCACATTTAGAAATTTATCTGCAAATGGGGTTGGTGTATTATCTATGTTTTCAATACTAACATGAAGGAGCAAAAGTAACTTGTGAGATAGTGGAGTATTCAAGTACAAATATCATATCCAAAGTGATAGTCCTAAGTGGAGCTACTACTCGAAGAAGCTAGATAAAGCTCTTCACCGTTGGCAAAGTTGGTGTTTAGCATCTCTCTGATTTTTCTACAATTATTGATTGTAGTGTTCATCCTTCTCTTGCTCTGAATATTCCTTCAGCATCTAAAAATGAATAACACAATATATATTGAATAACTTGAAAATAGAGAATTGACATATTTGAAGAACTTTATCAACACATTGAAACAATACTTTTCAAAAATTTAGAAGTTAGTGAATGAATTTTAATTTAAAGTAAAATGAAGCCTAAGAGGGAAAGCTATTATTTCATCTTCACCAAAGCAACTATGAACTCCAAACACAAAAGTCCACTATAATAAAGTTTAGATCTGCATAAAGCTTATAAATGAGTGTGATATTGTCTTCCATGATCGTAAGGTTTTTCTCGAAAGATCTCACACTATTAAGAGATTTTACATCTTATATGTAGTTTCCAATCTTTTCTTCAGAGATATATTAGCTCTATTGATTAGGTCCTACAGTGTGTCAGCACAACCATAATGAACACAAAAAGATACTTATTTTGTGGCTCTTAGTAAATATAACTAATTCACAACCACCCTCTATATCTTAATCCCTAGTCTTGATTTTCCCATCTGTAAGCATGTAACGGAAAAACGAATGATTTTTTTTTTTTATGTTTTCCATAGATTCTAGTACTCACTTTCTAGATGACTACACTTTGTAGATTAATAATCACGCAATCATTATTTAAGTACATGAGGTGATGTCAAGTCTAGAGTAAATATGAATAAATATAGAAAAGAGATGTTCACCGAGGCGTGATCCTCAAGCGCATATCATTCTAGAACACTGAGAATGCAGTAATATCATTGTTCCTGGCTCATAGTTGCTTCTCTCTCTCTCCTTGTCTATGTTTTAAAAATACATGAAATATACAATGTTTCTCTTTTTCTAAAGTTGCAGTGTGTCCGAAGGATTTTAAGCATATCATATCCTACAACAAAGAATAAGAGAAAGGTTTTGAGTCTCACATTGCCCTGCTTTGCCCCATTTTACAATGATCCATCACTACACATCAGATTTGTTGTTTTTATGATAATAATCACCCCATACTAGAAAAATCATTTAAAAATCAACTGTGTAAGTGAGGAATTTCTAAAGTAAATAACGCAAAAAAATGTTTGAGAAAGTGATCGTGGATATTCAATAACAGTGAAAACACAAGTAATATCTTGGAAGTTCAAACTCTAACAAATAAGTATTTTGCACTACTGAAAAGATAAAAGGAATATATAAAGATTTTCAGGTTCAAGCATATACTTCCGACTATATTAACGCTAATACTCAGCACCAGAAGCGAAAAAAATTTCATTACTGACCCAGAATCTTCATAATTAACAGGAGAGTATGTTGCAAAAAATCTATAGGGAAAAGAAATGAAAAAGTGATTTAGTTCGTTCAAACATACTATCGAACCCCAATTTTTAAATTAATTTAACCAAGCAATATACAATTTAAAGACAGAACACATAATTTGTAATACATCTCATAAGATTGCACCTTAGTATCTCAATTCAAACATGAATATTGAATAAGTATATTAGAAAAATTATAGAAAACTACCCAGAAGAACAAATGGCAATTACAGACAATGAAAGTGCAATAACTAAAGAAAGATTACCTTCAAACCTCAAAAAAAAAAAAAAAAAAAAAAAAAAAAAAAAAAAAAAAAAAAAAAAACTTAAATAGCTCACAGTTTGAATGATCAATTTCTTAATATCAGATAAAGAATGAGAACCATTAAAAGAAAAATTGTACAATTTTAGAGAGAGAAATTATGTAAAATATTTATAAACCTAGAAATCGAAGAAAGAAAACAATGCTTTGCAAATGAAGGGAAAAAAATTAGTGAGCATTTACACGTGTTTGATGAGAAAGAAGTACAATACACATTAAAAAAAGATGGTCAATGACCGATCAAACTCGTCCAGGTTTATAGTACAACTCACAGTGTTGTTGGTACATTTATTAGTTGATTAACCCTTATTTAGAAAAGGGAGTTGGAAAGGACGAACACAGCTCCAAAAAGTTGTTCCAAATATAATTCAAGTTGTACTATGTTAGGGCCCATTTTATTAAACAAGTACAGTACCAGCTTTGATAATACATAAAGTATTAATTATAACCTGGCGTGTAATTTCTTTTAAGTCCCCACGTATCATTATTAATAAAATTTATAGTTCTCGTGATATTGAAACTTTATTTGTCAGGGTTTTCTTCTGGCCAACATTGAACTCTCCGTCTCTGCTCAACTTTTCAATTTTCACTTTTCACTTTGTCATTCTTTCTCTCAATCATAGTAATGAAGTTGTTAGATTGAAATTCCAGTTTCTCTGCTTCTCAAGTATTCACTTCTTAATCATTGTTACATAATGTATTGTTATATCCTCCGATAGTTTCCTCAATTCTTCAAAAATGTTTTGTCATAGAAGATTTTTAAAGTTTTAGTGGAAGAAAGTGATAAGCTAGGTCATCGAAATGATGATGAAGTTGATGAAGGTTGCCAAGAATTGGGAACACATGCAACTTTTCCCCCAAAAGTTTTGATGCCTAAATTCATTGTAAAAACATTGTATCTTCCTATTTAAAAGTATTTCAAAAAAAATAGTCATTATTCATGCGATTTATCTGTATACGGACTTAATTGAACTTTATAAGTTGATTCCTCTTTCTTTGTTATTTCTGAACGTGTCGCATAATTTAAAGAGATATTCTTTTTTTTCTTTCTTTAAATTCTATAATTGTCATTTCTATTGTGGTTTTGCTAAAGCATTAAATTTTTAGCTATAAGTTTGTAGTTAAGGTTTATATTAGTATTGTCACAACTTTTGCGGCTATGTTGAGAATGATGTCAATAATTCATGGTTTCAAATGATAACTGCGGCAATGATTCTTCTTAGTATATAAATTTGATAAATTTCAGTTGAATTTTTGTTTGATAGGTTTGACCTGTAGAGACAGTAAATTTCATAAACTAATCTCTTCATTTTTGTTAGAAATTATTTCAGTTTTTCCTGTCAGAAATTATTTCAATGATTTAACAAAGCATTTAACTTTTGGTTAATATACTTTGTATTAGAAGTGAGACTTTTGAAGGACCAACACACATTCCACTAATTGTACTGCATGCTTTATAGATAATATTTTTCAATTTTGCATCATTTTTAGGCCTGTAAAGTGTTGTAAATGTTAATGTCCATATTGATGAGACTAAATTCTATCTTCATACAAGTTAACTGTTATCACTATGGGTGTAAGTACCTCTTCCTCTTCCAAAATTATATTTTGGAATCTGAGTTTTTTCTCTAGGCTTACTCAGTGCCGGCTCTATGCTCTGGAAAATAAGGTTTTTGCCTTAGGCCCCCAAATTTTTATCAAGAATAAATTATGGGTTAAAATTTCTATACAAAAATTGATTATTTATGATAAAAAGTATAATTTTTTAAAATATATATTATTTTACCCACTTTAACATCTTTTGTACTTTGTTAAAAATAAGAATTAATAGTGAGAAGTGTTGAACAAAGTGAGTTACAAACTTTTTTTTATTTCTTTTAAAATTTTAGTTTCAAGCATTACTAAAAGCATATTAAAATGGGATATATCAAGTCGTCAACTTCTTGGGTCAAATTCTATGGCTCTAACTCTTATCTTTATTTAATATTTGTCAACTTATTACCTATAGAATTTTGTTAACTATTCATATAATAATTGCCTCACTGAAAGGATGTTTTTCAATGTTGAGTTAATAAAATCATACCTAAAACTAATAACTGAAAAAACAATATTAAAATGATATTAATCTTTATCTAAATAGTGTAAGAAATTTTTTTTTTGAATAAATACATATATGAAGTTTGTTTATATTTTAGGTCTTGAATTGAAATTTAGCTTTAGACTCCCAATCACGTTGAGTCGCCCCTGGGCATACTATTGCTCTACTCATGTCCACAATTTAGACTTAACATATCCAATCTGGTGTTTCCATAGTTATTCGATCGATGTTCAATATTAGCGCCATATGCCTGCTAGGAAAATGGCTTTATCAACAATAGTGGCAAGAAGTATTTTACAAATCATTCATATAACATTGCTTCTTGGAAAGGTTCACCAAATAAAATACTTATTTGGCAAAGTTTTAGAAAAAAATAGAAACATGTAAGTTGAAAATTTTCCCATAAATTATTAAAACCCAAAAAAAAATTGACTCAAAATTTTCAATAGAAATGGGACTTCTTGGACGAACACTGCATTAAAGAATTGGACCAAAAGCTATTTAGATTGTACTATGATGCATTTAATATTTTATTGTTTGTGGCCCAATTTCATTGGCTATAAAATTTCATGATTTTTTGAGAGACATTTGTATTATGAAATGTAAGACGTGTCTTTATTTTCTTGTTGATTATACTTGCTACAAAACATAGACCTTTGCTTTCTTTTTCCACTTCCCACAACTCTCTTCATCTTCCATCTGTTGAATGTGTTAGCTCTCTTCATCTTCCATCTCTGAAAATGTTGCTGCATTTCAAGGTATTTCTTATGCCTTTGTTCTTCTTTTCTCTTCAATTTTCTTTGTGCTCAATTGATAAACTGAGAATGACATTGGATTTTTGTTTCTAATTAAAAGGAAAAATCAAAATGGATCATTTCTAATAAGAGGTAATACATGGCTGAAAATTTGTCCTTTCCATTCAAATTTCTTTCTAACCAAATAGGTAAATCAAAATGAAAGATCATATCTTCAATGTTTTTCCTAATTTTTGGTCGTCAACAAAGGGAATAATCAAAATGGTATTTCTATTCATGCAATAGACAAATTCATTTTCTTTGTTGATATTGAATTTGTAATTATGCTTATGTCATTTAGTTGATGTACATGTTTTGAATTGTGAGTGTATCTTAATATAGTTTTGAGCATTGAAGACCTCTCTGAATTTAACCACTCTATTTGAGATCCCATTTCTTGTATGGGAAGTCTCAAATTGGTAATAAAGATGTAAGTTTCAAGATCTTGATGTTAGAATTTGTGATATATCCCTCATCAATTGTGGTTGCACATGTTTTGTCACCCTTTGCAATAAATTTTGAGCAGTCTGTTGTAGCTTGTGGTTAATCGTCACAAAAACTTTGACATCTTTTTGGGTTCAAAACAATGTATTAATCTCGCACCAACGTATGACTTTTAGACTTTTACGTAAACGTTCTAACATGGACAAGTTATTGATATCAAAATCTAATTAACAGAATGAGGTATTTATACAAAAACTACTCTTTTAATCTGATGATTTTTAGTTGTAGTGACCATATTTGATAATTCTCATAGTTGTCAATAACACCAACATGCATAGTCAAATTTCACAAATAGAGTATGGAGAGGATAAAGTGTAAGAAGACCTTATCTCTACCTCATGAAAGTAGAGAAGTTGTTTCCAAAATTTTCATAGTTGTTCAATTGTCTTATTATGTTGGTAGAATCGTATAAGAAACTTCTTGTAGAAGTAATTGAAGAAGTTGCAGCAGGAAAAATTAGTGTTCGAACAAAATAGCATTCTAGCACGACAACGGATGAGGTCACCTACTTTTATTTCGAGTTCTTATGGTTTTAACTCCCTTGTGATTAAATATGTTTGATATACGTGACAATTAATACTTTTGGGTCCTTGCTCTCTTTTATAACTATACCTCGACTTAGCTAATGTAGCAGAAAACAATCAATGTTTAGAAACAAAACAAGAAGTAGGCTAAAGTATGGGAAGGGTTGATTTCAGATTCTCTTGATTTTCAAGTTATTCAGGTACAATCTCACATACCATTTTTTAGGTTCTTCAAATTTTGGCCCCTTTTTGTTCAAAAGGAACCATAGGGTTCTGTTTAGTGTTCTAATAATGGTTAGTGAAGAATATGGTGTTGTATATTGTATTTAATGCATATTGGATTTGATCACTTCTGTTAAGTCTTGGCAAAAAATAGGTAAGTAAACATTTATGTAGATGTGCTAAGGTGAGGAATTGCAATCTGCTGCTTCCTGATTTCTGGATAGAACACCATTACTAGCTGTGTATCCAAATATGCTGCTCTCAATCTTCCTCTGTATGACAATGGACGATGTGCTTTGGATGTATAGTCATCGACTTTTGCCGATTTCCTCTTTTGTAAGTAGGTAGCTCTTTATTTCTAGCCAAATTTAAGCACTAGTATACATAAAAATTTAAGGTGTACATATAAAATCTTGCGAGACTCACCACAACTTGATTAATGTAGTTGTGGTCCATACTGGTTGTTTATGTCTTTTATCTTTCTTGTCTTGATTCTCAAACTTGCGATTTGTGCTTTGTCCATGTTTAGAATTCTTCTGCAATTAGTTAGTAGTTTTTCAAACTGCTTGTATTCCTGTACCTCTGACTTACTGTAAGCACTATTAGTAATGACATCTACTAGCTGATTTCCTTCCTTGTATACATGTTGAACTTTGAAGCTGCTTTGTTCCATAATTTGTCTTGCTTCTTCCACTATGTCTAGTATCTCTCATGGTATTTTCCATTCCCTAAATATCATTTTCATGATGCCTAGTGATCTGTTTTTAGAATAACCCTCCTGAGCTTGTTTTTATACAATAAATTAGCCCTCTTAGTACTGCTGTCAAGTTAAATATTACTTTATACTGATATATTAATCATTTTGAACACCCTAAACAACAACAATGAGTCATAGCTCACTGGCATAAGTGTGTCCAATATGTACACAATACCCAAGTTCGAATCACTGCATCTATGTTTTGTATATTTTGTTTAATGTGGTCTGCTGTAAAATGGTTAATTAAATAAAAAAATAAAATACTTTGTTGTAGATAGAGTGGTAGCTTAGTGGCAATAGTGTGAAAAAGTTTGTTTGCCATTGAGGTTCAAATTCCCCATGGCCACATTTTTTTTTCTATGTTGGCTTTATTTTGGACACCCTTCATGAATTTTATAACTACACCACTGCTCACCAATATACTTGTGCTAATTCCAGTACTTTTTATCATGAGTTTAGCTCAAGGTTATGAATAATTTACTCCTAAACCTTTGCCTTCCTAGAAAAGGTGGAGAAGACTCGAAGCACCCATACTTTTCAACATGGTATTAGAGACAGAGAACATTATAACTATGTTGGAATCTTTCTATCTCCAAAAAAAATCACTCTGCATGTGAGATATGTGCGAGTTAAAAACATTATTAAGTAATTAATTAAAAATATGTGCTATTTAATCAGTCAAACATAATTTTAAATGACATTGTCACATGCTTCAACATTTTCAAAGAAAACATAAAGTTTTAATTAGGAAGTATGAATTTAAATTAAACAAATCTCATGAGAAAATAAATTAAAGATGTGGTCAACCTATATACATAAAACTAGACATGGTCATTCTATAAAAGCCCTTTATGAACCGACACTATTGGTGGAAAGTGAAAAAATTCAAATGTTAAGTTTTTCTCTACCTTTCACACTATCTATACTCTTTGTTATTTATTTCACCAAATCCCATTTCTCTCTTTCATTTGCTTTCTCTATTATTATTTTTTTCTCTCTCCCAATGGACAACTCTCATGCTAAGAATATCCCCTTCCTCCTCCTCCCCTTCCCCAATCTCCCCCTCCATCTTCCCCACCTTGTGTTCGCAAGGAGGCTACACCAACTACAGACACTGAGATCTTAGGGGTTTATGGGAGTAGCGCCCCCATCCACTCAGTCAATGCTCCTCCTAGAAAGAAGGGAAGCATGTTGAATGTTGGGAAAGGAACATTTTTGGTTCGGGCAAAAAGGCCTAATGCAAAAGCTTTTGGAGCATTAGCAGCCGAAAGTGTCAACATTGGGCCTTTTGGCCCGAACCTCAAATGTTCCTTCCCCAAAATTCAACATGTTTTCCATCTTTCTAGGATCATTGACTGAATGGATGGAGGTGCTACTCCCATAAACCCCTAAGATCTCAGTGTCAGTAGTTCGTGTAGCCTTCTAGCGAACACAATAAGGGGAAGGGGCTGGTGAAGAGGGTGGGGGAGATTGGGGAGGGGGAGGGGGAGGAGGGGAGACATTCTTAGCATGAGAGTTGATCATTGGAAGAGAGCAAAAAAAATAATAGAGAAAGCAAATGAAAGAGAGAAATGGGGATTTGGTGAAATAAAAAACTTAGAGAAGGATTATATACATAGTGTAAAAGGTAGAGAAAAACTTAACATTTGAATTTGTTCACTTCCCACCAATAGTGTTGGTTCAAAAAAGGCTTTTATGGAATGACCATGTCTAGTTTTACTAGATGGGCATAGCCCGTGCTAGAGCATGGGCACAACACACAAATTAAATTATTGTTCTAACTAAAGAGTAAACAATTCCACTATAACTTCTCATAAATGATTTTTTACATTCATTCTGTAGAACTGAAAATGTGGCTTAAAACATATCCTCTACCATTAAAATTCAATTCAAGAAGTTGATTACAGAGGAATATTAATATCAAAAACTGAAAACAAAATATTATTTGGAGTTTGTATTAACTCTAAACACAATTGATTTACACAATATTTAAGAGTTCCGTCACCTTCTATAGCTACCCTTAAAAATTGCCTAAAAAAATTGTAGAAATGAAGTACATCACTCCTTGAAGTTGAATCATTAGAGACTTCAAGCAACATGACGATTATCATGTCACGCCCTTACATCCACACAATAATGAAAAACATTTTAGAGAATTTTTTTCTATCAATTTCAATTTTATTATTAAAGCTTTTGAGAAAAAAAGGTCCCAACCTCATGTTTAGACTTTGAGATTGGTGAAGGTTCTTAGTAATTTTCAATGTTGATGGCAGCCACATTAGCATTTTCGAGAGTTGCCTCTTTTAAGATAGGTTTCAGCCACTGGACTCTGATAACATTCTCTTGCTCTTGAACAAGCATGTTACCATACCCAAAGATTTTCTCTAGGGTAATTTTTGCTGGTCAAAAGTTAGGGGTCCCTCTCTAGAGTTCCAAAGTTTTTCCTCAATGGCTTCAATTCAAGTGCCTAAAACCCATCATCATATATTCGTGCTCTCAAACCACCGTAGAAATATGTTACCACAACAAATGGATACACATCAGTAATCAACAAAGAAATTTCATTCTGAATTCCTGAGTGTTTGTACCAATAGATTGTCCATGGAAGCAATATACAATCTTTATGATAGCTTCCTCAGGCATGTTGTCACTTCTGAAAATACCCATTCTAGCACCGGCCCAACATTTTATATTTTCATGTGGTGAATATTTTGCGTAGTCAGTTTTTCCATGTGGTGTATGCCTTGCATAGTCGTTTCTTGCCAAAGGATATCAACAAAGAAATAAAAAAAAAAGTGACAAAATATAAAATGAAAAAATATAAAAGCTAAAATAGCATAAAATTAGTGATGATGGTATGATTGATGTGAGAGTAGAAAGCATATATGTGAATCTTTAGGGAAGGGCAAACACAGATCTTCACAAATTCTGCACACAGATGGTACAAACCAAGTAATAGTGTCTTGTGCTTGCATGCAAATTTTACTACATAGGCGCTCTAAATTTCTTAAACTTCTTATCTAGATCAACTCAAACTTGGTACATCAATTTTCTTATACCATTTAACCGCACTGTATGATAATTACACAATGTAGCATAACAAACTAATTTCTACAGTCTACTTACCCCGTTGAGTCCAGCCTCGTCATAATCATTTCTCTTGATCCTTCTACCCTACTCCCTCTCTCCCCTGCTTACTCGAGAAAGGGAATTAAGAGTGAAGATATTAATGAAAGTCGGATCCAAAAAGAGATAATTGGATGAGTCATTCAAAGAGTCAAACATCATACCAATATACCCTGCCTTAACAAAGCAGTGGAAAAAAAGAAAAACATCATGATTAAGTTAAGCATGGAAAATGGATTCTTTTAATGGAATGCCCTCCTTTGGTTCTTAGAGGCAGATCAACAAAAATTTTAATAGATATAAGATTTACTTGAAAAAAATACGAACGCATAATTGTCTCCAAATTAATATAGCCACCTCAACATTTTAAGCATTATATGAAAATCAGGAACCTATCTTAGTATCACTTATTGAAGCTTCATCAAGAGGTTAAATACCAAATATGTTAAATATTGGAGCGCTCACAAAATAAATAGCACATTAGTTGCTGATAAAACAAAAGAACGACCACCCTAATTTCTTCCCAAGAAAATATCAAAATGTACGTATGTAATGTAACAATAAATCACTTGAAGCCTACAATTCAGATCATTTTTTAAAAGAATTTTGATTATACAAGAGAGAATAGTGGAGATGATAGATCAAGTGATTTAGAAGGTACATGGACAACTCAAAAATGACATAGAAATATGACCATAACACAGTCCTCAAAAAGTAAAAAAAACTTACTTGTTACACAATGATACAGTAAACAAAAAAATCAAAAGCTACAAATGTACAATTGATCAATAAGTTAGTGTTGATTTTTGAATGTGTTAGATGACGAACAATATTAGATTCAAAAATTGATCTGCAAATGGGGTTGGTATAGTGGAGATGATAGATTGAGTAATTTAGAAGGTACTTGACAACTAAAAAATGACATAGAAATATGACTATAACACAGCCTTCCAAAAGGAAAAAAACTTACTTGTTACACAATGATACAGTAAACAAGAAAATCAGAAGCAACAAATGTACAATTGGTCAATAAGTTAGTGTTGATTTTTGAATGTGTTAGATGATGAACAGTATTAGATTCAGATTGATCTGCAAATGGGGTTGGTGTAGTGGAGATGATATATTGAGTAATTTAGAAGGTACTTGGACAACTCAAAAATGACACAGAAATATTACCATAACACAGTCTTTCAAAAAGAAAAAACCTTACTTGTTACATAATGATACAATATACAAGAAAATCAGAAGCTACAAATGTACAATTGATCAATAAGTTAGTGTTGATTTTTGAACGTGTTAGATGATGAACAGTATTAGATACATAAAATGATCTACAAATAGGGTTGGTGTAGTGGAGATGATAGATCGAGTAATTTATAAGGTACTTGGACAACTAAAAAATGACATAGAAAAATGACCATAACACAGTCTTCCAAAAAGAAAAAAACGTACTTGTTACACAATGATACAGTAAACAAGAAAATCAGAACCTACAGATGTACAATTGATCAATAAGTTAGTGTTGATTTTTGAATTTGTTAGATGATGAACAGTATTAGATTTAGAAATTTATCTGCAAATGGGGTTGGTGTATTATCTATGTTTTCAATACTAACATGAAGGAGCAGAAGTAACCTGAGAGACTGTGGAGTATTCATGTACAAATACCATATCCAAAGTGATAGTTCTAATTGGAGAGACTACTTGAAGACGCTAGATAAAGCTCTTCCCGGTTGGCAAAGTTGGTGTATGGCATCTCTCTGATTTTTCTACAATTATTGATTGTAATGTTCGTCCTTCTCTTGCTCTGAATATTCCTTCAGCATATGAAAATACATGACACAATACATATTGAATAACTTGAAAATAGAGAATCGACATATTTTAAGAACTTTATCAACACATTGAAACAATACTTTTCAAAAATTTAGAAGTTAGTGAATGAATTTTAAGTACATGAAGTGATGTCTAGTCTAGAGTAAATATGAATAAATAAAGAAAATAGGTGTTCACCAAGGCATGATCCTCAAGTGCGTATCAATTTGGAATACTGAGAATGCAGTAATTTCATTGTTCCTGGATCTTATCTCCTTCTCTCGCTCTCCTTGTCTATGTTTTTCAAAATACATGAAATATACAACGTTTCTCTTTTTCTAAAGTTGTAGTGATTGACGTCTGAAGGATTTTAAGAATATCATATCTTACAACAAAGAATAAGAGAAAGATTTTGAGTCTCACATTGCCCTGTTTGCTCCATTTTACAATGATCCATCCGTTCAGATTTGTTGTTCTTATGATAATAATCACCCCAACCTATAAAAATCATGTAAATATCAAATGTGTAAGTGAGGAATTGCTAAAGTAAATAACGAAAAAAAAAAGTTTGAGAAAGTGGTCGTGGATATTCAATAATAGTGAAAACACTTGTAATATCTTGGAAGTTCAAACTCTAACAAATAAGTATTTTGCACTACTGAAAAGACAAAAGGAATATATAAAGATTTTCAGGTTCAAGCATATACTTCCGACCATATTAATGCTTATACTTAGCAACAGAAGCCAAAAAAATTCATTACTGACCCAGTATCTTCATAATTAACAGGAGAGTATGCTGTAGAAAATTTGTAGAGAAAAAAATGAAAAAGTGTTTTAGTTCGTTCAAACATACTATCGAACACCAATTTTTAAATTAAATTAACCAAATAATATACAATTTAAAGACAGAACACATAATTTGTAATACATCTCATAAGATGTAACGACCCGTTTCCATCGTTATAGAAAAGCCAGCTGGGGAAAATTTGGGGCTGGAAAACTTTTTCATATTATTTGAATTTTTCCCAACCTTGTCCAGATTTGAACGAAATCATAGTCTTTGAGGTGTAGATAAATCTTGTAACAATCGTGTGGATCTATTATGGTTTTGATTACATGAGTAGTTAGATAACTCGTTAATGAATCCGTACGACTTTATAAAATTGAATTCGGGCAAGTAAACCTCCCGAAATTGATCTTAGCGTAAAGGGTATTTTCTGATCGTTGTGAGTTAGAGGCGTGTTGTGAAATGGGATTTTGGAATTTAGTTAATTAGCTCTTTGGCTCAGTTTGGACCGCTTTGGTGGGATAGTTTCCGCTCTAGTGTGGCCACCATAGCAGGATGATGGTAGATGTGGCAGGTACGAGAGACTCAAAATCATAGATGAAAGACGTATAGCTCACTATTACGCAGAAGCCGTTGGGGCAGGGGTTCTGGTCACTTTGGCAGGCCCACTAAACGGGACTGACGTGACTTAGAGTCGTAAATAAACCCCTAAACGACCTTATTTGGCACTTTTCTACTTTTAGAGCTAAGGAACGAACCCCAGACAACTCTTACTCGTTTTTCACCATTCTTAAGGCTAAAGGTATGCTTTTCACTCCCCGAATCCATTCTTCAATCCATAGAACACAATAGAATGGGTGAATATTGATGGGGGAGGGTTTTGTTATAGATTTTATGGTGGTAACAACCCTAAATTGGATAATTGGGAGGTTTGATCTAGGGTTCATAGAATTGTTAGTAATTCGGGTAATTAATAATTGTTTATTGATTACCATAGTATATTGATTGTGGTGTGTGAATGTGATCGGTTGCCACGTTCCGACATAACTAACTTGGATCGGATTGCCACGTTCCAGCATAGATATGGGATCAGTTTTCACATTTCGGCATAAATATGGGATTTGTTGCCATGTTCCAGCATGCTGAATGTTTGAATTTGTGTTCCATGTGAGGACCAGTGATGTGATATAAAATGTGAAACTGATCGTTGTTCATAATTATTGATAATGTTGTATATGTTGATATATATGCATGTGATTATATTGTTGTCTTGACTTGTTTATATTGCACTAGTGGGATAGCCGCGTGATCCTACTAGTACACTATGGTTGTGTACTGATACTACACTTGCTCTTATTTTTGTTGAGTACAGGGTATCTTCAAGCGGCTATTGACAGACCTTGCTTAGGAGATCAGTGATCGTCATTTCGAATTTAAGGGTGAGACAATTCTTTCGGGCTGCCATGGGATTCTCTTTCGCCTATGTCCACCATTTCCGGACTTAAACATTTGTTCTAGTTAGTTGATTAGTCCATTAGTTGGGGGTTATATCCCTTCTTGTTTAGACTTGGATCATTTGTTAGATGTTTTGGTACATTGACTTTCAGGTTCTAGGTTATTCTTTAGCATTATTAGTTATTATTGTTAGACTTTTGTTAGAGTTTATGGGAACTCTATTTTAATTTCCTTAGTGCTAATTTAAATGCCTTAGTTTTTAGATTATTTGTTTGGTTGGGGTTGTAGTAGTGGTTCTCCCACGGGAGTATTAGTGTGAATGCCAATCATGACGGCATGGGTCGTGTCATAAGATTGGACCTTAGTATCTCAATTCAAACATGAATATTCAATAAGGATATCAGAAAAATTATAGAAAACTACCCAAAAGAACAAATGGCAATTACAGACAATGAAAGTGCAATAACTAAAGAAAGATTGCCTTCAAACCTAAAAAAATAAAAAATAGCTCACAATTGGAATGATAAATTTCTTAAGATTAGAAAAAGAATGAGAACCATTAAAAAGAAAATTTGTATAATTTTGGAGAGAGAAATTATGTAAAATATTCATAAACCTAGAAATCAATGAAAGAAAACAATGCTATGCAAATGAAGGGAAAAAAATTAGTGAGCACTTACACGTGTTTGATGAGAAAGAAGTACAATACACGATAAAAAAAGATGTCCAATGACCGATCAAACTCGTCCAGGTTTATAGTACAACTCATAGTGTTGTTGGTACAATTGTTAATTGATTAACCTTTATTTAGAAGAGGGAGTTGGAAAAGAAGAACACAACTCCAAAAAGTTGTTCCAAATGTTAATCAAATTGTACTATATTAGGTCCCACTTTATTAAACAAGTAATGTACTAGCTTTGATAATACATAAAGTATTAATTATAACCTAGTGTGTACTTTCATTTAAGTCCCCACGTGTCTTTGTTAATAAAATTTATAGTACCCATGATATTGAAAGTTTATTTGACAGGGTTTTCTTCTAGCCAACATTGAACTCTCCATCTCTTCTCACCTTTTCAATTTTCACTTTGTTATTCTTTCTCTCAATCATAGTAATGAAGTTGTTGGATTGAAGTTCCAATTTCTCTGCTTCTCATGTATTCAGTTCTTAATCATTGTTACATAATATCTTTTTATATCCTTCGATAGTTTCCTCAATTGTTCGAAAATGTTTTGTCATAGAAGCTTTTTAATGTTTTAGTGGAAGAAACTGATAAGTTAGGTCATCAAATGATGACGAAGTTGATGAAGGTTGCCAAGAATTGGGAACACATGCAACTTTTCCCCCAAAAGTTCTAATGCCTAAATTCATTGTAAAAACATTGCCTCTTCCTATTTAAAAGTATTTCAAGAAAATTAGTCATTATTCCTGTGATTTATCTCTATACAGATTTAATTGAAATTTATAAGCTAATTCCTCTTTCTTGGTTATTTCTGAACGTGTTGCATAATTTCAAGAGATGTTTTTTTTTCTTTCTTTATATTCTATAATTGTCAGTTCTATTGTGGTTTTGCTAAAGCATTGAATTTTAAGTTATAAGTTTGTAGCTAAGGTTTATATTAGTATTGTCATAACTTTTGCTGCTATGTTGAGAATTATGTAGGTAATTCATGGTTTTACATGATAACCGCGGCAATGATTCTTCTTAGTATAGAAATTTGATAAATTTAGTTGAATTTTGGTTTGATAGGTTTGACCTGTAGAGACAGTAAATTTCATTAACTAATCTCTTTATTTTTGTTAGAAATTATTTCATATTTTCCTGTCAAAAAGTACTTCAGTGATTTACCAAAGCATTTAACTTTTGGTTAATATACTTTGTATTAGAGGTGAGACTTTTGAAGGACCAAAACATATTCCACTAATTGTACTGCATGCTTTATAGAAAGTATTTTTCAATTTTGCATCATTTTTAGGCCTGTAAAGTGTTGTAAATGTTAATGTCTATATTGATGAGAATAAATTATATCTCCACACAAGTTAACTCTTATCACTATAGGTGTAAGTACCTCTTTGTCTTCCAAAATTAGATTTTGGAATATGAGTTTTTTCTCTAGTCTTTCTCAGTGCCGGCTCTATGCTTTGGAAAATAAGGCTTTTGCCTTTGGCCCCCAAATTTTTATCAATAATAAATTATGAGTTAAAATTTATATACAAAAATTGATTATTTATGATAAAAGTATAATTTTTTAAAATATATATTATTTTATCCACTTTAACATCTTTTGTACTTCGTTAAAAATAAGTATTAATAGTGAAAAGTGTTGAACAAAGTGAGTTACAAATTCTTTTTTATTTCGTTTTAAATTTTAGTTTCAAGCATTACTAAAAGCATATTAAAATGGGATATATCAAGTCGTCAACTTCTTGGGTCAAATTCTATGGTTCTAACTCTTATCTTTATTTAATATTTGTCAACTTATTACTTATAGAATTATGTTAACAATTCATATAATAATTGTCTCACTGAAAGGATGTTTTTCAATGTTGTTAATAAAATCTTACCTAAAACTAATAACTGAAAAAATAATATTAAAATACTAATAATCTTTATCTAAATAGTGTAAGAAAAATAATTTTTTAATAAATACATATATGAAGTTTGTTTATATTTTAGGCCTCGAATTGAAATTTCACTTTAGACCCCCAATCACATTGAGCCACCCCTGGGCTTACTCTTGCTCTACTCATTTTCACAATTTGGACTTAACATGTCCAATTCGGTGTTTTGGTTGTTATTCGATTGATATTCAATCTTTGTGCCATATGCGTGCTAGGAAAATGGCTTTATCAACAATAGCAGCAAGAAGTACTGTACAAATCATCCATATAACATTTCTTCTCAAAAAGGTTCACCAAATAAAATACTTATTTGGTAAAATTTTGAAAAAAATAGAAACATGCAAGTTGAAAATTTTCATAGAAATCATTAAATCTATAAAAAAAAAATAAAAAAATAGAATTAATATTTTCAACAGAAATGGAACTTCTTGGATGAACACTGCATTAAAGAATTGAACCAAAAGCAATTTAGATTGTACTATGATGCATTTAATATTTTACTGTTTGTGGCCCAATTTCATTGCCAATAAAATTTCATGCATTTTTCTAGAGACATATGTATTTTGAAATGTCAGACGTGTCTTTATTTTCTTGTTGATTATGCTTGCTACAAAGCATAGACCTTGGCTTTTTATTTCCACTTCCCAGAACTTTCTTCATATTCCATCTTCTAAAAGTGTTGTTGCAGTTTAAGATATTTCTTATCCCATTGTCTTCTTCCCTCTTCAATTTTCTTGGTGCTCAAATGATAAACTGAGAATGACAGTTGGATTTTTATTTCTAATAAAAGGGGAAAATCAAAATGGGTCATTTCTAATAAGGGGTAATACATGGCTGAAAATTTGACTTTTCCATTCAAATTTCCTTCTAACCAAATGGGTAAATCAAAATGAAAGTTTGTATCTTCAATGTTTTTCCCAATTTTTGGTCGTCAACAAAGGGAATAATCGAAATGGTATTTCTATTCATGCAATAGACAAATTCAGTTTCTTTGTTGATATTGAATTTGTAATTAGTCTTATGTCATTTGGTTGATGTACATGTTTTGAACTGTGAGTGTATCTTAGGATAGTTTTGAGCATTGATGACCTCACTGAATTTATCCACTCTATTTGACATCCCATTTATTGGGTGGGAAGTCTCAAATTGGAAATAAAGATGTGAGTTTGAAGATCTTGATATTAGAATTTATGAAATATCCCTCATCAATTGTTGTTGCACATGTTTTGTCACCCTTTGCAATAAATTTTGAGCGGTCTGTTGTAGCTTGAGTTTAATCGTCATAAAAACATTGACATTTTTTTGGGTTCAAAACAATGATTTAATCTCGCACCAACGTGTGGCTTTTAGTCTTTTCCATAACCGTTCTAACATGGACAAGTTATTGATATCAAAATCTAATTAACGGAATGAGGTATTTATACAAAAACTAGTCTTTTAATCCGATGATTTTTAGTCATAGTGACTTATTTGATAATTCTCATAGTTGTCAATAGCAACAACATACCCAGTCAAATTCCACAAATAGAGTATGGAGAGGATAAAGTGTAAGAAGAACTTATCTCTACCTCATGAAAGTAGAGAAGTTGTTTCCAAATTTTCATAGTTGTCCAATTGTCTTATTATGTTGGTATGATCATATAAGAAGCCTCTTGTTGAAGTAATTGAAGGAGTTGCAGCAAGAAAAATTAGTGTTCGAACAAAATAGTATTTTGGCACGACAACGGATGAGGTTACCTACTTTTATTTCGGGTTCTTATGGATTTAACTCCTTTGTGATTAAAGACGTTTGATATACGTGACAATTAATACTTTTGGATCTTTGCTCACTTTTATAACTATACCTCGATTTAGCTAATGTGACAGAAAACAATCAAGGCTTAGAGACAGAACAAGAAGTTGGCTAAACTATGGGAAGGGTTGATTTTAGATTCTCTTGATTTTCAAGTCCTTCAGGTACAATCTCTCATACTTTTTTCAGGTTCTTCAAATTTTGGCCCCTTTTTATTCAAAAAGAAACCATAATGTTCTGTTTAGTGTACTGATAATAGTTAGTGAAGATTATGGTGTTGTATTTTGTATTTAGTGCATATTGCATTTGATCACTTCTGTTAAGTCTTGGAAAAAAAATAAGTACGTAAACATTTATGTAGATGTGCTAAGGTGAGGAATTGCAATCAGGTGCTTCCTGAGATGCAACTAGAAGAGAGATATATGGTACATAAATAAAATATAAAGAAATAGGGCAAGTGTGACATTTTATTGTTATTAGCATTGGTAGCCAAATACGTGTGAATATGAGAAGAAAAGGTCAAATATGTGAGGATTATGAGATAAAAGCATAGTCTCATGTTTCTTAAAGCTAAAAGCAAAAAATACTTGCTAATTTACAGGTTTCAAGACGAACCAAACTCAAAGACCCGTTCCTATTCTTACTATTGACAAATGTCTATTATAGTGTGTAACATCATAACCATGAAGAATAAGAGAAATGTAGTATATTGTTCATTTATGCTATTCTTACATCTAGATTGGAAAAAAAATATGCTACTTCTATCTCACTGTACGTCTCATTTCAAGGTACACTAACAATATGATTTAGAAGGAGATGATCTACATGGAAATAACAGACCATCGATTGAGTTCAATTCTCAAGTTAGCTATGTCTAAGATATTAGGATTAGATAAGAAATTTTGTTAGTAATTACTGGTGTCATCTTATTTTTCATGTATGGAAGGCCTAATTGTCTTAAGAATAACACTTGTATCTATAGTTATGTTGTTATAGGTTCAGAAAAACATTTCTCTCCTTAATTGTAGGTTGGAGTAAGTACTTTGGCTAATTGTTACAATTTAAATATGATTTATCATTTTTTGCCTCGTAGGTTGTAGTTAAATTCACCTTTAAAAAGCACAGTAGCTAATGTTGTGATCTTTCATTGACTATCTATATTTACTCTATTCTGGCATCAATCATTGATCAACCTTTGCACATAATCGACTTTTCCTTGCGTCAATCATATCAACATATGCAATTTTAGCATAATTTTTTTTTGATGTGCTACTTTTGAACCTTTTTTTATTGTTCGCTGCTATCCTTTGTCATCAAATGATTATGCACAACATCCACAACTTGAAAATATAAAATGTTGGGCCCGCGCTAGCAATGTAGCAAACTCAGTGGAGTTGGAAAGAGGATTCCAAGACCTTTCATTTGATATCTTATAGGCCACCTAGCTCATCATGTACTAAAAGTTATTGTCATTTGAAATTGACTCAAAACTCACAACTTAAGCATAACTTACAATATTTTAGATTTTGCTATTTCCAATTTAGTTCTTTCTAATATTAGCTCTTTCAAATACCAAGGTGTTACAAAAATAAACTCATATGAATAGAAAATTACTTTTAAGGCTCCAAACTTTAATACTTTATTAGATCATACAATGGACTACTTTATTAATAGCATATCTACATATAATATATTAATATGTGAGTGCACAAAATAGAAATTACTAACATTGCAATCTCCAATAGTCAATAATTATTGTGTTGAGCTATTTTTAATAGTACTCTAATATTTGTTTGCATTGTTAATTAATTGGTTCAACTTGATCTCACCAACAGGGCTGGTGCTATGGATTGGACACCCTTCGCCGAAAAATTACATGATATATATATATAGATCAAATATTCTTTTTTTAAATCAAATTTGAGCTCGAAGCTCGTTTATTCAATTTTAAATATCAAAAATACTTGTCTGTCTGGCTTAACATTGAAAAGGAAAGTAAGCCCAAATATATCAATACCCTTTTTTATTTCTCACCCTATTTTTAACACTTTCCCTAACATTTGTTTCCAAATCCTCCTCTTTCATATTCTTCTCCACGTCACCTTCATGATTCTCCTTTGTCTCCTTTAGATCATCAACATTCAACCATGGTGTTGTACCACTACACATCTTCAACATCTTCAATAGGTACTGCTCCTCCCTTTCTTCCTCCTTTATGTTTCTAATCTCTCCTTTATCTTGGTTTAGTATGTTATGATTTATGGATCTAACACCGTTGCTAGCTGTGGATCCAAATATACTACTCTCGATCTTCCTCTCTATGACAATGGACGATGTGATTTGGCTGTATAGTCCTCAACTTTTGCTGGTTTCCTCTTTTGTAAGCAGGTAGCTCTTTATTTCTCGCCAATTTTAAGCACTAGTATTGGCAAAATTTTGAGGTGTACATATAAAATCTTGTGAGGCTCACCATGTCTTGATTAATGTAAATGTGGTCCATAGTGGTTGTCCATGTCTTTTATCTTTCTGGTCTTAATTCTGAACCTTACGATTTGTGCTTTATCCATGTTTAGAATTCTTCTACAATTAGTTGGTAGTTGTTCAAACTGCTTGTATTTTTGTACCTCCGACTTACTGTAAGCATTATTCTGCTAGCTAATTTCCTTCCCTATATACCTTCTGAACTTTGAAGTTGTTTTGTTCCACAATATGTCTTACTTATTCTACTATGTCTAGTATCTCCCATGGTATTTTCCATTCCCTAAGTATCATTTTCATGATTCCTAGTGATCAGTTTCTAGAATAACCTTCCTAAGCTTTTTTTTTTTATACAGTAAATTAGCCCTCTTAGTACTGTTGTCATGTCAAATATTACTTTATACTGATATATTAATCATTTTGAACACCCTAAACAACAACAATGAGTCATAGCTCAGTGGCATAAGTGTGTCCAATATGTACACAATACCCAAGTTTGAATCACTGCATCTATGTTTTGCATATTTTGTTTAATGTGGTCTGCAGTAAAATGGTTAATTAAATGAAAAACGAAATACTTTGTTGTATATAGAGTGGTAGCTTGGTGGCAACAGTGTGAAGAAGTATTTTCGTCATTGAGGTTCAATTCCCTATGGCTACATTTTTTTTTCTATGTTGCCTTTATTTTGGACACCCTTCACGAATTTTCTGCCTACGCCACTGCTCACCAATATATTTGTGCTAATTCCAGTACTTTTTATCATGAGTTTAGCTTAAGGTTATGAATAATTCACTCCTAACCATTTGCCTTCATAGAAGGACGGAGGAGACTCGAAGCACCCAAACTTTTCAACATGGTATTAGAGACGGTGAACATTATAACTATGTTGAAATCTTTCTATCTCCAAAATGAATCAGTCCATATGTGAGAAAGGTTTGACTTGAAAACATTATTAAGTAATTAATTAAAAGTATGTGCTATTTAATCAGTCAAACATAATTTTAAATGACATTGTCACACACTTCAAGTTTTTCAAAGAAAACATAAAGTTTTAATTAGGAAGTAAGAATTTAAATTAAACAAATCTCATGAGAAAATAAATTAAAGATGTGGTCAACATATATACATAAAACTAGACATGGGCATTCCATAAAAGTCCTTTGTGAACCGACACTACTGGTGGAAAGTGAAAAAAAAATCAAATGTTAAGTTTTTCTCTACCTTTCACACTATATATATAATCCTTCTCTAAGTCTTTTATTTCACCAAGGCAAGCAATTGCTCATCAGGAAACTCTTCGCGAATCTGCCCCTCATTCTGCACATAAGATAAATCCTCTAATCTGGACAGATCATTAAATATCTGGTTCACAGTTCCCTTCCTATCTCTCTTATCTCTAGATCAAACTCTTGTAATAGCATAATCAACCTAATTAGCCTCGGCATGGCATCCTTCTTATTAAACAAGCACCGAATTGCAGCATGATCAGTGTAGACTATAACTTTGGTTCCCACCAAGTATGATATGAACTTATCAAATGCAAACACTAATGCCAGCATCTCCTTCTCAGTAACAGTATAATTTGATTGGGCTACATCAAGTGTCTTGCTGGCATAGTAGATGGAATGAAACATCTTATCTTTTTGCTGCCCAAGCACTGCCCCAACTGTTATATCACTAGCATCGCACATAAGCTCAAATGGAAGCTCCCAGTTTAGAGCAATCAGAATAGGAACTTCTATTAACTTGTCTTCAGAAACTCAAATGCCTGCAAACACTTCTCATCAAAGAAAAACTTCATCTCTTTCTCTAACATGTTGTACATAAGTGTTACAGTCTTAGAGAAGTCCTTGATGAACCTCCTATAAAACCAAGCATGGCCTAGAAAGCTTCCAACTCCCTTTATTGTGATGGGGGTGGAAACTTCTCAATAACCTCCACTTTGGCTTTGTCTACTTCCATCCCATTCTGGGAGATTTTGTGCCCTATCACAATTCCCTCTCGAACTAGAAAATGACACATCTCTCAGTTCAACACCAGGTTTGTTTCTTCACACCTAGCAAGAAATCTGTCAAGATTAGTCAAACAAAGTTCAAAAGACTCACCAAGCATCAAGAAGTCGTCCATGAACACTTCAACAAAATCCTCCACCATATTATGGAAGATTGCCATCATGCATCTCTAAAATGTTGTCGGTGTATTGCATAAGAGGAATGGCATGCGCTTGAAGGCATACGTGTTATACGAACAAGTGAAGGTAATCTTCTCTTGGTCCTCTGGTGTAATAACAATCTGATTGTACGCTGAGTAGCCATCAAAGAAGCAGTAGTATTCCTGACCCGCTAATTTATCCAACATCTGATCAATAATAGGTACCGGGTAATGGTCCTTTCTA
The DNA here is from genome assembly GCA_037074985.1 of Solanum bulbocastanum. Lineage (NCBI taxonomy): Eukaryota > Viridiplantae > Streptophyta > Magnoliopsida > Solanales > Solanaceae > Solanum > Solanum bulbocastanum. Next base: position 22,914,163 of record CM073599.1, read on the forward strand.
GTGGCATCATTTAACTTCCTGTATTCCATGCAGATGCGCCACCCCATCACTATTCTTGTAGGGATTAACTCATTCTTCTCATTAGTTACCATAGTCATTCCACCCTTCTTGGGTACACACATTACTGGACTCACCCACTTACTATCTGATATGGGGTACATAATCCTGACATCTAACCACTTGATCACATCTTTTCTCACCATATCCTTCATCACTGGATTCAGTCTCCGCTGATGTTATGCACTCGGCTTATGCCAATCCTCCATGTAAATTTTATGCATGCACAATGCGGGACTAATTCCATGGATGTCGGACATTGCCAACCCAATGTTTCTTTTCTCTTCTTTAAAATGATTAGAGCTGCTTCCACCTGTGCATCAGACAATGCTGCAGAGAAAATAATCGATAAAGTTTTATCTTCACCCAAAAATGCATACCTAAGGTGGGATGGCAATGCTTTTAACTCTAGCTTGGGTGTTTCTTCAATGGAGGGCTTGGGTGGAGCACCCAACACCCTATTTAAAGGCTTCCAATGATCTCTAAATGTACCTACAAGTGTCACATCAAAACATTGCACCATTTCATGTGCCTTAGCATCCCCATAGATATCATCTCCTACTAACACTCGCTCTACAAGGTCCTTAGATACAATGTATCGAGCCTCTGCCTCAATATCTATCACAATTATGGCAAACAACTCCTCATAAACAACTAGCAGCTTAATGCCTTGTACACGTCGAACACTTCCACTTTATCATGTGCCCGCATAGTAAGTTGCCTAGTTGCTCCATCTATCATAGCCCGCCCAGTAGCCAAGAAAGGTCTTCCTAAGATGAATGGGACCTTAGGATCTAGATCAAAATTCAGCACAATAAAGTCTACAGGGAATATCAATAATCCCACTTGCACTAACACATCCTCTACAGCACCCTCAGGCCTAGCAACAGATCTATCAGCCAACTATGAGATGATGGTAGTAGGTTTCAGACTACCCAACCCCAACTTTTTGTATAATGAAGTTGGCATCAAATTGATACTAACTCTTAGATCACACAATCCTCGCACATGAATGCTCTGCCATATAGTGATCTGAACCGTAAAGCTACCCGGATCTTTCAATTTAGTGGGCAACTTATGTGAACTTGCTTTAAAAGAGAGAGAAACTTACCAAAACATTCATCCTCCTTCTATTTCTTAAACTTTTGAGGAAATGGGGGAGGTGGTTTCATTATTGGTTGCACTCGTTCTTCTTGTGCAACAACCTCACTCTTTTTATTCGCATATACTGTATTTATTTTGTTTGGAGCAAGCTCCTCCAATTGCAAACCACTACGAGTACCTACCGCGTTTACCTGTTTGGGATTTGGATAAGTGTTTCCTAGCAAACCTCCTTGCGGTCATGAATTCTAGACACTAGCAAAATCCCTGAATTGCTTCTCTAAATTCTGTGTATACAATATATTATTTCTCACATCACCAGCTAACTGGGCTTGATCAGCCATGATCTTTTTCATCATCTTCTCCATGCTCATATTACTAGACTGCTTATTTGGCTGTTCCCTTTGAACCTGTGGTTGGTACCCTTGTGCATTTCCTTGGGGTATGTACTGATTTTGTCCTTGAGCTTGATTTTGATTTCCACCCCAAGAAAGTTTGGATGGTTGCACCAACTCGGGTTGTAAGAGTTTCCATAATTCTGCTGGCCTCCTCCTAGTTATGCATTACCTACAAAATTAATAGAATCTGGGTTCGCACCACATACCTCTACACTATGGTCACCACCTCCGTAGATCTCACGCTAAGTTGGTGGTTGTTGAACTGCATTCACCTGCGCGGGCTGTCGTACCAATGCTAGATTGCTGAAGTGGGTGTTCATCATATTTTGCATTGTAGCAATCTGTGCAGTTAAAGTAGTCACTGCATCTACTTCCAGCATACCTGTAGTTTTTTGTATCACAGGTTTCACCCCTCCACCATCCTATTCGGGGTTAGTTTAGCAGGGTGAATAGCTCAGCATATCTATTCTCTAAAGCCTGACCACCTCCAGCTGAATCAAGTAGAATTCTGGTGTTAGGCTCCAGTCCTTCAATAAAGGTATGGACCAACACCTCATTAGATTAATGATGATGTGGGTATCTCATCAACATTGATTTAAACCTATCCCAAGTGTGGTACAAGTTCTCTTCCCCTTTCTGTCTAAAACTCAGAATGTCGTTCCTCAATTTAGTTGTTTTCCCAGATGGAAAAAGACTGATGAGGAACTTCTGTGCAAGGTCATTCCAGGTGGTAATTGAGTTTGCAGGCTCTAAATTTAACCATCTTTTTTCTTCCCTAAGCAGAGGAAAGGGGAATAGAGTAAGGCTTACATAATCCTCGTTTACTCCAGTTGGAGTGTAAGTATCACTCATCTCGAGGAAGTTTTGGATATGGAATGTTGGATACTCATGCGATAGACAAGTGAACTGCCAATTAGTATGCAATAGTTGCACCATACTCTGCTTTAGTTCAAACTTTTCACCAGCTGTAGGTTTCTGGATACATGATGTCACATTGGTGATACGTGGGATTGCCACGTCTCTTACCTTCATCTCAGCCATTCTTTCAGGTTCGTCTTGCTTAACTCTTGCTACTGGAGATGTTGGTTCAGTAGAAAGAAGAGGGACTGGGTAAGTAAGTCGTCTTAGCTATCTCCGGTAGTGTACGAATCTTTCCGGTTCAGCTGAGGCGATACCAATCCTTGATCGTCGTCCAGTTTGAAATTCCAATACAACCTGCAACAATGAAATGCTAAGATCAAGTTGTCAACACTTGTTTTTTAACTTCAGAAATTAGAAAAATCAAATAATTCCTAATTCTAAAGTCCCTGGCAACAATGCCAAAAACTTGTTGCGCCCAAATCGCACATGCAAGTGCACGTGATCACTCAAGTATTAAAGTGGCTCTTAAAAATAGTCAGGTATCGTACCCACAGGGACTTATGTTTAGAATCACTTAATTTCTCCAACTTTCAGCTAAGCACAAGTCTTATCAATATTTCAAAAGTGATTAATTTTATAATTCTAAAAGTTAAACAAAAATGTAACAAACACGATTCAATTTCAAGGGTTTAACAAACAATGATTGGGTAAGGTCCAGCGCTACAACTTTTATTAGGATTCATGCAATTAATATCATTTAAATGGGTATTTATCAACTATCAAACCAATGAATCACAGGGTTATATGTATGATCATGGTCTCCCGACCTCTAATCGCATACGATAAATGATAACCTAACTACATCAATGAGCAGGGATTGGCTAGATCAATCACCAAGCATTACCATTTCTTCATGTATAGTGACCAAGCATGGTTTCTAGGTATATCCCTATCCTATATGCAAATTAACCCTAATTCTTAAGAGTTAATCATGCTCTTTATGCCCCACGTTCTATCCTTTTATTCCTCTCCCAAGTTCAATTCGGACAATGTATTTATTTTAATGGTGATTAGTCATGAAATACAAAAAATAAGAACATAAGAAAGATTGGTATGATAATTGATATTAACCCAATGAAAAAGCAATAGATTACAATCATCCTGTAGCCACAACCCTAGAACTAGGGTATTTAGCTATTCATAATCAAAGATTCAATCAAACAATGTTTAATTAAAAGATCGAAAGTAAAAGAGTTTAGGAAAGAACCCTAAAAATGATGAAAATGTTCTCCCAAGTCGTTGTTCTTCAAAACCCAGAAAAAGAAATGATTAATAAAATAAAGTATTAGCCTATTTATACTAAAAGTCGAAACGGCCAAAACTGGGACATCAGGGCGCGACGCGGAGTGTGTTCAAACTTCCATTTGAATGCAGTTGCTCTTCTCCGCAATGCGAGCACTCCACATAGTGTTCTGCCTAAATGTGACTCTCTTGAATTAATTTAAGACTCCCTCTCCGCGACGCGGAGTGGATACCGCCTTGCCTTGAAATCTTTTTCTTCCTTGCTTCTTTTCGACTTGAATCATTTGTGTTCCCCATTGTCCATTTTCATGCTCATTTCTCCCATTAAGCTCACCTACACAACTAATCATATTGGTTAGCTTATATACAACCAAAAGACTCGATAGGACTATAAACAAACAAATATTGAATTCAAACTTAGCTTAAATACGGGCATTATTAGATTTCTAGGAATATAAATATGCCTAAGATCAGGTTGCCACATTTGTGTTAATTTGAAGTTGTTACTGTCTTAGAGATATTAGGTTTTAGAGACTAATCTAATCTCTTTTGAAATCTTTAAATTATATAAATCATTAGTAGTTTTCTATAAATTCTTTGTAGTTTTTCTTGCTCAAAGAACTTTAATGTATTTGAGCTTTAATCAAAGCTTTTGTATATTTGTTTTGCATTAAACGTCTATTTTATGTGTCAATTAGTGAATTTAGATCACTAACTGAGAGTCACCTTTTATAGGTGAATATACATCTAATTATTTTGATCACATTTTTCAATTTGTTTCTTTCTTACGGAGCTTTTACTTATTTGTGCTTCAATTTATATCCGTTTTTGAGTTTTAAATATTCAAATTGAATAATGCAAAGAAAATGTTAAATCAGGGAGAAGGAAGTAAATACAAGGAATCAAAGATGTCAACTGATAAAACATTGGAGGTACCAATTCTCTCTCACACACACTACCATTTATAAATATTCAAAAATCGTCAAAAATATTTTTTATTTACTTAAATATTTTTTTAATTAGTTTAGTTTAATTATAATTTATATTTTTGAGTTAGTTCGTTTATAATTAAGTTAATTATTTTATTTTGTTAAGATTAAGAAGCTCCGGTGTTGACCTTACCCAAAGGATTGGATGGTTTTGTGGTGTATTGTGATGCCTCTAGAGTTGGGTTTGGATGTGTGCTTATGTAAAATGGTAAGGTTATTGCCTATGCTTCAAGGAAACTTAAAGTCCATCAGAAGAATTATCCTACCCTTGATCTTGAGTTAGCGGCGGTTGTTTTTGCCTTAAAGATATGGAGGCATTATTTGTATGGGTCCATGTTGATGTTTTCACCAATCATAATAGTATTAAATATGTGCTTAGTCAAAAGGACTTGAATCTTTGCCAAAGAAGGTGGCTTGAGTTATTGAAGGATTATAACATGAGTGTCCTTTATCACCCCGCTAAAGCTAATGTGGTAGCGGTTGCTCTTAGTAGATTATCGATGGGTAGTGTGGCTCATGTAGAGGATGAAAAGAAAGAGTTGGTTCATGATGTGCATAGGTTGGCCCGACTAGGTGTTCAACTAATGGACTCCGTCAAGGGTGGTTTGATGGTCCATAATGGTTCCAAATCGTCCTTTGTGATAGATGTGAAGTCTAAGCAAAGTCTTGATCCTATCTTGGTTGAGTTGAAAGAGGCAGTACTTAAAAATTCCATTGAGACTTTCTCCCAAAGGGGAGAGAGGGTGATAAGGTATCAAGGTAGGTTATGTGTGTCACACCCTGAGCCTACGTATACCCTGGACGCGGCCGGCACTTGAGAACCATTGTTGGCCCCAAGCGAATCCTTAGCCTGGCTTACTTACTCAGCGGAAAACTATATGCATAAATATAATGATCAATTAATATACTCCATTGAATAATAAGATAATTTAAGAATGTTCAAAAGTCAAACATTCAACTTGGCCATAATGGGAACTCAAGTCTTAACATATGAAATGAAAATGCAAAGACAACTGAACTACTAACTATCTGACTGTCTATGAAGCCTCTAAAAATTTGAGATGGATGTCGGACAGGCCCACGACATCCTTATGAACTAATAATAAAACTGAAAGCAATAAAAGGGATGCTTCGAAAGCAAGGAGGCTCACCACAAGTCTTTGAGTCCTCAAACTAGAACAATGAAGCGCTGGATGTTGTTCCTGGTAACATCATAATAAGATGTAGGCCAACTAGCATCAGTACATTAAATGTATGAGTGTGCGAGTTGGAATGCTAAATACAACTTAAGCTTGAAAAGGATCTGAAAGGAACACTTACCTTGGCTTTACTCAACTCCTGAATAACTTAACTCAATAAGGCAATAAACATATGCAATATATAGAAATCTTGTAAAACAGTGGAAAACAACTTAGTTCGTTAAAGAAAATGCAATAACAAACTCAACTTTACTCATATAATAAAGTAATGTAGTTTCTGTGGGAGATTCTCTAACTGACAACCACCACTATGAGCCTAAGTGGTGATACAACGTCTTGCCCACACTGCCAGGACTGTCCTATACTTTGTCTTCATATAGAAGGCTTAACTAAGTAGATCCACTAGTTTATGCTAAAAGCATCTTAAGAAGACATCTAACAAGCATGGTCCTTTACTACCCATGATGGCTACATGGTTTATGGAGACTTGAGTTAATATAAGCTCACATCCCCAAATCAGTGCTCAATACTACTCCCAAAATATACTTAGCTCATATGATTTAAAATTAAAACTTCTTTCTTTTGTTTGAGATAATTACTTTAAACTTTAGCTTAAAAGCTTTCTTGGAAATCGATGTTTCCCTTTCTTATTCAAATGTGAAAACATTTAAAACTCTTGGGAATACTTAGTTCCCTTATAGCTTTTTGAGAAATGAACTCAACTCTTTACTCTTTGCTTAACTTAAAACTTGAGACTTAAAATAAGGCTAAAACGTTTGTGAAAGACTTTAGAAAAACTTTATAGCTTCTCTTGACTTGCTTCTTAACTTCTAGACTTGATTCTTAACTTCTCTTGGCTTCGATTCTAACTTTTCTTGAATTGGATTATGGATTCAAGGTTCATGATCTCATATTTATTAATGATTTCTTGATGTTTAGATGTAGCTAAGAGTGTTGGAATCAACAAAGAAACATAAATACATTGCTAAGGAAGAAGTATGAAAGGATGGGGGACGAATGGGGAGAACTGGTGTCCCTGGCGCTCTGAGAGGCACGGGGCGCCAGCCCTCAACATTCAGTGACTGGTCTGGGGGGTGTGGGCTGGTGTGGCGCCCCAAGGGTGAAGATTTAGAGATACTTTTGGGGTGCGATGCCCCACCCTTATCCCGAGGTGTTTGACGACTTTTCTTCTCTGTTTTTCATCTCTAAACCAACTTCAATAGTTCCTTCCCCAAACACTTAGAATCATTTATACCCTCAATATATGATAGATTCAAACTGAAATTACACCTAGAAACATGAATCAAATAGAATGCAAGAAACTCCAACAACACAACCCACAAGAAATTCAAATGAAACTTTCGACAATGTTCATCAAGAACCCAATTTCTAAACTTTCAAAGACTTAATTTCACTGAATTGAATCATGGTTGGCGCATGTATGAAATAATCCAATTCAATGTGATCTCACATACCTCATAGGGATCACCCTTGACGAAATCCACACGCAAAATTCCAAGAAATCGACGAATCTTGAACGTTCTTCTCCTTTCTCCTCTTTTCCAAGCCCTAGCGTGAAATTCACTTTTCTAAACTGACTAAAATCTGAATTTATCCCAATTAAACTCCTAAAAATGAATTAGAATAATTAGGTAAGGAAAATACTAAATTACCCTTCTAAAATTCGGATCAGACTTTCCTTATTCGAATAGCCAAACTTCCAAAGGGCATAGCTCACTCATACTAACTCAGAATCGCGCAAACTCCATGGTGTTGGAAAGTTTATCCCAAGAGATTTCCAACCATATCTGGAAATACACCTAACTCATGCTGATCTAGGATTTATGTCCATTTGAAGTTGGTCAAAACTCAACTTATTCTAACTTAACAAAATTTTCAGATTTTCATTCTTTCCAAAAATGACTATTTCTAATTATTAGATTCTTCCTAGTTATTTCAAATTGCGAAATGTTACAATATCTCCCCCTTGGGAGCATTCATCCTTGAATGAGATTACTCTTACTAGGCTAAGGGTTACAACATACAGCATTCAGTTCAAGCACCCCACAAGCAAATGCAAAACAACATGCAAACTTATAAATAAATACTAAGGAAGGATTAGTACCTTAATTTGGAACTTCTCTAGATTCGAAGAGATGTGGATATCTCTTCTTCATATCCTCCTCAGCTTCCCAAGTAGCTTTTTCAACAGATTGGTTCCTCCAAAGGACTTTTATTGATGCTACCTCTTTTGTCCTCAACTTGCAAACTTGGCGATCTAGAATTTGAATCGGAATCTCTTCATAAGATAAACTATCATTGATCCTAATATCTTCAGTTGGTATGATCAATGAAGGATCGCCCATGCACTTTTTCAACATAGAGATGTGAAACACCGGATGAACCGCGATTAACTCTTGTGGTAGCTCCAACTCATTAGCTACTTTGTCAATCCTCTTGGCTATTCGATAAGGCCCAATATATCGGGGACTAAGTTTCCCCTTTTTACCAAATCTCATGAAGCCCTTCATGGGTGAAACTTTTAAATACACCCAATCATCTACTTCAAACTCTACCTCTCTTCTCCTAACATCCCTGTAGGATTTCTGACGACTCTGTTCCATCTTCAACCTCTATTGAATCACTTTCACCTTCTCCATGGCTTGATGAACTAAATCTGGTCCTATCAACCCTGTTTCACCAACTTCAAATCATCCAATAGGAGATCTGCATCTTCTCCCATAAAGAGCTTCATAAGGAGTCATTTAGATGCTAGAGTGGTAACTGTTGTTGTAAGCAAATTCAATAAAAGGTAGGTTATAATCCCAATTACCTTTGAAGTCAATCACACAAGCCCTCAACATATCCTCTAAGGTCTGAATAGTGTGCTCTACTTCACCATCTGTACGAGGATGAAAAGCAGTACTCAAGTTCACTTTTGAATCCAAGCCTTTCTGGAGTGACTTCCAAAACTGTACAGTAAATTATGCACCTCTGTCTAAAATAATGGAGACTGGAACCTCATGAAGTCTAACCACCTCTTGAAGAAACAACCTAGCATAATCTTCTATCGAATGAGTAGTCTTTACCGATAAAAAGTGGGCTGACTTTGTCATTCTGTCGACAATCACCCAAATAGAATCATGCTGCTTGCGAGACCTTGGTAAACCTGTGATGAAGTCAATATTAATCATCTCCCAAACCACCAGGCCTTTGGTGCTCTACTTTAACTTGTTGGCAACTTGGGCACTTAGTAACAAATTCTACAATACCCTTCTTGATACTATTCTACCAATACACCTCTCTCAAATCACGATACATCTTTGTGGAACTCGAATGAATGGAATATTTGGAGCTATGAGCCTCCTCCATGATCCTTTCTTGGAGTCCATCCACCATTGGTACACACAACCTACCTTGATATCTCAATACTCTATCTCCCTCTTGTTCAAAAGCTAATACTTTTTGCTTATGAACATTTGCCTTCAATTCAACCAAAATGGGATCTTGGTCTTGCTTTTCTTTCACTTCTGACACTAATTAAGATTCATCCCCATTCATCACTACTACTCCTCCTTCTGTGGAATCCATCTGTCGGACTTCTAAGCGTACAAGTTTATGCACATCTTTCACTAACTCTTTCTTTTATTCCTCAACATGGGCGGTACTACCCATAGACAACTTGCTTAAAGCATCAGTAACAACATTAGCCTTACCTAGGTGGTAAAGAATACTCATGTCATAATCCTTGAGTAATTCTAACCACCTCATTTGTCTAAGATTATGCTCTTTCTAAGTGAACACATACTGAAGACTCTTGTGATCAGTGAATACATCTATATGAACACCATATAAATAATGATGTCATATCTTCAAAGCAAATACTACAGCAGCCAACTCTAAGTCATGGGTTGGGTAATTCTTCTCATAAACTTTCAACTGTCCGGAGACATAAGCTATAACTTTGCCATTCTACATTAGCACACAACCCAAACTGACTCTAGACACATCACAATACACCACAAAGCCTTACATACCTTCTGGTAAGGTCAACACTGGGGCAGTAGTCAACCTCTTTTTGAATTCCTGAAAGCTTTTCTTACAAGCTTCCGACCATTGAAGCTTCACTGTTTTCTAAGTCAACTTGGTCAAAGGGGATGAAATAGATGAGAACCCCTCTACGAATTTTCTATAATAGCCCACCAAATCCAAGAAACTCCTAATATCAGTTGGAGATGTGGGTTTAGGCCAATTATGCACTGCCTATATCTTTTGGGTATCAACTCTAATTCCATCACTGAAAACTATGTGGCCCAAGAACGCCACAACTCACATTTAGAGAACTTAGCATATACCTCCTTATCTTTCAAAGTCTAAAGAATTATTATGAGATGGCTAGCATGATCTCCTTCATTCCTTGAATAGATTAGTATGTCATCAATGAAGACGATAACAAACATATCTAAATAAGGTTTGAAAGCTCTATTCATAAGGTCCATGAACGCTGCTGGTGCATTAGTTAAATCCAACGACATGACCAGAAACTCATAATGACCATAATGGGTCCTAAATGGTGTCTTGAGAATATCACACTCCCTTACTTTCAACTGATGGTAGCTAGATATGAGGTCAATCTTAGAAAAATAAGAATCACCCTGAAGTTGATAAAAAAGGTCATCGATTCGAGGAAGAGGATACTTGTTCTTGATGGTAACCTTATTCAATTGGTGGTAATCTATACATATCCTAAAGGAACCATCTTTCTTTCTCACAAGCAAGACCAGAGCACACCAAGGTGAGACACTTGGTCAAATGAAACCTTTATCTAGGAGATCTTTCAACTGTTCTTTAAGCTCTTTCAACTCTGTTGGAGCCATTCTGTATGGCAGAATAGAGATAGGACAGGTATCTGGAAGAATGTCTATCACTACTAAAAAACTGCTGAAAAATGACAAAAGTAAAAGTGACGGATGGCGTCGCTCCAAAAAGTAATGCCATTAACCACACAGTCCGTCGCTTTTAAATTAAAATAATTTTTTTTAATTTTTTTAAAAAAGCGATGGACGGCATCGCTTAGTCCGTCGCTTTTTTTCGCGGATTTTTGCGCCAAATATATATAAATAATCAATAATTAGTTATTTTTTATAAATAGCGACGTAGTCCGTCACTTTTATTAAAAGTAGTTATTTATAAATTAAAAAAAAAACCACGCTATCCGTCCCTTTTTATTAATTTTAATTGTTTAATATTTTTTAAATAAGCAACGGACAACATCTTTATGTCTGTCACTTCCTGGTCAAAATATATGGTCAAATATTTTTAAAAAGCGATGGACAGTTTGTCTTAGTTCGTCGCTTTTTGGTCAAAATGTTGGTCAAACATTTAAAAAAAAAGCTACAGACATAGAGACATTGTCCATCGCTTTTTATTAAATATGTAAAAACAGATCCACGATTTCCCCTATTTCTCCATTTGTGAAATTTCCTCTTCTCTCCACTCCTCACAACCACCACTGCATCGCTGCTGCCGTCAGACCCTCCGCTCACTAGCCGCCGCCGCCACCTGCTTCTCCTAAGCTGCCAGACCAGATGCCGCCGCCGCCTCCTGCCTCTCCTCTCTCTTCAATCTCTCCTTCTCCTTTAAGGTTAGGGTTTAATAATGCATCAATTTTTTTTCAAATTAAACTATATTTTGATTTTGTAGCTATATTTGTAATTAGTTTATTGAATTTGTGTTTATTGATTATTAGTTTGAATTAGGATTATTAGTTAGTGAGTAAATTGAAAATTTTAATGTTAGGGTTAGTTTGAATTAGGGTATCTTAGGATTTGTTTGAATTTGGGTATTTCCTGAGTTAATTAGTTTTATTTTGGGATTGTAGGATTAGTTTGAATTAGGCTATAATTTAAGGAGTTGTTTAAATTTGGGTTTTATTTGAGTTTGTTTGTTTTTCAGATTTTAGGACTAATTAGAGTTTGAATTATTATTGAGATTTTAGGACTAATAGTTTGAATTTGGGATTAGAAATAGCTAGCTAGTTTGAATTTTGGATATTAGCACTAGTTAGATTTTAGGATTTTAGGACTAGTTTGAAATTGTGATTTTAAGACTAGTTTGAATTTGGAATTTAATTAGGACTAGTTTGAATTATACTTGAGATTTTAGGACTACTAATACTTTGAATTTGGGATTTTAGCACTAGTTTGATTTTTTGAATTGTAGGAGTACTTTGAATTTGTGATTTTAAGACTAGTTTGAATTTGAAATTTAGGACTAGTTTGAATTATATCTGATATTTTAGGACTAATAGTTTGAATTGGGGACACTATCTAGCTAGTTTGAATTTGAAATTTTAGGAATTTGAATTACAACTTAATTAGAACTTATAATTAATTATAACTTGAACTTACTATAAATTGAACTTAATTATGAATATGAACTTGAAATGTTGTTGACTTTAATTTATTAGAACTTAATTTTTATTCTTATTAGAACTTGGATTTTATTTGAACTTACTTAGAATTTTGTAGTACTTGAAAATCTTATTGACCTTAATTAATTAGAACTATATATAAATTAATTAGAACTATATTAAACTTAATTAATTTATAATAACTTGAAAACTTAGTTAGGAATTAATATAAACTTAATTTTGATAAACTAATTAACTAGAACTTGAATTTAATTTGAACTTAATTAATTAGAATTGCTTAATTAATTAAGCTTTAACTTTGTAGATCTTGAACTAATTGAACTTAATTTGACCAAACAAAGCATATTTTGAAGTTGAACATAGACTTGAACTTGAAATTAGAACTTGAACTTAGAATTTGAACTTGAACTTGAATTAGAAATTGAACTTTGAATTTGAAATTGAACTTCTTGAACTTGAAATTAGAACTTGAAGTTGGAACTAATTAGCTTGAATATATAACTAATTAAGTTTAGAAATTAGATATGAACTTGAATTGAAAACATGAACTTATTAAAATTTGAATATATATATATATATATAACAAATATTCTTGGATTTGAAGTTTATATTTAACTAAGTTTAGAACTTTTCGTGCTAGGCAATTGAGGAAGCTCAACATCTAAAAAAGTTGATACAAGACTATATTGCTTCTTTCATCAAAGTAGGAGATAAGGTTGGTGCTTCTAAATTTCTAAAGTTCAAGTACAATTGTTTTCAATAATGTGTTTGTGTCCATCTAGTATTGATACTTAGCTTTAATTTTGTGACAATATTTTTGTGTCCATCGAGAGTTTGTTAAGCATAAGTACCAACTCTAGTTGGTCCTATTGATGAAAAATATTGATTTTCTTGCAAGATCGATTTGTGTCCATCTAGTATTGATATTAAGCTTTGATTTAGGAATAATGCATTTGTTAAGTCTAAGTACCAATACTAGTTGATCCTATTGATGACAAAATTGATTTTCTTGCAAGATCGATTTGTGTCCATATAGTGTTGACACTTAGCTTTGAATTTAGAAATAATATATTTGTTAAGCATAGTACCAACACTAGTTGATCCTATTGATGACAAAATTGGTTTTCTTGCAAGATCGATTTGTATCTATCTAGTGTTGACACTTAGCTTTAAATTTAGAAATAATATATTTGTTAAGCATAGTACCAACACTAGTTGATCCTATTGATGACAAAATTGGTTTTCTTGCAAGATCGATTTGTGTCTATCTAGTGTTGACACTTAGCATTAAATTAAGAAATAATATATTTGTTAAGCATAGAACCAACACTAGTTGATCCTATTGATGACAAAATTGATGTTCTTGCGAGATCGATTTGTGTCTATCTAGAGTTGACACTAAGCTTTAAATTTAGAAATAATAAATTTGTTAAGCATAGTACCAACACTAGTTGATCCTATTGATGACAAAATTGATTTTCTTGCAAGATCGATTTGTGTCCATACAGTGTTCACACTTTGCTTTAAATTTAGAAATATTATATTTGTTAAGCACAGTACCAACACTAGTTGATCCTATTGATGACAAATAGATTTTATTGCAAGATCAATTCGTTTCCATCTAGTGTTGGCATATAGCTTTAAATTTAGAAATAATATATTTGTTAAGCATAGTACCAACGCTACTTGATCCTATTGATGACAAAATTGATTTTCTTGCAAGATCGATTTGTGTCAATCTAGTGTTGACACTTAGCTTTAAATTTAGAATTAATATATTTGTTAAGCATAGTACTAACACTAGTTGATTCTATTGATGACGAAATTGATCTTCTTACAAGATCGATTTGTGTCCATCTAGTGCTGACACTTAACTTTAAATTTAGAAATAATATATTTGTTAAGCATAGTACCAACACAAGTTGATGCTATTGATGACAAAATTGATTTTCTTGCAAGATCAATTTGTGTCCATCTAGTGTTGACACTTTATTTAGAAATAATATATTTGTTAAGCACATAGTACCAACACTAGTTGATCCTATTGATGACAAAATTGAATTTCTTGCAAGATTGATTTGTGTCCATCTAGTGTTGACACTTAGCTTTAAATTTAGAAATAATATATTTTTTAAGCATAGTACTAACACTAGTTGATCCTATTGATGACAAAATTGATTTTCTTGCAAGATCGATTTGTGTCCATCTAGTGTTGACACTTAGCTTTAAAAAGTTGTTAAGTTGTTAAAGTTATAAAGTTGTTAAATTGTTTAAATAAGTTAAATTAAATAATGTGGTTTTGTTGATGGATTTAGTTGTTGGAATTAAGTCAAAACTAAACTAGTTCAAGTTAAAAAGTTGTTAAGTTGTTAAATAAGTTAAAATAAATAATGTGGTTTAGTTGGTGGATTTAGTTGTTGTATTAAGTCAAAACTAAACTAGTTAAGTTGTTTAAATAAATTAGCATAAATAATGTGGTTTTGTTGATGGATTTAGTTGTTGGAATTAAGTCAAAACTAAACTAGTTCAAGTAAAAAGTTGTTAAGTTGTTTAAATAAGTTAAAATAAATAATGTGGTTTAGTTGGTGGATTTAGTCGTTGTATTAAGTCAAAACTAAACTAGTTAATGTTGTTATGTTATTTAAATAAGTTAACATAAATAATGTGTTTTCGTTGATGGATTTAGTTGTTGGAATTAAGTCAAAACTAAACTAGTTCAAGTTAAAAAGTTGTTCAAGTTGTTTAAATAAATTAAAATAAATAGTGTGGTTAAGTCAATACTAAACTAGTTTTAGGACTACTACTAGTAAAATTATTATTAAATTTTATTTATAATATAATTGAATATCAGTACTTTTATAGAT
This sequence comes from Solanum bulbocastanum, assembly GCA_037074985.1. NCBI lineage: Eukaryota > Viridiplantae > Streptophyta > Magnoliopsida > Solanales > Solanaceae > Solanum > Solanum bulbocastanum. Next base: position 22,929,367 of record CM073599.1, read on the forward strand.
GGATCATCGTTTTTGGATGTATAATATGCATTATGAAACTGGTGTTGGTTTGAAACCTGAATTTATTGATGGTGTTAGAAATTTTATTGAACATACAATGACACTTGACATTTTCAAGAGTAATGGATTGATTAGGTGTCCTTGTAGTGCATGTAAGTGCTTAAAATTTTTTTAACAAGATAGAGATATGGTTCATTTGCACCGTAATGGATTTAAGCCTAGATATTTTGTATGGATTGATCATGGAGAAAGTGATGGATTGGATGGTATGCTTTATAATTCGATGCATGTGGATGTATATAATATGGTTGCACCACATGGACAAATTAGGGTTGAAAAGGTTAGGGTTGAACATGATAGGGTTCATGAAATGATCAATGATGCTTCCGGGGTTCAAGGTGGGACAGATCCGGAACAATATTTTGATAAAAATCCTAATGAAGAAGCAAGAAGTTTTTATGATCAATTAGAAGAGTCTAGTCGTCCACTATGTGAAGGGAGTCCGCATTCTACCTTGTCAGTTGCGGTTAGATTAATGAATATTAAATCAGATTGGAATGCTCCTAATGTTTCTATGGACTCAATGGTTGATCTTTTGGGTGAGCTAGTTAATTCGGAGTTTAACATACCAAAGAACTTCTATCAGGCAAAGCGTTTGGTGTCCAAGTTAGGATTGACGTATGATAGAATTCATTGTTGTGTTAATGGCTGCATGTTGTTTTACAAGACTGATAGTGAATTAGAAAATTGTAAGTTTCGTGGACATGCTCGTTATAAGAGGACTCTAACTGGAAAGAGGTCCAAATTTAGGCGATGCATGATCTACCTCTCATTCCTATGTTAAATAGGTTGTATGCAACGATGAGGTATATCCCACATATGAGATTGCATCGTGAATATAGAAGGTCGTCAGGTGTCTTGTCTCATCCATCTGATGGTGAAGCATGGAAGCATTTTGATAATGTATATCCTGATTTTGCTAGTGAACCAAGAAATATTAGATTGGGGTTGTGTTCAGATGACTTCACACCATTCTCTAATAATGCTTCGCCTATTCATGTTGGCCGGTATTTCTTACTCCGTATAATCTTCCTCCTGAAATGTGCATGACCAGTCCCTACATCTTTCTAAGTTGTGTTATTCCAGGTCCCCGTAATCCAAAAAGTTTGATTGATGTCTATCTACAATCATTGATATACGAGTTCAAACAATTATTTTTTGAAGGCGTTTTGACTTATGATATATCAACTAAGAAAAATTTCATTATGCATGCTTCTTTAATATGGACTATTAATGATTTTCCAGCATATGGTATGTTGTCTGGTTGGATGACAGCAAGAAAGCTAGCATGTCCGTATTGCATGGAAAATAGTAAGGGATTCACTTTAAAGCATGGCAGAAAAAATACATGGTTTGATTGTCATTGTCAGTTCTTGCCAATGGACTATGATTTTAGAAAGATGAAAAATGTGTTTAGGAAAAATAAGGTTGAAAGCGACCCCCCACCTCCATTACTTATAGGGCATCAAATTTGGGAGAGAGTTTCTCAGTTACCTAAAGTTACAAAAGCTTCACCTTCTAGACTTCCTGGATATGGTGTTGAACATAATTGGACTAAACAAAGCATATTTTGGGAGTTGCCGTATTGGAAGAGCAATCTGCTACGACATAATCTAGATGTGATGCACATTGAAAAAAAATTACTTTGACAATTTGTTTAACACAGTGAAGGATGTTAAGGGTAAGACAAAAGACAATCCAAAAGCTAGAATTGACATAAAGGAATATTGTAGGAGAAAAGAGTTATGGCTGCAAGAATTACAGAATGGTAAAATAGTTAAGCCAAAAGCCAGTTTTTCATTCACATTGGATGAGAAACGTGAAATTATTGAGTGGGTTAAAAATTTGAGGATGTCGGAGGGCTATGCTTCGAATTTAGGAAAGCAGGCAGATATGAATGAAGGAAAATTGATAGGTATGAAAAGTCATTATTGTCATGTGTTCATGGAAACTTTAATTCCTCTCGCTTTTAGCCATCTACCCGAAAGGATATGGAAACCAATCACAGAGATAAGTCTTTTTTTTAAAGATTTGTGTTCTAGAAAGTTGTTGGAGAGTAGTTTAGACAGGATGGAGGAAAATATTCTTGTTACTACTACTAAGTTGGAGAAGATATTTCCATGTGGTTTATTTGATGTGATGGAGCATCTTCCAATTCACCTTGTACAAAAGGCCCGCCTCGGAGGTTAGGTTCAAACAAGATGGATGTATCCATTTGAGAGGTATCCATTTGAAATATTCACTAAGTTATATATATTCGCCAAGTCTCTTATATATTAACATACATATATATATATACATGCAGAAAAATTGGTAGTTCGAAGCAAACGATTAAGCATAGGGGAAGGATCGAAGGATTATTTGTTCAAGGTCATACTGGGAGAGAAACTGGTGATTTTTATTCTAATTACTTTGGTGATGATGTGTCATGTAGGAGAAACAGGCCCAATAGCAATGATGAAGGCGATATTGATCCTTTATTTCCACCAATATCAATTTTTAATCAAAATGGTCAAGGATCTAAAAAGCGTGGAAAGCGAGGCTTCATTGATATGGAAATGTAATCAACTGTGACACATATTTTGCTTAATTGTTCAGAGATTCAATCATATGTCAAGTAAGTGCTAAAAATATGTTATTAAAATTACATACTAATAAGTGATCATTAACTAACGAAATACTTGAATGTAAAATGATCAGCTTGTTCGTAAACACATGGGGTAATGAAGTCGTCTATACAAAATTTTCCAAATGGCTAAGGAACTATGTAAGTGTGTAATCACTAAGTATTTAATAATATATTCATGTTAACTAAATTATATTACTTGAAATAACAATCACGTAGGTTTACGATGAATAATCAAGTGTCCAACATTTACAATTAGTGAAAGAAGTAGCACTTGGACCTGAATCTCAAGTACTGACAATGAATAAGTATTGTGTCAATGGTTTTAAGTTTCAAATTGAAGAAGTTTCTAGGAACAAGAAAACAAATAATAGCGATGTCTATATACAAGGTGATGTTGATGGTACTGGTCAAACTATTGAATATTATGGTGTCATTCAAGAGATCATTGAAGTGAGATATTCAGGTTGGCCTAAGAAGAAGACTATATTGTTTCGGTGTGAGTGGTTTGACCCATCACATATAGGCACAAAGGTGGACCATCAATATAATATAATTGAAGTTAAGCACACCAATAAATACAGAAGTTTTGATCCTTTTATTATTGCACAAAATGCTAACAAGTGTATTACGCTTCATATCCATGCGTAGAGACAAAACTAATTGGTGGATTGTTATAAAAAGTAAGCCTGTGAGAAGAATTGAAATTGACAATGTCTTAGATGTGGCGTATCAAAATGATGTTGCAATTGTTCAACAACAAGTTGATGTTGAATTGGAAACCACACTATAACATTCTCAACACATATTAGAAGAACTATCTGATGATGAGATACTGAATGTTGAGGAAGAAATATCCGAGAATGAGGAAAATGAATCATTTGATGACGAAGAATGTAATGATAATGAAAATAAAACAACTGAGGAGGAAGAATGGGAGAATGATGGAATTGAAACAAGCGAGGAGGAATAGTGTAGAATGAAAGCTAGCTAGTATATATGTAAGTGTATTTTTCTAATTTTATTTAATTTATTATTTCTATATATATTATACATGTAAATTTGCATACATATGTCATCAGGCGGTGATGGTGATAGACATCACGAGCATCTTGGAGTTAGCCAAACTAAACAGGCTAAGAAGAAGAAGTCTAGGAGACTGATAGATCCTAATGATATTGCAGGATCTATTTCTTCTACGCTAGAGCTCATCAGCCATGATACTCATTTTATTTACTGTTCCATTTGGTACGGCGGATCCTCGGCAATATTATCCTAATTACCATTGACCAGTCGGTGCTTCATCTACTTCACAGGCATTGCCTCCACGACGCTACAAGGACCTACCTTTACAGGCTATTCATCAAGCACGACCCTTATCGGCTGGTACTCCATCTCCCACAGGTACATCTCCTCAATTATTTGCCATGAGGCTTGGAGATTCTAGTAGCGAGCAGGCAATGTTATGGCTGGTATGCCTCTATTGACTCAGCATTTTGTGCATTATAATGTATCACCCTCGTCTATAGCTACATCTAGTGCTACACCATATGATACGATGTCTGCTCTAGCTCCTAGCCAGAAGGACAGACTTGGTAGAGTCATGATTGAGCCTGATGGATCATCGTAAGTTTGTTTTGTTATCTATTTGTTAGTTTATTTTATTTATTTCTTATACTTTAATATATTGTTCATGAACTAACATATTTATTATGTGTTTTGTAGGTGGCATCCTACAAAGGATGCTGCCCAGGATTTAAAAGACTGTGTTAGAAGACTCTATACATAGGCTATACATAGGCTTATCACTCTTGGAGCAAGATTCCAAACATATACGTCAGGCGATGTTTAATAACTTTAAGGTATATATTTTTTAGTTAAGTTTAGTACACTTTACTTTTTTTTACAATCGATCTAATTAACATTATTCAATTTTTTTCAGACTATGTGTACTTGGGAGTCGAAATACAATTTGGTCATTGGGACCACATTCGAGAGGAAGGCATCCACCAGACTATCTAGCTGGCTAAAGAAAGTTTGGGATAGTAGTGAACGGCCCTGTTGGATGTTGCCTCATGTTTTTGATGAATTGTGTCAATATTGGAACATAGACAAGTTTAAGGCAATATCAGATCAAGCCAAAAAGGCTAGAGGCAGTCTTAAAGGTGGCTCATTGCACACCGCAGGTTCAAAGACGGTTGGAACAATTGCACGAGAGATGGTAAGTTCTTATTTAAACTTTTAAATAAATAATTTGTTGATTCATATATATCGTTATAAATTTCAATTTTTATTTATAAGAAAAAGAATTGGGATGCACTCCCATTGAACCATAGGTTTTCAAGAAGACTCATGTCAGGAAGAAAGAAAATGAGCCGGATCCGGATGTGTGGGTGGAGGAAAGGGGCAAAAGAACTTTTGTAAGTTATTTAATATGAATAATATATATTAATAGTGAATATATTTATGATATGTATATATATTAATGTCAATTTTTTTATTTAATATGTAGAATGACTTTCATTAGTACGTCGCTGAGAATCTAGATAGTTCGGTCTAATTAACAGCTGAACTGTCCACCCAAATTTGGAAAGAAAAGTGGTAAGGGGGACACACAAGGGTAGATGTTATGGTCTAGGCTCTCGAAACGATGTTAGATGACTCCAGTCAGGCTTAGAAGGTATTGGATCGTCACGTCAAACCGAGGCACTTGACGGTATTCAAATTGCTGCTATATCGGATCAAATAGCTTAACTTACAGCGGCACTAGCAATGTCGGAGTGGAGAAGAATAGCTGAACAAGAAAGCATGAGTGAGACCGTTCAGCAAATCAAACAACAAGTGATGAACCTCATTCGTTGAACTACTACTTCGGCTCCCAATGACACCGACAACGAGAGTGATGAGGATGATTATGTTTATCTCACTCCCTAGTTTAGATCTTTGGACATGCATTTATGAACTTTTTGAAACAGATTTTGAAAGACTTTATAATTCTTTAATTTATGATTTAGATACTTCTGAATATTATTTTAACTTTGTTGTTTTATGTTTTGTTTAGATTGTTTATAATTGTGTGTGTTTGATTGGGCTGAATAGTGTAGAATTGAATTGAATTACATTTGCAGGTAGGCAGCGAAACTGTCAGCTTTTGCTGTCAAAAATATTGCAGAAAAAGCGACGGACAAAGTGGTTTAGTCCGTCGTTTTTTGGGTTTTATTTTTTTTAAAAACCCATAAAAGCAACGGACAGCGTGGTTTAGTCCGACGCTTTTCTAGGTTTTAATTCTTTCAAAGATCCAAAAAAGCAATGGATAGCGTGGTTTTTCCCATCTCTTTTCTGGGATTTTCAAAAATAAAATATCCAGAAAAGCGACGGACTACGTCGCTTTTTAGAAATTTTAAAAAAATGAAAATTATAATAAAGCGACAGAGTCCGTCACTTTTGTTAAAAAAAAATTTTAAAAAATAGTCAAAAAGTGATGCAGTCCGTCACTTTTTGAAAAGCATCAGGCAATAAAGCGATGGAGGTGACTGCATCGCTTTTTCATCAATTTTGACCAAAAAAGCGATGCAGTCCGTCGCTTTTGGCCATCGTTTTTTGTCAGTTTTGTAGTAGTGTATGTCGAAGTCTATTTCTCTCTCAGGAGGGACTCCACGTAGATCATCTAGAAAAAATTCTGGAAACTCTTTTACTATAGGAACTGACTGTATAAGAGGTATCTCAACACTAGAGTCATTAACTCGAACTAAGTGATAGACACACCCCTTGGAAACTAACTTTCTTGTCTTAAGGTACGAAATGAAACGACCCTTAGGCACTGCTGAACTACATTTCCACTCTATGACTGGCTCATTAGGAATTTGGAACTTGATGACTCAAGTTCTACAATCAATGGAGACATAACAGGCATGAAGCCAGTCCATACCTAGAATGACATCAAAATCTACCATGTCTAACTCAATTAAATCAGCCATGGTGTCTTTTTGATTGATGGAAATGACAAATCATGATAAACTCGCTCAGCTAGAATAGACTCCCCAACAGATGTAGAACGCAAAAGGGTTCACAAAGTTTCTTAAGAAGAACATCAAACTTATTTGCAACATAAGGGGTTACAAAAGATAAACTTGCTCCTGGGTCTAGTAAAAATAAACATCAAGAGTGTAGACTTTAATCATACCAGTGACAACATCTGGAGAGTTCTCTTGCTCTTGACAACTAGTGATCGCATAAAGGTGGTTTGCTCCTCCGCTAGTACCAGAAGTAGCTCCTCTAGGTGCAGCCTTGTCTGGTGGAGCAATTGATGAAAATTGGGCTCTATTGCTCGGATTTCCACTACTTTGCCTGTTCTTAGGGCACTCTTTCATGAAGTGACCCTCTTGTCCACATTTAAAACAACCTGAATGGCCATCACAACACTTACCTAGGTGGGAGACCCTATAGAAATATTTTAAATTTAAAACGAATCAGTTCTACCACACCTAGCACATGCAAGAACCTAGTTACCTCCTTGTGCCACACTACCTTGAGACTGTGCAGGTCTAGCTCTGAAGTGTTGGGAATTTTGGCAATTATATTCACATTAGTTTCTGGGTGCAAGTGCACTAGCAATGATGGTACATGTCTCTTTTGCTTTTGCCGAAAGGATGAATGGTTCATATTACTTTTCTGCTGCTCGGACTCATTCCTAGTCTTAACTTTCTTATTTCTGAATTCCTCCCTATCCCTTAGCTTCTCTTCTTCAACCTACTACACATAGACCATAAACCTTGAGATATCCATGTCACCTATCAGCATTGCAACCCTACCTTCCTTACTCGACAAACGAGACAGCCCAAAAAAAAACAAGCTCATACTACTTCTCATGTCCGTAACCATCTCCGGATCATAACGGGACTGTTGGGTAAACTTCAACCCATACTCATAAACACTTAAAGAATCATGCTTAAGTGTGAGAAATTCTCATACCTTAGCCTCTTTCAGTTCTAGGGGAAAGAAACCCCCCGAGAAGGCCTCCTCAAGACATGCCCAACTCGCAGGTGCATCCTTACTCTACCCTCTTTCCATTGGTCAAACCAAGTCCTAGCAACATTCTTCAGTTGATATGCAGCTAGTTCAACCCTCTCAGTATCGGCAACATGCATAACCTCAAATACATTTTTTTGTTCTTCAATAAAATTCTTCAAATCCTCTATAGTGCTCGAACCTATGAAACTTGGAGGATTCATCCTCAAGAACTCTCTGATCCTAGAAGTATCAGCCACTTCCTATCTAGCTCCTCTCTGTTGCCCAACCTGATTAGTCATAGCTTGATTTAGCATCCTAATTGCTTCCCTGAATTTAGCATTAGTGACTTCCCCTTGAGGTTGCACTTCGGGTACATTAGGTAACTCTTGCTCCTCAACATTATGTCTAGCAGGACAACCTCTGAAAGCTCTTCGTGGAGGCATGATTAACTGAAAAACACGCGCAAGCAAGAATTAGAAAGAAACACTTAAAAATCAAACCCTAACGCACGAAATAAGTGTGAAAGAAGTGAGAAAATTTTCCTAAGTGTCGCAGCCTCCAAATTATAGATGTGGAACGCTTCACACCGATAACTAGGATTTTACATAAACAGTTTCATAGACTCCCTAGGACACTTGAACTCTGGGCTCTAATACCAAGTTTGTCATGCCCTAAGCCTACACCCTAGACATGGCCGGCACTTGAGAACCATTGCTGGCCCCAAGTAAACCCTTGGCCTGGCTTACTTACTCAGCGTAAGACTATATGCATAAATATAATGATCAATTACTATACTCACTTGAATAATAAGATAACTTAAGAATGTTCAAAAGTCAAACATTTAACTTGGCCATAATGGCAACTCAAGTCTTAACATATGAACTGAAAATGCAAAGACAACTGAACTACTAATTGTATGACTGTCTATGAAGCCTCTAAACAACTGAGATGGATGTCGGGATAGTCCTACGACATCCTAATAAACCAATAATAAAACTGAAAGCAATAAAAGGGATCCTCAGAAAGCAAGGAGGCTTACCACAAGACTCTGAGTGCTCAAATTGGATCAATGAGGCGTTGGATGCTGATCCTGGTTACCTATATCTGCATCATAATAAGATGTAGGCCAACTGGCATTAGTACATTGAATGTATGAGTATGCGAGTTGGAATGCTAAACACAACTTAAGCTTGAAAAGGATCTGAAAGGAATACTTACCTTGGCTTTACTCAACTCCTGAATAACTTAACTCAATATAAGGCAATAAACATATGCAATATAAAGAAAGCTTGTAAAGCAGTGGAAAACAACTTAGTTCGCTAAATAAAATGCAATAACAAACTCAACTTTACTCATAGAATAAAGTAATTTAGTTTCTGTGGGAGATTCTCTAACCGACAACCACCATTATGAGCCTAAGTGGTGATACAATGTCTTGCCCACAATGTCAGAGTTGTCCTATACTTTTCCTTACTATAGAACGCTTAACTAAGTGGATCTACTAGTCTATGCTAAAAGCATCTTAAGGAGTCATCTAAAAAGTATGATCCTTTACTACCCATGATGGTTATATGGTTTATGGAGACTTGAGTTAATATGAACTCGCATCCCCAAATCGGTGCTCAATACTACTCCCAAAACATACTTAGCTCATACGATTTAAAATCAAAACTTCTTTCTTTTGTTTGAGATGATTACTCAAAATTTTAGCATAAAATCTCTCTTGGAAATCAATGTTTCCCTTTCTTTTTCAAATGTGAAAACATTTAAAACTCTTGGGAATACGTAGTTCCCTTATAGCGTTTTGAGAAATGAACTCAACTTTTTACTCTTTGCTTAATTTGAAACTTGAGTCTTAAAACAAGGTTAAACATTTGTGAATGACTTTAGAAAAACTTTATAAACTTCTCTTGACTTGCTTCTTAAATTCTAGACTAGACTCTTAATTTCTCTTGACTTTGATCCTAACTTTCCTTGAATTGGATTATGGATTCAAGGTTATCTCATGTTTATGGATGATTTCATGATGTTTTGATGTACCTAAGTATGTTTGAATCAACTAAGAAACATAGGTACATTGCTAAGGAACAAGTACGAAAAGATGGTGGACAAATGGGGAGAACTGGCATCCCTAGCGCTTTGAGAGGCGCGGGGCGCCAGACTTCAACATTCAGGGACTGGTCTGGGGGGCGCTGGCTGGCCCGGTGCCCCAAGGGTGAAGATTCATAGACCCTTTTGGGGTGCGCTAGCTGGCGCGACGCCCTACCCTTATCTCCAGGTGTTTGACGACTTTTCTTCTCCGTTTTTCATCTCTAAACCCTCTAAACTTCAATGGATCCTTCCCCAAACACTTAGAATCATTTATACCCTCAATATATGATAGATTCAAAATGAAATTACACCCAGAAACATGAATCAAATCGCATGCAAGAAACTCCAACAACACAACCCACAATAAATTCAAACAAAACTTTCAACAATGTTCATCAAGAACCTAATTTCTAAACTTTCAAAGACTTAATTTCGCTGAATTGAATCATGGTTGATGTGTGGGTAAACTAACCCAATGCTATGTGATCTCACATACCTCGGAGGGATCACCCCTTGACGAAATCCACACGCAAAATTCCAAGAAATCAACGAATCTTGAACGTTCTTATCCTTTCTCTTCTTTTCTCCTCTTCTCCAAGCCCTAGCATGAAATTCACTTTTCTAAACTGACTAAAATCTGAATTTATCCCAATTAAACTCCTAAAAATGAATTAGAATAATTAGGTAAGGAAAAGACACCCTTCCAAAATTCGGGTTAGACTTTCCTTATTCAAACAACCCAACTTCCAAATGGCATATCTCACTCATACAAACTCGGAATCGCACAAACTCCCCTGAGTTGGAAAGTTTATCCCAAGAGCTTTCGAACCATATATGGAAATATACCTAAATCATCCTGAGCTAGGAGTTATGTCTATTTGAAGTTGGCCAAAACTCAACTTATTCTAACTTAACAAAATTTCCAGATTTTCACTCTTTCCAAAAATGATTGTTTCCAATTATTAGCTTCATCCTAGTTATTTCAAATCGCAAGATGTTACAATGTGTTCCAAATATTGACCTTTTTCGAGAGAAAATTCTAGAAGAAGCCTATAGGTCTCGGTATTCTATTAACCCGGTAGCCACCAAGATGTACCATGACCTATGGGAAGTCTATTGGTGGAATGGGATGAAAAAGGATATCACGGAATTTTTGACCAAATGCCCTAATTGTCAATAAGTTAAGGTTGAGCACCAGAAGCCAGGAGGCTTTTCACAAGATATTGCTATTCCTACTTGAAATGGAAAGATGTAAACATGCATTTTATCATAGGCTTGCCACGAACTAGGCGGCAACGTAATTCGATGTGGGTAATAGTGGACCGAATGACTAAGTCTGCTCATTTCATTCCCATCAAGATGTCCTACTCGGTGTAAGAGTATGCTAAGTTGTATGCTAAGAAGATAGTGAGGTTACATGGAGTACCCTTGTCTATAATTTCAGATCGAGGTCCCCAATTTACTTCACAGTTTTGGAAGTCTTTCCAAAATAAGCTAGGTTCCAATGTGAAGCTTTGCACAACTTTTCACTCTCAAGTAGAGAGTCAAGCGGAATGCACCATTCAGACTTTAGAGGACATGAAGAGGGCATGAGTGATAGATTTTTAGGGCAATTGGGATGACCATATGTCGTTAGTTGAGTTTTCTTATAATAATAGTTATCATTCGAGTCTAAACATGGCTCCCTTTGAGGCTCTCTATGGTAAAAGATGTAGGTCTCCTATAGGATGGTTTAAAGTGGGAGAAGTTGCTCTCCTAGGTTTGGAATCGGTGCTTGAGGCCATTAATAAGATTCAGGTCATTATAGAGAGGTTAAGGACAACCCAAAGTCGGCAAAAGTCCTAAGCCAATGTTAGAAGGAGAGATCTCGAATTCGATGTCCATAATTGGGTTTATTTTAAAATCTCACCCATGAAAGGTGTTATAATGTTTGGGAAGAATGGGAAACTTACTCCTCACTTTGTGGGTCCTTATGAGATTTTAAGGCGTGTTGTCAAGGTTGCATATGAGTTAGATTTGCCAATTGAGTTGGTGTTGGTGCATCCGGTGTTTCATGTCTCAATGTTGAAGAAATGTATAGGGGATCCATCAACCATAGTTCCCTTAGAGGGTTTAGAGATTAAGGAGAATCATGATTACGAAGAGGTACTAATTGAAATCTTAAATAGGCAAGTCAAGAGGTTGAGAAATAAGGAAGTTGCCTCCGTGAAGGTATTGTGGAGGAATCACTTAGTTGAGGGTGCCACTTAGGAGGCTGAGGCTGATATGAAGTCCAAGTATCCTCATCTTTTTCCTACCTCTCCTAGCCAAGCTTGAGGTAACGAGTTCCTCTTGAGTTTTCTTGTTAGGAGTCATGTGTGATTTAGTGTTTCCATGATTTCCTTATGATTATGCATGTTCTTGAGAAATTCATATTTAGTAAGAAAATGAGTTTTCATGATTGATGTTCCTCATGTTGTTGTGCATTTAGTATGAGTTGTCTATTTGACTTCATGAGATGAATTGATGAACATGCTTTATATTTATGTGCATTTCTTGAGAAAATGGCCAAATGGTTTTGTGAGATTGTGTTGAGCATGCTTTAAAGCTTGGAGAAGGTAGTTCCTCCTATGGATATGAGAAATGTGGAATTTTCATGCTTAATGGGTTATTAGATGTAGTTCCTACTTCATTGTTATGCATTGATTATGTTTGAGACAGATTTGATGCTTCCTCCTTTCAATTGTGCATTATTTTGATATTTCATGCATGATGGGTTGCTAGTCTTGAGTCTTCACTTATGTTAGGTGTCTAGATCGTCATTCGAGGATGAATGAGCCCAAGGGGGAGATTGTAACACCCCAAAAACTAATAGGCTAAACTAAAGCTAACGTGAGGGTTAGAGTTAAGGAGGTGGGCAAGAGCCAAAGGATAGGACTAAGGGAGTCAACTCTCCCCTAGACATTGCCCTAGCGACCATGACCACCACCACAACTCGTGGTAGGGACCACGACTCATGGTAGGGACCACGACCTGTGGTAGGGATCACGACACGTGGTGGACTAAGCAGTAAGCTTCCAAAAATCTTTCCAAAACAAGCTACTCTTCACGAGCCACTTCACGGCTCGTGGGAAGGCTCGTGGAGGAGAGTTGGGTATGTGAAGGCAGAAAGAAAATGGAAAGCCACTGCCTCGAGGCCCTCGGAAGGGACCACGGCTCGTGGAGCCCCTCGTGTAGTTGCCTTGGGCTTGTGGGCTAAAGGAACATGTTGCCTAGCCACTGCCTCAAGACCATGAAGGGGACCATGACTTGTGGTCATGACCATGGCTCGTTGAGCCCCTCATGGCACTTGGACAGGTCACTTAAAGTGAGGGGTGTTTTGAGAAATTCTGATTTGAGTCCAATCAAATTGAAGTCGTTTTGGGTAAGTTTAGGGTCACTATATAAGTCATTTTTAAGTCAAATTAGCCTAAAATAAGCATGTTTTCAAAATACTTAAATAATTCCCAAATTCATCTCCTCTCCAAAAATTCTCTCTCTAGAATTTCAAATAAGAAGTTGAAGGCTAGGGTTCAAGAAGCAAGGAGCTTTACATCAAATTCTTAGGGCTTTGTGATTGAGGTATGGTGGTTTTCATCCATGGGTAGATTTCACCCATGGAGCCCTCTCAAAATATTCAATTTCAAATGATAGATCTCCCCAATAAGCTAGAATTTTCTTCATTCACCATGGTTCTTTGATCTAATGATTTTAATGGTTTAATTATGTCTATACATGCATGAATTGATGGTATGCAATGCTTTTATGACACTTCCCATATGAACCTATGCAAATCCTCATATTTCTCTAAATTGTGATCTCATAGGTTAGGTTATTGATTGAGAAAGAGATGTTTTTATGATCTAATGTATGATTTGATAGAATTACATGAAATTATGATGAAATCCCTATCTAATGCTTAAATTCTAGTTTTGGTGATTGATGATGGCTTTGAACCTTTGAAGGGCAAGTGTGAGTTTATGCATAATCTTGTGAAACTTATGTAAATGCTATGAAGGTGCTTTGAGAGTAAAGTGTCAATGTTGGTTGTGTTGTTGTGTTGTCGAAGGTCATTCTCATGAAACACTTACAACCATGATGTGAAAGGTTTTCTCACGTAGAAAGGCTTCTTAGGTTGAAAGACTATTCTCACCTAATTGAATCAATGAATAAGAGCTATCCTTATAAACTAACTTGGATTGATTGTCAAGGACCTTCTTCCATGAGACATGAGTTAAGTAAGACTTAATAAAGTATTCCGTGGGAATTATGCTTAGCACCGAGTGGATATTGACAATGAGATAGAAGTTCTCCTGTTAGTAGAGGTCGGGTTGCTAGTAGCGATCTCTGTATCTCATAAACATGTGCCCCCATAGGTTATTTAGCTAGTGGATCCACCTAAGCTAAGAGTTCATGGTTCTACCTTAAGCAAGTAGAACATCCCTTTTCAGTGTGGGAGACACCGGGTGATCATGTTTTAGCTCACATGGTCTTTATGTTGGTTAAGGCTAGTCTCCCACAATAAGTACATGAATAATGAACTATGGTTACTGAAGAGACTTTGATTATGAGTTCAAAGGTTTTAAATATGATATTGACTTATGTTGTCCATGATTATGACTTATGACTTCCATTGTCTTATATGATGTTCAAACTTGGCAAATAGCATGCTTTCAAATGAAATGTCCCTTTTCACATGTTTTAAATGTATTTATGCATGGCTACCATACTTAGTACATTTTTGTGCTAACCCCTATTTTTCCTACATTTTCCCAAGTGTAGGGTATAGTTCTCGAGGTGATCATTCTAGTGGCTAGTGCTTGGACTTTGCTACCTTCTGAGCTTTGTTGGTGAGTCCCCATGGTTCGAGGACATCTTTTTTCTCATGATGTAGTTTCCTTTATTATATTTCCATTTTTGGACATGTTGTATGGGCTAGGCCCTGTTTCATTCAAAGTATTGTAATAGATGGCTATATTGAGATAAGTCTAGACCTTCGCTTTTGTTTATGAAAATTTAAGACTTGAAATGTCTTTTTACTGTTTATTGTTATATGCTTATGTTATGATATGTTAAGTGGCTTACATGGAACTTTTCGGGGTTCTATGTGCCTTGTTACATCTAGGGGGTACCCTGGGTCGTGACAAGAATTGATTTTGAGTTCTTGATTCTTTTGAAATTCTATTCCTAATTATTGAATTTCTATATGTTATGCATTAAGATTATTGAGTTGATTTGTTTTTGTCGATATTTCAAAATGAACCATATGAATTGAGTATTCTTGAGATGAGTAGTATCATTGAGTTTCGAGTTTTGAGTTCTTAAGTCCTTGAGTTCTTGAGTCTTGAGTTCTGAGTCTTGATTTTCCTTATTGCTATTAAGATCCCTGAGTTGAGTCGTTCATGTCCATAATTCCACATGAACCTATGATTCGAGTTATAAATTTTGAAAAGCTTTTTAAAGTCAACACTTGAGTTCTTAAAGTGAGTTTTGAGAAAGTAAAGACAATTTTTGAGAAAAGATTTTCTAAAACATGATTAGTACGACAATCGAGTATGCCATCAATGTATGAGCATTATGGTATCTAGATATACCATCAATGTTTATGCAGTATGAATTTCGGAGTCATTAATGATCATATTAAAATATGATTTTGATATGTTTTTGAGAAAGAGTTTAAAGTATGAATTGAGTAAGAGTATAAGGGGGCTATGTATTCCGAGAGGTATCAATTTTTACATTGATAAAAGAGAAACTAAAATTTCTAAATGAGTTATGAGTTCAAAAGATATTTCAAGAGCAATTACCTCTATTAAGAGGATAGTTTGAGCAATTATCTCAAACCAGAGGATGAGTTACGTTTTAAAATATATGAGCATGAGTACATATTATTATTGGATGTAGTATTGAGCACTGATATGAGAACGAGTTCAGACAACTCAAAGTCCTCATAAACCATGTATGCTAATATGGGTAAAGGGTCATATTTTTTAGATGACTCTTTATTGCTTTTTAAACATAGCTTAGTGGATCCACTTAGTTGAGGATGTTCTATACCCCAGCAAGGTATATGACAGTTCTGGCAACATGGGCGAGACGTTGTATCATTACGTTGCTCATAATGATGGTTATCGGTTAGAGAATCTCCCTATAAAGTTAAAGTGTATTTCTATATATCACTTATTATGTTGAGTTCAGAGATGAAGAAGTTTTTTGTAAAGTTTTAAATGATTTAACTCCTTTATTTTTGTACATTCAATTTGAGTACATTGTTATCTATTACAATCCTTTCTTTCAGTTATTTGTTATTCAACAATATTACATACTAGTACATTCAATATACTGATGTCATTCGACCTACATCTTTTAATGATGCAGATACAAGTTCTTAGGATCCTCAACAAGAGTATATTGTGATCACTTCATCCGCTCGTCCTCTTTCGAGTGGGGTCCCCTTACTTCTGGAGGACTTTAGTCTTATTAGTTGTTGTATTAGTAGCATTTTGAGTAGTCGTGGGTCTTGTCCCAAACTCATCTTTGTATAGTAGAGGCTTCATAGATAGACAGTATTGGAGAGTCTTACGATTTCAAATATTTTATTTAAAACTTATGTTTCATACTCAGTATATTCAACGAAGTTTTGAGATTCAGTAAACTGATTTTAAACGTTTCTTTCAAGTTGATGCTTATATATGCTTGAGTTAGTCTTCCTCTTGTTATCCAGGATGAGGGTTCTCTTGGGGACCAACAATGATTCTCAAGTGCTGGCCACATACAAGGTATAGGGTCGGATCATGACATTCCAACCGCATTTACCAACTTAAGTCCACCTCTTATGACATGTTTAGACAACAAAACTAGTTGGGTCATCATTTTGGCCATGTTTTCATCTCGTTCATGGTCCTTCCCAATTTTTTCTTTGCTCATACCCAGTTGTAGAGTAGACACTTGGTCTTCTCTAGTATGACATGCTTGGTTAACTTTTGGCATATCATCTAGCAACAAAGAAACCAAATCATATATTTGTCTCATTAATAAACCTTGGACTTATTGATGAGTCACACCTTTATTGAGTGAATCAAGGCTGCAATAAAAGTATTGCAACAACAAATCATCCGGAATGCCATGTGTTGAACATTGCAAGAGTAGTTTCTTGAACCTCAGCCATGTCTAATGTAGAGGTTCACCTCTAATAGGCTTGAAATTTTGGATCTGGGTTCAAAGTTTAATGACCTTCTAGGGTGGAAAGAATCTCTCCAAGAAGACATTATTTAGCTCTTTGCACAAAGCAATAGAATCTTTTGACAATTCTGTCAACCATCTTGTAGCTTCACTCGTTAAAGAGAACTGGAATAACCTCAACCTTATGAAATCTTGAGAGATATTCTTGAACATAAAAAGGTATACATACCTCCATGAAATTCCTAAGGTGTTCATGGGGATACTCATGAGCTAGGCCCCCAAAATTTCCTTTTATCTGGAGCAATTGTATCATTGTTTTGGTTATGTGAAACACTGCCCTCCCAGTTGTGTGAGGTATTCAGATTGCTCCCTTGGTTTAAATAACATCCATGTGCTTATCATTCAAATCACTCATGTTGTCGTTTTGATCATACTGACTATCATTATCACTACCATGGTCACTCATTGTATAAGATCTGCAAACTAGCCAACAACAACACAAAACAATAATATACTACAACTAAACAAAATTAAAATCTTATTTCTCAATTAGAATTCTCAACTACCATCCCTTGGCAGCAGCACCATTTGTTATAATGCTTAAATGTCCTCCATAAAACAAATTAAAAGGGACAACGATTATAGTCAATAAAAATACCCAATAAAGAGTGGGGTCAAATCCCATAGAGAATGATATATTGTGGAGAATTCCTATCAAGAAATTTGGATTTTAAGATCACTCATTTGTAATAGTAAGAACAAGTGGGTGGATAATTCCACCAATTTAATTAAAAACTTTGGTTATCAATTATCGCACTTAAACTAAAATATCAAAGAATTCAAGAGTTAACAAGCAATCTAGGGGTGCACGGATTGGAAATCGATGCCACATCGGGGTGATTGTGTTGCTCTATAAGTGATGAACATTCATGAATAGTCTAAGTCATCTTCATTGATGCTAATCGTCTTTCAGTTTGAAAGCATCTATGCATAGAATCTTCTCAGTTTCATCTAAATGTCAATCTAAATAACTTAATACCTTACTCTATTATCTCTTTCAAGAATATAGAAAATAGATATAACTCATACCCTCTTTTTGCAAGCAGGCTACATACATAAAACCTAAATTGCTAGTATCAAATATATTACACTCCGATCAATTTCTTTCAAGCATCGACCTGAGATCGAGAGTGGGAATTAAGTTTGCAACCTTAACCCATAAATTAACCCCATGATAATTAGACCAAATTCTTGTATGAACAACAACAAAATAGAGCATAGCACAATACCCACTACATTAAATCAACACCGACACCATAATTGCACCTCTAGATCTTGGGGTTTTTGCCACCCATCACAAAAAGAAAAGAAAATATACCTTTCATGAAAGAATTCATGGCTAACATGAAATTAAACAATTACAAGTAAACTCACTTTGGATTCAACTTCAATTTGTCAATTTCAAGCACAAATTTGTAAAATCCCAAAAGCTAGAAAGTGTTCTTCACAGAAGTAAAGTGTTCTCTCTCTCTAAACTCTATTTTAGAACTAATTCCTTCACACACACCCTAATTCCCTCCTTAATTTCTCTCTCCTTTGGGCTATTTATAATTTCTCAAAATTAAGCCCAAAATCCAATACGCAACTCAATCGTTTGGTAAATCGCCTCTTGCTCCTCATCTCACCTTTTCATGCTTTGGCTTCAGGTTTTTGATCCTCAGTTGACGAACTCGATTGAGTCAGCTTTTACGTTCGACGAATTGCCGAATACCACTTTGGTTCACTTTTCGAGCAGTCACTCTTTTCTTTTCACATTGTCATTTTGGCGAATGTTCATCAAGGCCACCTTTCTCATTCAGCACATCACCTTTTAAACTGGATTCCGTCGACTATATTCGACAGCCACAAGTGCTATGCATTATTATTTTGGGTGAGGTCGTGCTCAATTGGCGATCCACCTTTCTTGTTAGGTTATCAACAATGTATAGTTTGCACATTTTTTTGCATTTTTTATCATTCTTTCAAACATCAATCCTTGCCTTGTCCATTTGCCTTCATAACTGCAAATCATCAACATTTTATCATAACAGGACAAAATTAGGCATTGAGGACACTAATTATAGAGCTAAATAGACCTCAAATGAGTGCAAATCTACCACTCGTCATATAACTTATCCCAGGATTAACAATTAGTCTTGGGATACGTTATCCCTCCCTGCGGGTGGAATAGTAATCCCTAGATAACTTATCCTGGGATTAAGTATGTAAAATTAACAAATATACCCCCCTTAAACTCTCTTCTATACACTACTTTTACATTCATATATATTAACATAATTCTTAACAACATTTATAAACACATTCAAACCTTACTTAATGGTTTTTAATGATAATATATTTTTCTATTAGAAAATTACATTTGTAAATACAATTTTATTAATGAATATATTATAAGTTAAATCTATTTGCCAAATTCTTATGTTTATTAATATTTTGTTTCCTCTTAAAATGTTCACTCTGCTATTAAATTACATATTTTTGATTGAATAGTTTATTACTCATTTAAAAATTATATTATATATATCAATTAAAAGGTAGATAACTTTAATAATAAAATTTCTTTTACTTTAACAAACTTAAATGAAAGTTTTAATTTTAAACTAAATAAGATGGAAATTTTATTTTAAAACTAAATATGATGAAAATTTTATTTTAAAGCTAAATAAGATGGAAATTTTATTTTTCAACTAAATAAGATGAAATTTTTATTTTTAAGTTAAATAATATGAAATTTTAATTTTAAAAACACATGACACAATCATGACAATGCATACACAAAGATATTTAAGTTAAATAAGATGAAAATTTTTATTTTTAAGAATGAATAACTAAAGTTTAAAAAGAAAATTTTATTTTTAAGAATGAATAACTCATCACATGATTAACAATTAGTCCTGGATTAAGTTATTCCTCCCTGTGTGTGGAATAGTAATCCTCGGATAACTTTTCCTAGGATTAAGTATGTAAAATAACAAAAATACTCCCCTTAAACTCTCTTTTATACACTACTTTTACATTCATGTGTATTAACATAATTTTTAACAACATTTTATAAAACATTCACAAGAATACTTATTCGTTGTTTTTATGATAATATATTTTTCAATTAGAAAATTACATTTATAAATACAATTTTATTTATAAATATATGATAAGTTAAATTTATTTGCCTAATTCTTATGTTTATTTATACTTTGATTCCTCTTAAAATGTTCACTTCACTACTAAATTACATATTTTTAATTGAATAGTTTATTACTCTTTTAAAAATTATATTATATTATATATATATCAATTAAGTTTAGATAATATTAACAATAAAATTTTGTTTACTTTAATAAACTTAAAATGAAATTTTTATTTTAAACTAAATATGATGAAAGTTTTATTTTTAAGCTAAATAAGACGGAAGTTTTACTTTTAAGCTAAATAAGATGGAAGTTTTAATTTTAAGTTAAATAATATGAAAGTTTAATTTTAAAAACACACGGCACAATCATGAAAATGCATACACAAAAATATTTAAGTTAAATAAGATGAAAATTTTATTTTTAAAAATTAATAACTAAAGGTTGCAAAGAAAATATTTTTAAAAAAGGTGGAGGGTATTTTTGTAAACAAAAAACTTATTAGTAGAAATTGTGCATTGAATGTAAGTTTGAATATGACAAACCAAACAAGCAATAAAAATGAATCCTGACATAACTAATCTCAGCATAACTTATCCAGTATAATTTATCTCAGCATAACTAATCTCAACATAACTTGTATTCAAACCAAACGACCCTTTTAAGATTACTAGTTTCACGGTACGTGTGTTGCATGTGTATATTGTATATATAGTATATATAGTATACAATGCTGTAAAATAGAATTAATATTACTAGATTAAAGTTTTTTAGTAAATAATTATAATTAAAAGGCCATAGGACAAGTGCTTTTAAATAATTAATACAAATTGTCATAGAGTTATTTGTATTTTGAGATCAAAATGACAAAATATCATTGAAACATTTCAAATTACATTCAAAGTTTAAATGTGGGGAGGAAGTGACATTTCTTTAGCAGTATTTTAACTTCACTAAATTTTGTATGCAAATCTAACCAACAATTTTTTAAAAAAATATCAATACAAAAAATGTCACCAATAGTCTTTTCTCTTGAGGTTATGAACATAAATGATGGACACCATTTAAGTACAATTTTTCTCTTAAATATTCATACTTGAAATGTAGTATGTGGATGACACAATAAGGATTACCATAAATATTTCAATATTTTATCTTTATACGCAATCTATCTTTTATAAAATATTATTACTCAATTAATACTTAAGTAAGACTATCATAGAAAGGTAATTTTACAACAACAAAAAAGGTACTTTGTTGTTATAGCGAATGATGGTTAAATAGAGGTTTGAGTGTATGCCAAATATTTAACTTGACCAAATACTGATATATATATATATATATATATATATATATATATATATATATATATATATATATATATATATATATATATATATATATATATATATATAGTAGTATAATTTAATTATGATATATGAACAACATCACCTTTGGTGATATTTTTTTTTTTTCATTTTTTTAAGTTTCTACCTTATCTTTTTAGAATTGTAGTCTTCTTCTTGTTTCTGCCGCATACATATCATATAGTTGTTGTCTAATGAAAGAATCTAGTATCTTATAGGAGATGTATCATGATATAAAATATTAAACTTTTTCAACAAATAGATGAATAAAATTCAGTATTATTTATAGAATTTTTAATTTGATTTAAGATTATTTTATGATCAATCACAATTTTCTTATCTATTTTCATATAGCTAGCAAAGAGTGTATCTTGTGACATAACATTTTCTCAAATTAAAATGAACACAAAATAAGAGGAATTTCATACTAAAAAAATTTCATAGTCAATATATATATAAATAAGGAAAAAAAATATATGAACAATACATAACCAACGAAGAAGGAAGACGAAAATATACGTTCATGCTCTATTCACTATAATGTTCCATTTGATTGAAATCTCTTGCCACCAAAACTTTACTTGATCCGTTCATTTTTACTTACATATCTATTAAAAATAATTATTATCATGACAATATTATCATATTATAAGTAAAAGCAAAAATCTATTTTTGAAATAGTGGATTTAACATCCAAACTAATAATTCAATAGACTATGTTGATGCCCGCTGTTTTAGCAAAATTAGAAAGAAACTCCTTCATGAGGGTAAGAGAATAAAAAATGGGAAAAAACAAAGAAGAAATATTTTACCCAAATTATGCGGTTTTTTTCATATTTGTTTATTATTATTGTCTTTCTCACAACTTTTCGTCATTGTTAACTCATGGAAATCGTAAGAAAAAATACAAGTGTGAATTGTTGAATGATTTGCTATAATTTGTTTGTCAACTCTTTCTTATGTGATACCTCGACTTTCGTTGAATTTTGAACTAAATCAACTATTGCAAATAATCCTTGAATTTTCTAAGAAGAAGAAGAGTACAAAACTTAGAAAAATTGTAGTTTAAAAGTGAGAGGAAACTCCTCTATTTATAGATAACAAATAGTAGTATGAATAGGTGCTAATTGTGTCTTATCAAAAAAGTTACAACCTTTTGAAAAAGTCATTGCTCATCAAGAAAGTCACAACCCTTTGGAAAAGTCACAACTCATTGAAAAAGACACAACCCTTTGGAAAAGTCACAAGCCTTTGGAAAAATCACAATCCTTCAAAGAGTCACAACTCATCGAAAATGTCACAACCCATTAAAAAAGTCATAACCTTTTGGAAAAGTCACAACTCTTTGAAAACATCACAACCCTTTAATGTGAAAAGGTATCTATTTTTAATATAATACAAATAATTAAATTAATAAATAAAATAAATTGAGTATTTTTAATTGGGGGTATTATAGTAATTCAACATTCAAGTTTGGGAGTTCATTTTTATAAGGTAGTATAGATAGATATAGATTTAGATTATAAGGTACTCTTACGTTTCAATTTGTTTGTTTGATTTTAATTTGACGTGCAATTTAAAAGGCAAAAATGGCTTTTGAATTTTATGATCTTAAACTAAAGATATATAAAATGTATCAAAATATTCTTTAAGCTTATGGTCTTAATCATGTCATACAAAAAGTTGGAATTGAAAAATTATTAAAAAAAAAAAAAAGAAAAAGGAAGAGATATTCTTTTTTAAAACGGAGGAAGAAAAAAAACAATTTGAAATGGAGAGAGTACCATTCTAACAATTTCATTCATTTGAACTCGGATTTTAACTTGGTGTCCTGTAAACTCAAGGAGCATTTTACACAAATAAGCAATTTTTAAGCCTTGATTACATTTATTTAGGATGCGTATATTTAATAACAATATTTCTTCTGTCTTCCCTCTTTCTCACCACCCTACGACTGATCATGTGTACAAAATAGTGAATTCCATTTAAAGCTCCATAGACGATCATTTTAATAAAAAAAAAAAAAAAAAAAAAAAAAAAAAAAAAAAAAAAAAAAAAACTTTGAATTCAAAAATCAGGTATAGCAAAATTGTCATTTATTTGGATTGATTGCTGCATAATTAGGAGTTTATACATCAATTTTAAGGTAGTTTGGTGAAAATTAGAGCTGATTTTAGTTGGATTTCCAAATTGATACTCCAAAGAAGAACCATAAACTTCAATGAGCAATGGACATACAGCGCACACACGTGATACAAGATACATGCAGACAACATGCAAAACACATACAACAATATAATTGTGTGACTTGTATGCCAATTGTATGTTTTACCAGATAGCATATATTTTGTCAACAAAGTATTGCTACTTTTGGTTTGTATTTTCTTATACCCAAGTAAAAAGGTCTCTATAACTCCGGAGTAAAGTCCACATACATTATATCCTCCCGAGACGTCGTAGTATCCAGGTAAAATCCCACTCAATGGACGGTGTCTAGTTATTCGACGCACTGAGAGCAGTGTCATCTTTGACTATTTACCTAATCGGCCAGAAAGATAAAAGTGCAGAAATAACTTTTCATTTCAATAACTAAACCACTACATATTTTTTTTCGAAATCTAAGAGGGGAAATGTGCCTACACAAATGAATTTGACTAGATTGCATCCTCCAAAATTTCCAAGCACAGATTTCCCACTAATGAAAAAATTAAGCAGCCTACTTACATGAATTGCTAACTTTTTACATCTCATATGCAGAGCATATCTCTACATCTTTCACGTCCACCAAATACCTCTGACCGTCAATGTCCACACATGAAAACTGCTGCCACGGCAAACCAATTGTCTCTTCATCGGCATCTTACAAACGAGATTTTTCCTTTCCTTATGACCCCCCGCCCCCCCGAGAGCACCCTCATGATTCCAAGCCTTGGTGCCTGAAACGTTTCTTGCCTCCAATATTTGAGCAAATTTGACAGCTTAGACTCCAAGGTGATATTATAGTTCACATTTTGATAGCTACCCGATATCTGTGAACTCTGGAAACACCGACCAATCATCAAGTCCCGATATAAATTCGGGAACATATTCATGACGGAGTACATCCTCACTCCCTGCATTAAATACAGGATTTAGGTCTAACAGGGTCCTATCTTCGAAATCATTTCCACTTTCTGTAAGGAGTGAAAATCCCACATCAGCTGTTGGACAGGAATCATCAGACACAGATGGCATTGGCGGAAACAATAGATCCTTGGTATGACCAACATCACTAGATTCCATTAAAATCTTTCTGGACTTAGATTTCGATACCTTCACCGAATCAGAGGGCTTATGCTTCCCCAAAAATTGTGATTTCAACGGAGTACGTGACTTGGCATCCCCAATAGGAAAAGCAAGGGAAGCCCAATCTAAACAACCTTCACTACTTGATGCAGCCCTGAAAAAAATAAAAAAAAGCATGTAAACACTAATACCCGCATAAATATGAATTAAGTTGATTAATCTGGATCGACGTGCACCCATAAATTTAAAGTACTACCAACTTCAACAGTGCTTCCAAAATTAGATACAGTATACAAAGGATAAAGTATATCAAAGATAAAGCTCCGTTTGAATTTATCTTTTCAAATTCAAGTATTTAAGAACATATCTATAAAAAGAGCTTGAAACAACAGATTTGAATGTTACATTTGCTTTTAGCACAACTTCCTGCCTTGGTTGGTTTTTAGAAGAAAAATGTGAATGACAGTCTCTAAATGATGGATTCAGAACACCGACAAAAATAGAGTATGAGAATGTGAAAGACCTAGAATCTTTTCCAGTTCTTTTATTTCTAACTAATATAATATAGAAGAAATTTAATAGCACAATGTCAGTATAATGACTCACAAATTAAGGGATTGCATATACTCTTAGAAACTGAAAGGGATATCTCAGATAATTAAACCTAAGAAAGAGGTCTGTTTTAACTTCATTGACAGACTGAAACCATTTAATTAAGTTGCCATTTGACTAGGTTTCACATAACTGAAAGCATGTAACAAACTAGAGTTGCATCATTACATACCAGAATCGATTTTCAGCCATAATCTGGGAGGACTTGAAATGATGATGCTCAGCTGTTGTCATTCTGGGAAACAATGAAGATTCAGGACCAAGTATTTTGACAGTTACGGGATGTAGCAAGGGAATTGTCTTATCATCTTTCTCTGCCCCAAATTCCAGTGTAATATCCAAATGTTCAGAAGGAAAAGAAGCTGCTTCTCTCTGGTCACAGATGCGGACTCTCTCATCACTTTGTGCACTCTGCTGATCAGAAAGAGCAACTGCTACTAACTTGGTGCATACACTTGAATTAGAAAATCTCCTTACCGGTGGACCCATAGAGTAATTCATCGAAACACGGTTCATAATTGGTGAAAATAAACTTCCATAATGAAAGAATCCATTTTGGGAAGATGAGAACGTATTTGTGAGGCTTTTCTGCACTTTCCACACAGAGGAAAGAAGGGCAAAGAAATGTGTTTGAACAAGTGGCTCATGATCTGGAATCTCTGATGCAATATCCAACACCAGTCGGACATTTTCCTGAAAAGAAGAACAGAAAAGTTAGCCAAATATAAACATTACCCTTTTCTTTCCTTGGGGAGGGCAATTTGACTAATTATTACACTGCTATGGTAAAACATAATTCTTGAAGTTCTTTTACAGCAGCTGATTGGTTTGGCCAGCTACACAAAGGCTGATGTGGCAAATTTCAGAAGACTCCCGACCCTTTCACTCAACCAATTCATCATTCAATATCAAATAGAAGCTTGAAGAAAATTTTTCACCTTTTATCCCAAAACCACCCCATCCCCAAATACTACAATTTGCCAATTTGATGTCAAGCTATGTCCAGTTTTATAATTAAGAGCACATCTGCAGAAATCAAAAGACATATTTGAAAAATACAAAGATTAAAATCATCCTAGTAAGCATACAAGACTTCCACACATATATCTTGGTCTATAGCTTCTGCGTACAGAGGAAGTGAGATATCAAATGATTTACTATCATACATATATAAAAGATGCTCAACAAAAGCTCAGTTAAAAAAAAAAACATAATGGAATGAACAGAAATCGACTAAATGGAGAGCCAAAAAGCAAAATGACTTAAAAGCCATCAAATGTTCTTCTGCCAAAAGAGTGTTTTTGATGAAATAGGATATCATACGAAGCATCAAGAAGATGCTGCAAAATATTACAGAAGGAGAAGTTTTGTCAGCTTATTTACAATTTTAACCAGAGCTGACAAAATCCAAAAGTGCAACACAGTTATTTATAAGGCGAGTTTAGCTCAACTAAAAATATAGACTAAGCATCTAGCCTTTGGATAGCAGTTTGAAGTTGATAACTCATCAAAACATTTCGATTCCTTTCCATCCAACAACATACCTAGTGTAATCCCACAAATAGACCTTACCCCTACCTTAAGAGGTAGATATGTTGTTTCCTGCCAAATATACCAAAAATGCTAGCAGATACCATAATCCAGATCTTTTTAATGATTTTGTCAATTTTCTTTTACTCGCATAGGCATCTCTGATCCAATGACAATGAGAATCATGTTCCAAATGTATGCAACCATTGAGCAGTGAAGAAACAAATGGTTGATCGATTTCGTGTCTGATTGGCATATGAAACACCTGTTAGCTAGTTGAGAAGTCCTAATCAAGTTATTCTGGGTGAGGCAAGCACCCTCTAAAACCAACCAGCTGAAGCAGCTCACTTGGAGTGGTAATTTCGTCTTCCATACTAGTTTCTGTGGCCACAAGTCACTCATCATTTTATTGAAGCCTAAGTTGCTCGGATTCATGTGCAAATCTAGAGGTCGGATCCTTCATGATCTAAATGTTAAGATTAGGGGGTACAGATACGGGTGTGGAGGATTCAATTAAAAATAATTCAAATATAGAAAAACAGAGATATAAAAATACTCTTTGAAAGGAAAGGAATGGAAGAACTTTTGAGAGCAAGTTCAAATCTGTAATTATTATAAAGTACACATGCATCTCTTTACTGTTCATTATTAAGTTCGAATCCGAAATCATTGTATCAGTCTCCCATTTCTCTATCAATTTTGGTCAAAGTACCCAAAATTGTTTGACTAACATGAAGAGTCCGCGCAACTTAGATTGGAGCACATGTCATCATATCCTGCCTTAACTTAGTATAAACCATTCTTGAGTTCATCATTTCGTCATCCCTCTACTGTACGTTTACAGTACACTCCCAACATTTCAGCAAATCTATGAGTTCACCCACTATTCAAAACAAGAGCCTTTTGATGAAGTGGTTGTGGAGATATACTAGTGAGGAAGGAACCCTATGGAAGGAGGTGCTAGCGGCAAAGTATGGGGAATTGAACCCTTGGTGTACAGAGATAGTGTCAGAACCCTATGGATGGGGAGTATGGAGGACAATCAGAGCTTTATGGAACTCTATGGAAGAAAATGTGTTTCCCAAAGTTGGAAATGGCAACAAGATTAAGTTTTGGAGAGATGGATGGATTGATCAAATTCCTCCAAGTGAGTCATTCCTAGATCTTTTCTCAATCTTCAACAATCCTGAAGCCAGAGTGTGTGAATGCTGGACAACTCAAGGCTGGGACCTATCTTTCAGAAGGCTATTGAATGATTGGGAAGTAAATAGAGTGGCTTCTTTCCTGGGAAAATTGGGGGGAACCAATCTAGTAACAAATGCACCAGATAGAGTTATTTGGAAGCACAACAAGGATGGAAAATTCACAGTAAACAGTCCTTACAAGAAAGGCATACAGTTGGGGTTAGAGGCTACTATCATCACTAGAAGAGTA
Source organism: Solanum bulbocastanum (assembly GCA_037074985.1). Lineage (NCBI taxonomy): Eukaryota > Viridiplantae > Streptophyta > Magnoliopsida > Solanales > Solanaceae > Solanum > Solanum bulbocastanum. Next base: position 22,957,770 of record CM073599.1, read on the forward strand.
TTTGGAGGGGACTGATCCCAGCCAAAGTGAAATGCTTCACTTGGTTAGTCATCAAAAGAGCCTGCTTAACTCAAGAAGTGCTGCAGCAGAAAGGAAAGCAACTAGTCCCTAGGTGTTTCCTATGCAATTTGACTGGGGAAACAAACAAACACCTATTTTTACATTGCAAATTCACTACACAGATCTGGGAGATGTTCCTCAACATCACATGCTGTAGCTGGACTATGCCAGAACACACCTCTGATCTTTTTAAATGTTGGATCAGAAGAGGGGGGGGGGGGGGGAGTAGCAAGACTCAAAAGAAATGGTGGAAGCTAATACCGTCATGCATATGGTGGGTCAGTGTGGAAGGAAAGAAATGGGAGATGTTTTGAAGATAAATCTAATTCCATTCACAAAGTAAAATGGAATTGTTTGGTATCTTTACTTTTGTGGTGTAAACAGCTCTGTATAGAAGATGTAGATCAAATTATAGAATTAATAGGGAGCTTGTAATTTTTGGTTAGGGCTGTAAAGTTTTGAAGGTGGCCAGCATGTCCTTAATGCTGAAGAATACAACTTTACCAATGTTCAAAAAAAAAAAAGATTTAGATTCTGTGAACTGCACTCTCAAATATGAGAACTAAAAGAGTTTGGATTTCCTACAAGAAGGAAGAGATTTGGGAATGCTTCCTTTAGTGTTGAATCCCCTATCACTTGTCAATCAGAACTTTTAGCCCATCACCAATCTGGAAGTAGATGTTCAAAAATTCTTCCCATAAATTGTTTATGCTCTTCCATAATCCTATACCATCAGGTATTCTGATAGCTTTAGTGCTCCAATGGTTGACTCTCCCCTATTTTGCTATGATACTGTCCATAGCCAACATCATCTTGATTAAATTTCCAGTGCCCTTTCATGAGAGACTTCTTTGTGTTGGCACGACTTCCAAGAAAGAAATTAAGAGTCTCTTAATCCATAGGAACAAAGTTCAAGTAAAAGGTTGTCTAACATGAAGAAGAGCATCATATCATCTTCCAACTAGGAACAAGCAAAGACTAATCAGGGTGGAGCGGAAGAAACACTCACTACACAATGTTCTTCTCAGTCACCAGATCAAAACAATTTGCCATCTTTTTTGTAACTCTACATGCAACGTTTGACCATTTGTCAATCATGCATCTCTATTAGAAGTAACATAATTAGAACATGAAAACATGCCCCACTCATCTAAAACTTGGGCTAATTTAACCCAAGTATATAGCTCATACTGACCAATGAGAAATCTTGTCAAATATTTATAAAACATATATTTTTGTTTGATGTTGTTATATTTAGCCATAATAAAGAAGAAAAAATAAGTACTCTTAGTTGTGTTTGGTGATTAAACAAATTACAAGAAAATAAACAGAGAGAATTAAAACTTGGTAAGATTTTAACCAAGTAAACTTTGAGTAGGTCTTTAGCCCAACCCACACATTTGACACCCCTAATCTCTAAACACATATATCACCCCAAATCAGCACAAGAATGCAACATGAAAGCACGGAAAAATATGAGAAGTGATAATTTAAAGTTAAATAATTGTGTTCAACTTAAACACAACTTGAGTGGGACCTAAAAGTTACCATCCGAAATAATTTATCAGCCCCAGTAACTCAATCTCCTATGGTTTCATTCTTTGCAAGGTCCCTACCCTCAACAACAAGAATAAAGGGAGGAACTGGAAATTCTTCTTAGTTTCCTTAAGCCTTTTGCTCTACTCTTTGATGAGTCATTGTTTATTTCCTTCTTTTAAAAAATTTAACGATCTCCTCCAAAAGCAAGGGTGATGAAATAGATTCTAGCTTACCTCAGTCACTTTGAGAAGACCTTTTATAGAACCAGTATTGTTGGATCTATCATTTACATTGTCTGCGGCAGATAACACATATCTCTGTATGAGTTCCCTAAACCTCTCACAACAATGAAGAGGGTGACGATATCTTCCTCTATAAGCACCGCCAGCAGTCATTCCATACAAGATATCACTCACCAAGCTCCAGTGAGGACCATACTCATGAACAGAAGCACAAAGTACAGCATCTTCTTGTTGCAACCATGAATCAGCTGATGGAAAATAATCTTTAGACCATGTTTTACCTTTCCTAATTGGCCTTTCTGATTTAATAGAAAAGACTCGTTTAACAGGCATTGGACTGATTAAGATTTTCCCTCCCATCTTGCTTCTGCTTATTGGTCTGAGTTCAATGTTCATCGTGCCAACATCATACTGTTTCATTTCTTTAGATTCAACCTGCCTCTTTCCATGATATGTTGAATGTATTACCAAAGAAGATACCTCAGAGGACTTCTTCATTTTTTTAGACTTCTTGGCGCCTTTCACATCTTCATCATATCTTGGTAGTTTACGCTTTCTCTCTTGAGCAGAATCCGGTGTCGTAACTGGCTCACTGGATAGATTATCATCATCTATGGGCATTAATTCTATCGAAGACTCTTCCTTCAAAGCTTGACGTTCAGAAGCTAGACCTCCTTTTTTCAAAGATTTGAACTTTGTTTTCTTCGCCTTCTTCTTCGACTTGGTTTTTGGGACAGAAGATGTATGCCTGAAAAGCATATTGCAGTAGAAAATCAGTAAATAAAAAACCAAAAGAAAAAACATAGTCAAAGTCAGTTAGCTTACTTTCAAAGGAGTAAAATAACCAAAGCAGAAGGAAAGCTTCTCTAACCTCTATTCCAACACAACAAAGGTTTAACAGCATACCTAGTGTAATCCCACAAGTGGGGTTTGGGGAGGGTAGAGTGTATGAGACCTTACTCCTACCATATAGAGATAGAGAGATTGTTTCTGATAGACCCCTCGGCTTAAAATAACAATAAAAGATTAAAAAACATAAAGAACAACTGAGATGAATGAGAGACACGGCATCTACAAATATTAATACCATTCATTCATCTTCTATATTTATTGCTTTAAAAGTGTGAACCCATAAACTTACAAGTTGAATTACTTAAATACCCTTCTTAAAAATATAATATCCTATTTATTAAAAAAATGCACATAAACAGCCCCTAACCAAATGGATGTGTTCTTTCGCAAAAAAATAAAAAAAACGCAACTTCTTAAAATGAATTTGTAAAGTGGCCTTTCATAATGATCACAACCATAACCCTTTTAAAAATGAATCATTATTTCTGTTTCTGCAAGAGTTTTTGCAAGTTGTCCTTCTCTTCTCTTACAATATGTAGTACACAAGTACTTCATTTCCTATTAAGTTGATAAGTTCTCAAATACCATGTGATATGTGGAAGTTAGCATATTCTCATAAACCTACTTAACTGAAGGTTGATTATCATATTCTCAGTGTATATTCTTCGAGAAGTATTAGTACTAGATAATTTATGTCAAGCATTTCTTACTCAATAATTGTCAAGAGAATTGATTGTCTATTAATATACATAAAAATAAAGGGAGCAAGAAAAGAATTGATGTAGATCTCTTTTATTTACTACTTTTTCTTTCTTCAACAAACGGATGCCTACAAACCCCAACAGTCACAACATTAATAGTCAAAACTGACGTCCTTTTGTTGGTTAGTGACTTCAGTTATTCACATATATAAATCCACCATATATGCCAAGAAGAAGATCACCACCAAGGACCCCTCTTCCTCCAATAAATATGGTGTGATGCACGGTGTTCAGGAAATCAAGCGTTTCATTGCTTAAAGCGATGAAGTGATGCGATGCGAGCCATTTACACTTCGCAGACTAGAAGTGATGAAGGTGAAGAGAAGCGGTCATTTCAAAGGCTGAAGTGGGGTGAAGCACAAGAAGCGGTGCTTAAATTTTATGTCTTAAAAGATCGATTAAAGGTTAAAAAAAAAAAAAAAAAAAAAAAAAAAAAAAAAGAGACACGTCCTTTTATTTCAGTCTCAGTTGCTCCGGGGGTGGCCAAATAAGGCTTAGCTGATCGTGTCCATTTACAGGTCAAGGCCATAAAGGCCTATATGAGATCCTCACAACGTCATGTTTGACTACTCCTCCAGGGTTTTCACGCATTCTTTCTTCAAGTAATTTCTCTTTCTTTCTCCTTCAAAATAAGTTCCGAAGAAATCCCGTATGTCTTTTTTTTATCTTCTTCCTTGATATTCCCATCAACCCGAAATTTCCAATGTCATTGTATCGTTTGTAAACATTTGTCATTTTGTTGAAGACTTTACTATTTTTATCCCTCTGTTTCAACAACACAAGCCATAATCCATCTCTAAGGGGTCGTTTGGTATGCCGAATGGGATAAGGAGGGATATCCCATAGGGACTATTTTACCCCACCTTTCATATGGGATAGTAGTACTAATGGAGAGAAAATAATATCGTGATTAACTAATACCTCACACCAAACATGGGTTAAGTTAATCCCAAATTTTATCCCAGAATCATTATCCTTGTCCTACGTACCAAACGACCCTTAAGTTACTTCATCATAATTAGCAATATCCTCCAACCCTATTTCTTAACAAGCCCTATCAACCGGTTCCTCTCTTTTTTTTTGACAAGGTGTGGTATTAATAATAGCATCAAGAATATGCAAGAATTACAAGATATGGCATTTGAGCTTACAAAAAAATCTCTGGTAAACTATACAAACTATCTAAGCCAAAACTAATGAGTTAGTAAAATCCTAAAGTAGTTCTGCATTAACAGCAAGATACAAGTTGGACCAACTAAACAAATTTGCAATGCACCTAGTCTTCAAAATGCCTAAAGCAGTTGACTCTCCATCAAAACATCTCTTGTTCCTCTCTAACCAAATACACCAAAAAATACAAGCAGATATTATAATCCAGATCTTATTGATGGCTTTGCATAGGCTCTAACTCTCATATGCATGAGGGATGTGGTCCAATTGATGCCAGAGAGACAAAAAACATGCTCCATAATTCTGAGGCCACCTCACAATGAGGAAGAAGGTGCCTGGGGGCTTCAGCCTCTTTTTTGGACATATAGCCCCAAACAGGATTTTTCGTTTCTTTATGTTGTCTTGGGTGAGACATGCCTTATATAGAGCTGTCCGGGTTAAAAAAAAACTACCTTAGGTGGTAGCTTGGTCCTTCAAATGAGTTTCCAGGGCCAGTTATCTATCACGAGGTTTATAGAGCACAACTGTTGATACCCTTCCTTGACGGCATAAACTCCTTTCTGGTGTCCCCGTCTGAGCTTATCAACTGCCTGGAGATTAATGTGACAATGTTGTAGTCTAGAAAAAAGGTCTACCGGATCATTCACTTCCCAATCGTGCATATTCCTTCTAAATCTTAGATCCCAATTGATCCCTTCTCTATTAGCAGCAATAACATAATTGGGATCTTGAGCAATTCTAAACAGATCTAGGAAATCATTTTGAAGTGTGTTATTTCCAAGCCATTTGTCTGTCCAAAATTTTAGGAGTAAACCATTGCCCAATTCAAAGTAAGTGTTCCGATCAAATGTGTCCCACAACATCCTAATAATCTTCCACAGTCCCACTCCATAAGGAAGTGTAGTAATATTTGTCCACCATTGATTCAGCCTTCCATGCTTAGCTATGATAACCTCTTTCCAGAGCCCTGTGTCTTCCAAGTTGTATCTCCAAAGCCACTTCATCATCATACTTTTGTTGTGGACTGCAAGGTTCTTAATGCAAAGACTTTCTTGGCATTTCGGTTATGTGACCATCTCCCATTCGATGAGAAGAAATTTGTGTTTCTCCCTATTGCCTTTCCGGAGGAAGTCCCATCTTATCCTGTCAATCTGTTCTATAACCTCAGTTGGCATTGGGAGCAGGGCCATGTAATAAGTAGGTAAGTTGTCTAGAACACTATTGATAAGTGTTACTCTGCCACCATAGGAGAGATACTGCATTTGCCATGTTGCCAACCTCTTCTCAAACTTTTCAATAACCCCTCTCCAAATTTCAGTGGATTGATGTTCAGCACTCAAAGGAAGACCCAAGTAAGTGAAAAGAATAAGTATACCCATTCCTCTTGTAATGTCTTATCCTCATAGTCCCTATCCAACTGACCACCACTCCTTTACTTTGTCAAAGAATCCTTCCACCTCAACTATCGGTCCCTCATATTTAAAGTTTGATCATGATTTCTCCCCTTCACCACATACAGTTGTACTTATGAAATGGACCTTAGGCTTAACTCAACCACAAAAGCTGACTCATGATGGGAGAATAGCCCAAGACCATACAAGGTGTCCATGTACCCATTAAACCCACCGATATGAACAATCTAATTTACTATGTACACCCTAACTACTAGCTGTACAATCATTGGGTAAATGGAAGCACAAATGACATCTAACAGCAAGGAGCCAGAAGCATAAATAAATTCAAATGAGATAATTGACAATCAAGATTCCAAAATAAAATATCAGGAATACTAAACTCTTCATAATAGAAGGAAGAAATCCAGGCTCTTTTTTTTTTTTTTTTTTTTTTTTTTTTTATAATGAAGAAATGCAGACTCTTAATTAGCCCATAAAGAAAACAAAAGAAAAGAAGTGAAAAGAACAAAAAGGAAACAGTTCTTGTTATTACAGCAATCACTTACCCCATGGAGTTCTCATATTCCGCAAGCTCTTTCTCTTTGGCTTCAGCTTCCAGCTCCTCCTTCAACTGTCACAATATAAGGTTAGTTATTCTACATAACCTACATCCAGTTATGTTTATCCTTTATCCCTCTTTACCTATAGTATCTTTCATCCCTTTAGCTTTTATAAGGGATAAAAGGAAAAGAAGGGTGGACAATAACCCAAAGTATCACAAAATTACCAACCTGATGCTTTGCCAAAGTCTCAACCTGTTGTCTGTATACCTCAGTTGCTAAATCAGTATCCCATCCTGACATTAATGGCAACGGAATTCATTAAAATACATTCTTAAGAGAGTTCATACAGCAAAATGTTTGCAGCCTCAAATACCTAAGATCATTATTTGTTTAATTACCAGTAATTCATTTTTGTTCCAAATCTCAATATCAACCCAATTAAAGAATAGCATCTAAGACCAGATTTGATTAAATTCCTCACATGTGATGAAGCTACAAACTATTTATGTGTAAAATTTTCTTATACAGTTAGCTAGGTCAATTATTTACTTGAAACAAACACGAAGACGATAGTTATGAAAGGTTAAGATAAGCTTACTCTCGTAAACTAAAGGCTCTTCATCATCATCAATCTCTGCTTCCATATCTTCCTTCAACTTTTCAATTCTATCCAATTCCCATTCAGTTTCTTCAAAATGACCTTGTGACTCAATAGCTGTCTTGTCTATGATAGGGTCCCATAACTCCAGAAACTGTACAGCATACCGATCAATTGGACGTAGCTGACTCTCGAAAGACAAGATAGCTTGTCCGGCAGCAGCAGCTGCTGCTGCCATCTGTTTGACATCAGCCAGCATGTCAATGTCATCTTCTTTACCAGCAAAAGTAATTGCTTGTTCTTTTAATGGATTGCTAACGTTTGGCACTGCCACAAGTTCTTTACTTGATGTTGTAACTGGGGCTTCATGATCAGCAGGCTCATCAGCCTTCGTCTCATCATCATTACCAAGTTCATCATCTTCCAACCTCACAATTGCTTCTTCAGTGAACTCCTGATTGTCTACTGCCTCTTCCTCTTCAACTTTCTTCAGAGCCATGTAATCTGCCTCATCTTCTACGTTTTGCAAAGCAGCCTCCACGTCAGCATTAGAAAGCTGAACCTCAGTGACATTGCTATTCTTCTCTACTTCAATATTCTTTAAGGAAACTGTTCTGTGGCCGGAGAACAATTCCATTGGATCCAGTTTCTTAAAGAATTCAGTGTTGTAACTTCCACTCTGTATAACCAAATCATCCAGAGCACGCTTCTGGTTTGCCTTTTTCAAAATATTCTCTTCAATGGTGCTCTCACTTATCAATCGATAAATGTGTACTTCACGGGTCTGGCCAATTCTATGACAGCGATCTTGAGCTTGTTGATCCATAGCTGGGTTCCAGTCACTATCATAAAAGATGACTGTGTCTGCACCCACCAAATTGATGCCAACTCCACCACTACGGGTTGATAAAATAAACAGGAAAATCTTTGGATTCGTGTTGAAACGTTGCATCAAAGTTTGTCTCTCTTCTGGCGGAGTAGAACCATCCAAACGCATGTAAGTGTAACCATACAAATTAATGAAAGCTTCTAAAACATCAAGCATCTTTGTCATTTGGGTGAAAATTAATGCACGGTGACCTTCTGATTTTAGTCGCCTCAACAAACCTGCAAGCTCCTGCAGCTTTCCACAGTCAAATTGTATAAGCCGCCTATCTGGAAAGTAGACTTGCCTTCTAACAATGGCTGGGCGAAAAGGAGTGAGAAGAGGAGAAAGAACCTCAGAACATGTCTCCTTAAAGGTTGGACTGAAAAATACGGAAGTTCCTGGTTTACTGCACCAGCAAGCAGGTGCTGGGGAACGTGCAGCAGGGATTGCAAACATGAAAGTCTCAACCTGATCAACCATTTGTTGGAATCTCTCAACTGGTGTCAGTATTGATTCCGCAAGCCTAGCGGAGTACAAAAATGACAAGGGATTACTTTTTTGACAGTAAATGCCATGAACTGGATGTTTCACAGTAACAATCTCCCGAAGACTTGTAGAATATACAGGTTTCTGCTTACACTTTAAGGAATTCCACCGTGCAATAGCTGCTGCTCTCTCCTTTGCTTCTCTCAGTCTCTCCTCAGCAAGTGCCTTTTGGATCTCGTCAAATATGTTTGTTCCATGAAACTTCTTATTCCGTTTAAGTCTTTGAGAAGTTTCTTCACCATGAATCAGAGACACACGACCCTCAATCAAGCTTGATGGAGTAGCGATGGATTGAACATCATTACTCTCCCAAGACGTCATTGAAAAATCAAGATGTGTAAACAACAACCCCAAAGCACCAAGGTTGACAGTTGAAAATATACCAGGTGAAAGCATCGAGCAAATAGAAGAGCTCAAGTGCATATCAATACCACTCATATCAAAGGAGCTCACTATTGGACGTCCTTCAAATAAGTCAGGATGATTGCACACTTTACGAAGTTGCATTATTACACTTATCATCCCAAAAAAGTTAGAACTAGCTAGAGTGGCTTGTGTCTCTGAACTAGCAATGAAGTCTTCATACAAATTACGCTGCCTCCTTGAGAGCTTACAATAAATTACGTGCTCATGTTTTGAAGGAAGCTGCTTCTCCACATCCCTTTTCATACGGCGAAGAATAAAGGGACGAAGGACATTATGCAAGCGATCAACAACTTCCTTATTAACCTTTTCTTGTCCCTCAACCATTCCAGAAATAGGATTACAGAACCAATCTTTGAATTCTTGGTGAGACTGGAAAATATGAGGCATCAAGAAATGCATTAGAGACCACAGCTCCATGAGATCATTCTGCAATGGTGTACCAGTCAAAAGTATACGCCGTTTTGAGTTAAAGTTGAGAAGTGTCTGCCATCTCTGAGATTTCCAATTCTTTATTAGATGAGCTTCATCTAAAATTAGGTATTTCCACTTCTTACGCTTGAAAACTTTGGAGTCTTGTATAACGAGTCTGTAAGTTGTGATACATATATGAAATGAGTTTGGCTTCAACCAGCCTTGCCTTTTAATCTTTCGCTCTTTAGCACTGCCAAAATATGTCAAGATTTTGAAAGCAGGACACCATTTAAGAAACTCAGTCTCCCAGTTTAGCATGACACTAGTTGGGACAACAATAAGATGAGGACCCCAAATTCCTTTTTCACATGCTAGGTGAGCAAGAAGAGCAATTGTCATGATAGTCTTCCCCAAACCCATTTCATCTGCTAGGATTCCATTAAGTTTCTTCTCATACATGGTCACAAGCCAATCCAAACCAATATGTTGATACTCACGAAGGGGAAATTTTAGAAGGAAGGGGAACTTAGTCCACACTTTGGTTGTTGAGAAGGTGCTACCCGTTGGTTGTGCGGATCTGGCAGCAGCTGCTGCATCAGCAATTATATCCTCACTCTGCCTTTCTTCCCCTGTTTTATCCACACTTTCAACTTCCTTTTCTTTGTTCTCAGCGCCTGTAGTGGGCAGTACATCACACGGTCCATCATTTACTCGAATGGATTCAGATTCATTGTGTGCTGGTGATTCCAGGAGATCATCAGAAGCAGACACATATGATTCAGAATCATCAACAGCATCTTCATCAGTATCAAAATCCTAACAAGAGAAATGTAACAGTGGTAAGAATTAAATGTAACATCAAGTCCCATAGAAGAGCAGAGCACCACATACCTCTTTATACCTAGCAAGGAGCTCATCTAAAGGAAGTTCGCTCTCCTTTTGCAACAGCGCAATCTGAAAATTGAAAATGTACCTCATTGCGACAGCAATTGTAATATTCAACCATTTTGAAACTCTATTATACATGAGGGGAAAACTGTGGACTAGGTCTATGTATAACAGAATGCATCAGAATTTCGGAAAGAAGGTCAAGAGACTGAGCTTTTACCTCATCAGCAGCATCATTTGCCTCTGCATTTGCCAACTCCTCCTCCTCTAACAAAGTTGTTTCATCATCCTACCAATACCACACAAAGTAGTTAATTTAATGAGCCATTTCGAAGACTAGATTAGGTGACTGATGATATTACCTCAAATTCATCTTGAAAATAGAGGTACACAATATAAATGAACTGTAAAATTGATGAGATTTTGCCTCAAACAGGTTGACGCTCTGTAAACAAATGAATAATGTAGACTTACCATATTGTATCCTTTATCTTCACCAACAGCAAGGACATAATCATCATCATCCTAAATAGAATGGAGAAAATTCAGAGGAAGGTACAAAATACTGAAGATACTCATCGTGAAGCATATTAAGGAACCAAGGAGACAATTCTGATAGAAAAAACACTGCATTGCATGAAAACGCGAGATGAAAATTTTGATTTTCTTCACAAATGATAGACACTTGAATTTTCCACTAAAATCTGGATCTTCAATGATTAAATGTTATCTATTGGGACAGCATTGAAAGAAGATCACATTAGTGCAGCAAAGCAGTAAATCATACTTGATGGTATTGGTCATGCATCAATTTAAAATCCCAAAAACAAATATATGCAGACATTCATTATGCAAGGGATAATTTTTCTAATGATAAGCAATGCAAGCTGCAAAATAAATTGAACCAAGTTTTCTTGGATGTTAGCTAAAGAAAAACATATCTATAAGGTCTAAATCACCACTGCAATTTTGATAAGCGGTTTCAATTAAAAGTTGTTAGATAAGCATCTTCACCTGTTCATCATTAAAGTCATCCAACAAATTAATTTGGTTGAACTCTTGATACTTCTTTCGAGGACTTCTTAGTTTGTCTTTCCCTAGGTCAGAACAATAATTATTTGGAACTGATAAGACCCCATTACTTTCAACCTGCATATACCAAAAAGCAGATATATCACCTCGACAACTTACTTAATTATAGTAGTCAAAGCAGTAACCATAAACACATACAACTTACAGAACGACGACCAGAAATTTCAGGTGAGCAGCCTTTGTCGGTTTCAGTAGAAACATCAACATCTCTACCTGTACAACAGATTACTTCAATTAATAGAAATTTCCTTGACCTTACAATTAGCAATACACAAAGAGGCCGACTGCTACTCACAACTATCCCTGCCCTTGCCAGAACTGACTGTAACATCTGCACCACTCTTCTCGGGGCTACAGTCTCTGCTAGCTGAAAATTCACAATGATTAAGCTTAAATTAAACACATGCTTTAGATGATACTTCAACAAAATCATGTAATTGTTGCCTCTTCCTGCCCTCTATTTGGCAAGTTCCTGTATCATCTCACAGTCATGAAGAAAATAAATAATAACAAGACTCTACTTGACGTGGCTTATGAGACATCCTAGGACCTTATTAAACCTTGTGCTCTGAATACCAAGTTTGTCACGACCCAAAGTGTATCCTAGGTGTAACATGCTGTATAGGACCCCAAGAGGCCCTACACAAGCCATTTAGCATACATCATACAAGATTATAGAAAAATCGACTTGGAGTTAGATAGACTGTTTCCGAAAGACCCTCTACTCAAGTAATGATATCGAAGCAGTCTGTAAAATAAATTACAGAAGTAAAGAAGACATAACAAAAGCTCAAGTAACTATATCAATGCAGTTTGTAAGAGAAAATACAGACGTAAGGAAGACATAAAAAATAATAGAAAATGCATTACATGGCATTCAGGAAAAGAGAAGGAAGAGGCTTGAATGTGAAATACTCTACAATAACTCAATCAACCATATAGTACCTTCCCCAATTGCATAACGCTTAAGGAGCTCCTCAAGAGGTAGATCCATTTCATTTTGTAAAGCAGCCAACTCTTCTTCCCTTTCTTCTTTAGTTATAACAGCCTCATCTTCTTCAATGGTATGCTCATCATCTTCCTAAAGCAGTATCAACATAAATGACAACATTGTTTATAGGACAACATTAGCAGAACTGCAACAAACATTATAATATCACCCACTTAACAAAAGCTTTTCAGATGGTTATAACCCAAAATCAGATATGTTGTAAGAGAGAAAAACCAATCAAAATTACGCCATAGGAACAGATAAAAGACCATATAATTACATCAGATGACTCAAATGAAATAGCTATGAAGATAAGAGCCCCATCTAAAACCCAATCTGAGAAGGAAGTGAGAAACAGATTTGCTTCATTACAACGAAGACTGGTGTTTTTCCACAGATTCCTAGTCCTAGTCAACAAGTCAACAGGCAACTTGCAAGTACAGTTGACACAGAAAAATGGTTTTGACTAGACCCATGCACTAGATAATATACCATAACAAAGTAATGCACCCAAGAATTAGACCAGGCAGTCAATGTAGTGGAATGAGCATTATGAGGTCATAGGGTCAAATTCTAGCAGAGACAAAAAGAATTAGGTGATTTCTTCCTATTCATCCAAGCCTTGGTGGGAAGAGTTACTTGATACCTGTGTTGGTGAGAGGTAACACGCACCCCAAGGATTTAACCAAGGTGCACGCAAGTTGGCCCGAACATTGCGATTATAAAAAATAAAAATATAAGCTCTCAAGGACATCAGTACAGAGCAAAATGATATCCTATCAATAATGATTTCACAGAGACCAGATGATTGTAGTCGAATTCTTATCCAAAATGAATTTGAATGTAGTCAAATCCCTGTCCAGTTCTCAACCTAACAAATGCCTCAAGTAGAGTAAAGTCACACAGAAGGCAGAACTGAAGGACAAGACACTGTATATTTTAATACTTGAATTCTTTACACAAGGTACTTGAACTTTCTAACTACTCCCTCTGTCCCAATTTATGCACTTCCCTTATAAGTCAATCTCAAAAAGAATGATAACTTTCTATATTTAGCAACAATTTAGCTTCAAACTTCCCATTTTTCCCTTTCTAAATACGCCACAAATATATATATATATATATATATATATATATATATATATATATGCTTATTTTAGACCCCAAGTTTCAAAAGTCATACTTCCATTCTTAAATTTCGTGCTCAGTCAAACACCGTCACATAAAGTTGGACAACGAGAGTACCACTTTCTTGCTTTAGATGTTTCAGGCTAAAAGAAAGTACTGCTTCCATTTCAATTTATGTGAAAAAATTGACCTCCCCTACTTTCTACTGAAGAAAGAAAAAATAGAAAAGTTTGAACAGAACCAAGTTAAGGAAGAAATGAAAACTTTTGAAATTGTGCTCTAGTTTTCATAAAAGGTCATAAAACAAAAGCACCAAACAAGTGTTGAAATATGTACAAGAGTGCAAAAACAAAAAAGAAGAATCCCTTCCTAATCTTGTAAAGATTCTAAGAGGCTAAGTATTGATTCTACTTCATTTACTAATTCCTCCCTGCAACAAAAAGAAAACAACAGATGCTTGCAACATCATGTATTTATGTTGTTATTCTCTGCAAGGTCATCTAAGTACATTTTAACTCGCCATAAAGATCAACCTATTGATTTGAAGGTCTTATCTCAAATAATCACAGTTCATTCCGAGCTATGATATTTAATTGAGCAGCACAAATCTCATCCCTTCCTTCATGACCTAAAAAGGGGGTGGCATGAAAGAAAATCTCCAAACTTGTTTCATCAGAAAATTGCCTTAAAGCTAGTTTCCTAACATTAGCTTAATATTGAAGACACACCAGGCCTTATGATCACTAGTTTAGCTCAATTATAAATAATTCATGCTGCTTCACGCATTCAAGCATTTCAAGAATATATATCAAACACCTTTTCAATGATAAAACTGAATGATATCAATATGTAAGACTTCAAGAACCTACTAATATAAATAAGCATGGCATCAAAATCCACCCCAGCTATTTGAAAGCTTACCATTTCGTCTTCAGATTGCACGCCAAAGTCGTCATCAATATCACTACCAGTTGAAAGAGGTTCTGAAAATTTCAGTTTAAGAAACAGAGGGAAAGTTATTGTCAACAAGTTTCTCAATATTGGTAAGCTGTCTAGTTAATGTACTTACGAAGATTTTCTCCAACACAGTCACGATTTGTTACATCCCCTTCACTCCCTTCTTTACACTGGATTCTAAATGCTTCTGGTGCAGGCAAAGAATTGGTTCGTTTGCAAGTACTTGGTGAACTTACAAGATTCTCTGCAAGCATTGTTGAGTACCTAGGATAAACAAGGAAGAATGCCTAATCATGTTATTCATTAGGTCAGTCAATTACTCAGTAAATTGACTGCAGGAGGCCCGTGCTAAGCCCGGCCAAAACTCAAGATATAAAAATAGAAATTTTAATTAAATAAGTATAATTTGTGTCACATTTTTCTACTGCATGACTAATATAATGTAGTTGCATGTTAATCTGAGTTATTTTCTATATTTAGGAGTTTTTGCGCTGAAATACAAAATCAATTTGGTGTTTCTATTCGTATTTTTAGAAGTGACAATGTCTTACAATACTTATCCTCTCAGTTACAAGAGCTTATGATTCACCAAGGAATAATTTATCGGACATCTTGTCTGCACACCCCTCAGAAGAACGAAGTAGCAGAAAGGAAGAGTAGGCATCTCATTGAGACTGCTCGCACTCTTCTCATTGGATCCTATGTTGCATTTTTGGGGCGATGCAGTCCTCACTACTTGCTTTTTTTTTTAAATGAAGTAAGATGTTTCATTCACAAAAATACATCAAGAAGATGCATAGTTACAAGGAAAGGAAAAGGCATTAACAGAAGTCCTCACTTCTGGGCAGTGTGCATACTGATGAGTAGGTCTCCATGGGAAGGGTTCCGTATACAGCTTCTTGAAGTAAGTGATTATTTCTCCTTCAATTTCAACTGGCTCTTGAGTAACTTCCCCCCATATCATTAATTAATCGATGTTGTACTTTTTGTGAGAATTTGCCATTTTGTGGAAAAACTTGGTATTCTTGTCTCCTTCCTTAAGCCATAGTATTCTTGAATTTTGTCTCTATGCAATTTCCTCCTTAATCAGTTCCTCATATTCTAGTAGAACTGCAACTTTTTTTGTTATTGCATCTTCTGTAAGCACTCTGTTTTCCCTCTTCATGTCCAATTCTGCCAATTGTTCTAGGCTTCTAGCAATTTCTTTCGTTGTAGGCCAAGGTTTTCACTCTCCTCTTTTCTCCATTCCTTGAGTTTGTGCTTCAAAGGTTTATGTTCACAAGCCAACACATAGTCTGGTTTCCCTGAGTATCTGAATGATGACCACCAGTCTTTAACTCTGTCAACAAAGTCTTCTGATTGTAGCCACCAATTTTCAAACTTAAAATAACTTTTATTTCTCTCCCAGCTTCCACCAATCAAGGCTATTGGAATATGATCTGAACTCAGCCTTTGCAAGGGGATCTGTTTCAGATTATTTAATTTGTATCCCATTTTTCCGAGAACAAGATTCTATCAATCCTAGAGGCTGCTACATGCTGGTCTCCTTTAACCAGCTTTATGCAGAGCATCTTCTAGTTGTAAATCCACCAATTCCATGTCTTCTATGAAATCAGAGAACTCCTTCATACCCCATGTTCTACTGTTGCAATTTTTCTTCTCCGATATATACCTAGAGACATTGAAATCTCCACACAGTGCGCAGTGCACTTTAAACAATCCCCTTACTGAACCCAATTCTTCCCACACTTGTCTCCTCTCCCTATAGTTGCTTGGAGCATACACTCCAGTTATGCGGCAATTGTAGTTCTGGGTTTGGGATTCGAACCTACAAGTAATGGAGTAGATTTCTATTTCTAACACCTCCTTCCATGCCCTCTCATCCCACATCAAAATGATTCCGCCTCTTGTTCCACTGGCTTCCAGACATGCTTGTCTGCTCCATCTACCTCCCCAAACCTGATTTGCTACTTCTGTGATATTTCCCTCAAGCTTTGTTTCTTGGAGATGGATGATGTCTGCCCTCTATTCGAAAATTAAGCTTTTGACAGTCTCCCTCTTCTCGATGTTGTTCAATCCCCTGACGTTCCATGACACTAGTTAAAACTTCATCTTGCAACTAGAGTGGTGTTTCTCCCATTATTCCTATTCCCCGAGCTTTTGAATTTTACATCAAATGAGACAAGACTTTTAAGCTCTTGTGCACCTTTGAGACTTTTATTAATAACAAAATACCACAATTAATTTTTTTAAAATAATGTAAAAGGTGCACTAATAAGGGGCAAGTAGAAATACTTAAAAAGCTACACTATACACCAATTATGGAGACCCAGGAAGGAGTGGTTTTAAGAAAATGAATGAGAGCAAAAATGGGAATATGCAGGGAAAAGCCAATTGCAGCTGCTTGTAAGCATCAAAGAGGGTCTTATTAGCAATAAAAACAACATCAGAGAAACAGGAAAGCAAAAAGGGCGGATGAATTGAACCTTTCTGTTTGTCCAAGAAGAAACTCTAGCTGCTTATCAAGTGTTTTCTTCTTCTTCTCATCTACCTCCAACTGATGTTTGTAAAGAACCTGACATATGAAACACGTTGAATAATCTGTCAAGCTCAAGACTGGGAAAAACAACTGGGTTTGAAAGTTCTCCAGATAATGAATTTTACCAGCTTCTCTATTTTCAACCAAAATTTTTTGATGTCCTTTGAGATATTGAGTGCAACTTTACGCAGACGTTGCTCTTCTTCCTGATGAAATATTATAGAAGAGAAATAAGAAATCTAGCAATGTAATTAGTAAGAAATGCAATACCTACTGAAGTGTTGGTCACTAATATGAAAATATTCACGCACAGGAAGAAGCGAATAAAATAACAACCTTCACTCGCTTTTCTCCCCGTGTCGCCTGATCAAGCATTCCCTTGCTAGCTCGTATAGCAACCTTCTTTGCTTGAGTCAACTTCCACTTCCTCTCTGATTCAAAGTCCTGATAAACAAGAAATCTTCCTTAGAATAACTTCATTGACATTCACCTAGCAGCTTACACAATTGCTCCTGAAATAGGAAAGGACTTTATATACCTTCGACAACCAGACCATCTCCTCAAGAACATGATCCCAGTGTGTTTTAGGTCGTTGAGGTTCTTTAGGTGCTTCAAGACCCTAAATACAAATCAAGAAAATAAGCAAACAGAAGATGTAGTACACAAGAAAGGACAAGGTACCCCCTGATTATTCATTCATGTAACTACTGTAGATTATTTTTTATTTTTTTTGAAATAGGTAACTTTGTATATTTCTATACATGTAAGATCAATCAGTACATTGTTTGTACTTTCACCATATTTACATCAAAAGACTCTTAAGAAACTGAACCTATTCTAGTCTTCTAGAGGGAGTGTCTACACCTATAAGACTATGAAAGGGACAATCGTTACCTACCTGTGATTGAACAAATTCCATCAGTATATCCTTCATCTATCAACTTTTTAGGTAGATAATCATAACCTACCCGTGATTGAACAAACTCCATCAGTATATCCTTCATCTATCTGCTAATTAGGCAGATTTTTTTTATGGGATTATCTGTATATCTGATCTACTAATTAGGAAGCAGAAAATAATTTGATCTATATGATACAATTGCTAGGACAAAAAAAAAGGGTCCAAAAAGATTTTAAAACTAGTGATAGTGATTTGTATTATGTTCCACATTTTAATTTTCCATATTGCCCCATCCTTATAGCTAGATCAAGAAAGAACCTCTTACCCTAAAGAATGTCCTTAAGCTTCCTTTCTTTGGGTGTAGGACCTTTTCCTAGGAGCTCACAAAAAGATAGCAAATTTAGATGGTTCTTTCATGCTTCCTCTCTTTTTTTAAACCGGGCTCTCATGCTTCCATTCTTTATATTTCAAACATGTGCTTTTTTGTCTAATTCTTTATCGAGTATCACTAGTTATATTGCATAGCATTAACCACATAGCTATGTGACAAAAGCATGTGCAGATTACAACACTACTAGGCTAGATGGCCGTTTTGTAATCATTAATATGCAGCCATAGTTCAATCATGTAACCTTCTGATACTCAGCATGTTCCAGTCAAGAATATCAAAGAACAACAAAAGAGAATAAAAGAGGGTGGAATAAGTATAACGAACTAATCCACCAAAAGATCACCTTGCAACTTTGGATCAATCAATGGAGAAGTCCAAAAAAAAACAACGTTAAACAACTGCATGGACTTGAATGGTAATATTATATAATTCCATATTTACAGGTATCTTTGTCATTCTCCAAGAATTATAGCATTGGCATCATTTAGGAGGGTATCCAAATTGCTTTCAAACCAAAAAAAAAAAAAAAAGGCATCCAGGCATTGATAGATATCGAAGCAGCAGCTAAATGTTCTACCTATTAACCCTTTCATGTCAACTGATGACACATCCAAGGGTTCAGCCGAAACAAAATTATGAAGAGACTCCATTCTAGATAAGAGCCTTCTGGCCTAAATTAGATGTACACATGATTCCCTTGTGTGGGCCTTTAATTGAGATATCATTCAGGAATAAAGGCTTGAGAACATCTTCAGCTATTGACCAATTCTAAATTATTATTGCTGAATCGCACTGCCAAGGGTTGGTCTATCACCCATGCTTAGATTAATCTTAGGCTAAACACCAATCCATTAAAACTGTGTGTTCTTTTCTTTGACAAGTTCATTCACACTCTTGGCATACTGCTATGCTATTATCATGTATACTTGCTTGGACTAAAAAGGAATACTGCATAGATCAAAACAGTCCTACTAGCCAAAAGATGAAAGAAGAAAAAGTCCCGTGGAATTAGTCGAGGTGTGCCAAAGCTAGCCTGGACACCACAGTCATCAAAAAAAAAAAAAAAAAAAAACCACCTTGGGACAGCCAGTATAAAAGAACATGGATCGAACTTAAAAAAATTAATACAAAAAAATCCAAACCTAAAATGATAGCTTCTAAGTGCAAGGATGATTGCAACTAAGATGTAATTCATACCTTTTGGCGTCGTACGCGTGTTTCATGATCCGGCTTACACTTATACCCTTTAGAAGCCATGATAATCTCAAGATATATACACCATGATTCCGGCTTCTACACGAAAAACATAAATTAGCACAACCACACACTTATCTCCATAACATGGAAGAAAATAGGAAACGAAAAATGAATTCAAGAATATAGATACAGCTAGCTTAACTAGATCAAACAAAGCATGTAGGTACAGCTAATAAACAACTTCCAGAGAGGAATGTCAAACAAGTGGTGTCTATCCACTGCATAAGAACTCAATGTCAATATTTTGCTTCACCACCACCACCCCAAGAAGTAAACATCCCAAGTAAATTTCAACATACATAAAGGGACTGTCAATTTCCCACCTCTGGGATTTCATTGGGTATGTAGTTGTTGTTGAAGGGACTGTCAATAGTCTGGAACACGTTCAGATCCTATTTAATAGATCAAGTCCTGGTGAGTAAAATGGTTCATGACATTGAAAGGCATATGAAATAATCCTCAATTGCAGCCTTCAGGCGGAATAATCTAGTGATTATGATCTTATTGAGGAGAAGGGAGGCTAATTGTTTTTGCCAGATGAGCAAAGCTAGGGAAGGTGACATGGATGCTTTCTCAGTATTCATTATGATTCATGACCGAAGGGAAATCAGGTTTTGGCATGATCCAAGGCTCGGGATCTCTCCCAGACACTTCCCTATTCTCTACCATTGTTCCATTTCTCAGAATGCACTGATTGCCAATTTCAAACAAGACCAGAGATGGTCCATAACACCCAGAAGAAATCTCCATGATTGGGAAGTCGAGGACTACATGCAGTTGATCCTTCTACTCAGTAATTTCTTTCCAGAAACATCTCTACCCGGCTGCATTTTCGGGAAACCACATTCTGAAGGGCTGAAGGGCTGAAGGGCACTTCTCTGTAAAAAGCTGCTGCAACACCCTCGCAGTTTCAAACCCTGGTTTAGTTCCTTGGCCTTGAAAAGCAATTTGGAATAGCAACTTCCCTTCAAGGGTCAAATATTCCACCTGGATTTGTTATCATTAAGCCATATTTTAATGATGACAATACTGATTTATGTATATCTATTCCTATCGAGGGCCTATTTGTAGAACAATGGTGAAGTAAATTCGATAAGAAGAAGTCAGCTCAAGATAAAGGTACTCAAAACAAATAAGGAGACTTTGAGGCAATCAAGAAGCCAGAGGACCAAGTGAAGACCACTAAAGGCCCAAACTAAGCAAAAGAAGGAAAAATTACCTAAATACACAACTTATTTTACTATATTCTCTAAAATTCTCTACCATTTGAAAAAATTACAAAAATCCCTACTCTCTCCTATTCTCAGATACATCACTCTTACGTGATGTATTAGGACAAGTGTGTCTTGTATCAACAAAGGTAAAGTATCGTTGGGTCAGAGAAGGGGATAGAAACACTGGTTTTTTCCATAAAATAGCTAATGCACACCGGAGAGTTAACACAATTGATAAGCTAAAAATCAATGAGGTGTTGGTGACTTGAACCAGAAGAGGTGAAAAAGGTGATAATTGAATACTATGAGCATTTGTACTCAAAAACTGAAGACTGGAGGCTTGACCTGAATATGAGAGATTGTCCTGTGATCAATGAAGAAGACAACAATATGATGACAGCCCCTTTTGAAGAACAGGAAATCACAGATGCCATTAGATCCTGTGTTGGGGACAAGGCACTAGGACCGGATGGCTTCACAATGGCTTTCTTCATCCAATGCTGGAGCATCATCAGTAATGAGGTAGTGGCAGCAATCAAGGCTTTCCACAAAGAGGGGACTTTAGTGAAATGCAAAATGTTACTTTTGTGGCATTAATTCCAAAAAAGGTAGGAGCAATGGAGCTTAATGATTTTAGGCCCATAAGTCTTGTGGGATGAGTATATAAAATCAATGCAAAGGTCCTAGTAGAAAGGCTGAAAGAGTGATGCATAATCTAGTAAACAAGCAACAAATGACTTTCATCAAGAACAGCCAGATCATGGATGCAGTGCTGGTGGCAAATGAGTGTGTAGACTCGAGACAAAAAGACAAACAAGTAGGGATTTTATGTAAACTGGACATCTAGAAAGCATATGATCACCTAAATTGGGAGTTCTTAATGAATATGCTATAGAGGACAGGTTTTGGTTCAAGGTGGCTTAATGGATCAAACAGTGTATCAGCACAATAAAGTTTTTTTTTTTTTTTGAAACTGGTAACTTTGCCTATATATGTTAGAATTTGAATCTTACAAGAGTTGTAGTTGCCCCATATTTACAAGTACTACCTACATCTATGATTCTATGATCCTATGTCTATAATGAGTCTAAAACATCAATAATAGAGATGGGATCATGTAAAAGTAATTGATTACACCAAAAACACAGTAGCAAGATGTAACTAAGCTTAATCTGTTGCATATTGTTCTCTATGCTCTCAAAACACCTAGAATTCCTCTCCTTCCATATTGTCCACCAAATGCTTGCTGGGACTATCCTCCACCTGCCTCTATTCTTGGCCAACAACCCAGCTTGTTCCCAGCTTGTTAAGGCCACTGTAATTTTCCTAGGCATGCTCCATGCTATTCCTCTGAGGTTCAAAAACAATCTCCATAGTTGTCCAGTGATTCTACAATGTAGGAATAGATGATTCACAGTTTGCCTGCTCCCCACACAAGAAGCACCTGGGGCTTAAAATTATCCCTCTTTTCATTAGGTTCTCTTGGGTAAGCCACTGCCTCCTTTGCCAAAAGCCACACAAAGCATGCCACTTTATATGGTATTTTGGTTTTCCAAATGTGCTTCCATGGCCAACTTCTTGGCTGTTGGTTGTGGTTCATGTTCATGTACGCTTTGCTCACTTCGTATGTGCCTTTCTCATCTCCCTTCCACCATAGTTCATCTATTCCCAACCCACTGAATTGCTCAATCTCGTTGGTGAAATCTGCCATTCTTGGTATTTCCCAATCATTGAATTGCCTTCTGAAGTTGAATCTCCATCCCTGTTGTCCATAATTCTGCCATGGTACTCTGTTGGTATAGTACTAATGAGTAGATATCTGGAAATAACCTTTATAAGTTACCTTCTTCATGCCATTCACCTTTCTAGAACCTAGTTTTAGCCCCATTGTTCACCTTGATCTTGAAGAAGCACTTCAGTTCATTCCAGAGATCTCTGATGGATCTCCATAAGTTAACTCCATAAGGAGTTGTAATTTCCTTAGTCATCCATCTGTCTTCCTCCTCATACTTAGCTTCTATGACTCTTCCCCATAGTGTCTCTTTATCATTGGCATACTTCCATAGCCATTTCATTCTGAGTGCCTTACTATGAGTATCCAAATTCTTTATCCCCAAACCTCCAAACTTCTTGTCAATCTACTTGTTGGAGGTCAAACGTTCACAACTTTTCGTTATTGTTACTTTGTTACTCTAACAAAATTTATAGGAGAAAAATAAATTTGAAAAAACAGCAAAATAATATTGTTGACCCTTTTAGAAATTGATTCTTCATTAAATTGTTGCCTTGAATGCCCATCTAGATGCTTCATCAATGCAATTTTACGACTTTTTTAGAAATATGTATGTATAATTGTTGCATTATGAAAGTACAAGTAGATCAAAATGTTGGATTCTAGACCGAACATTAAAAAAATAAAAAATGAGTCTAACCTAGATAACTCAAACGCTCAGCAATGACTTGGGACATGAAGGACAACAAATCTATGTTAATAGACATATCTTTTGTAGCTTAAGATATTACTTTTATTTAGAGCAGGTTTTGTTTCATATTCTTCAAATTAAGCTAGCCGAAAATAGTCATGACTCACACCAAAAATATTTAAAAGAGTTGAATGAGAAGGAAAAAAATGAAAAGCATTAGAAGGACGAAAGTTTTGTCCAAGTGAGATCATATACATACCAAATGAAAAATAATCAATACAATTTTAAGAAGACAACAAAACAACGAGAAAAAACATACATTAAAGGGAGTAAAATATGAGATATCCAATGATGATAACAAATCATTCTATCCAAAAAAGTTTTCATGTTTTGAAATAACATACCTCCAAAAATTGACTAACACTTCAATCAACTTTCAATCCTTAAAGTACTCATAATATCCACTTGTAAAATTTAGTAAAAATAGATAACAACATAAAAACCATAAAATATGGGCATGCAAAGTTATTAACTCTTAGAGGATTTTCTAAAGAACACAAAATCTCATCCTTGTATGTGAAGGAATGACGTTGTTGATGAAGAAATTAGAGATTTGTAAGGGCTTTTTTTATTGTACCTTCAACAATTCCAGTAGAGAAAACTTGCTTGAATACTCAATTAACGTTTGTTATTTAATCAGTACTAACAAATACTTATAACAATAATTTTGCAGAAACATAATCAACAAAGTTTAAAGCATGTACTCAAAAATAACAATTACTATAAAAAACATACCAGGATATGTAACAATAGAATGAAACAGAATGAAAAAAATCGAGCCCACTGAATGCACAGTGTCCCCTTAAGAAAATTATTCCCCACTAGTACCCGAGGTTTAAAGGAATAGATCCTCTCAGGATAAAGCGATTCTATTCACAAGTGTATTGATACAAAAACAATGGTGCTAGTAAATCATTCAACAGGAGCAAATTACACAAATATTTAATTGTCCAAAAGAAGAGAAGAAGTTCAAAATTTTCGTTGTTTTAAAATGAGAGGAAATTCCTCTATTTATAGAGGATAAATGGCATGTGAACAAATACTTATTGTGTCTTATTGGAAATGTCAACTCTTTGGAAAAGTTACAACCCTTCAGAAGGGTCACAACATTCCATAAAAGTCGCAACTTTTCATAAAGGTCGCAACTTTTCATTAAAGTCACAACGCTTCATAAAAGTCGCAACTCTTCATAGAAGTCACAACTCTTCATAAAAGTCACAACTTTTCATAAAAATCACAACTTTTTCATGAAAGGGGAAAGATAATTTTGGAAATAAAATAAATTAAAAGGGAATCCTGGTTTGTGGTGGCTCCACGTAGGCGGGTCTAGGATTCTCTTATATATATGAAATGATTACTTTAATACTTTCTTTTACTAAAACTTATGCAATATGTAGGTCATTAAAATCTTAAAACTCCATTTCTAGTAAATCACCATAACCTGAAATAGAATAGAGGAGGTACAAGGTTTGCTATAGACCTAAGCACATGCACACATGGAGCTTATGAAGAACCTGTATTTTTTTTTTTTAGGTTTAAATATTAAGGTATGTTTAAATATTACATTCATTTTTTTCTTGGTATTGTATCAACTGCAAAGAGAAAACAAGTCTAATTGCCAAAACAACAAATAGCAAATTGGATAACAATTAGTGTGATGATAAAAAAGATCCAATGGCCATCATGCCATTTCAGTTTAGAGAAGTCATAAGCAAATTACAGCCACCTACACTTAAAATAAAGACTGAAAGTAGAACTTCTAGATTGCAATAAGAAAGGAGACCAAACATGACAAATTATGGAAGATGCTTTGACGTCTAAAGGAAATTACAAAATGAGCATTCATCAAAAACTATGCTTAAAGAATTGCAAATTTATACCTTATCAAAACAAAGAAAAAGAACACGGGATTTGTCTCCAAACCCATTAAAACATGTTGTGAGGAACTTTTTTCCAACTTGACTTAGAAATATGTGTTCATTGCCCTTCTAAAAAAAGAAATATATAATCATAGTTCCTAGGTTATGTTATTAAGTGCATTCCTATTAAGGAGAGGAAACTCAAACCTCAATATCAAATGGAAACATGGAAGTCACTCATTTACATTATGCAGATGACACCTTAATATTTTGTGATGCTAATGAAGGACAAATATTGGTTTTAAGATCAAATTTGGTGCCATTTGAAGGAGTCTCAGGTTTGCATATCAACTGGACAAAAAGCTAGTAGTATCCTAATAATGTCTCTAATATGGAGGAACTATCTTGGATCATTTTTTTTTTTTTTGGGGGGGGGGGGGGGGGGGGGGGGTTCTTGTCTACCATTTATCTGGGCATGGCCTTAGGTGCCAAATCAAAGGCATTGAACACTTGGAATCCGTAATTGAAAAGTGTGAGAAGAAGCTTGCCAGATATAAGTTGTAGAAAGGCAGAGTCACTCTAATTTATTTAGTTTTAGATGCCTTTCCTACTTATATGATTTCTATCTTGAAGGAGTGATACAAAGACGGGATAAAATTAGGAGGGATTTTTTAAGGGAAGGGACTAAGGGAAATGATTCCACTGTCCAACATTCAGTCAAGTGGAACAAGGTTCACTAGGGAAGAAACATGGGTGTCTAGGAATAAAGAACCTGAAAAAGCAAAGCAAAGCCCTTAGACTAAAGTGGTTATGGAGGTATTCTCAAGAGCCTCAACCATACTGGGAAAAGTAATTCAACAAGAATATGGAGACGAGAACAAGTGGATGACAAAGGAGGTTCTTACACCATGGGGTAGCCTATGGAAGTCCATCAAAATCTTGTGGCCTCTCTTGAAGATCAATACAACCATCAGGGTAGGAAATGGCAATAAGATTTTCATTTTGGGAGGATAAATGGTTGGGCACTTCTAGTCTAAATAGTATCTTTTCTAGAGATGCATGACTTGGTAGCGAATAAATAAGTGAGTGTAGCTAAGGTTAGGACACAGCATGGATGGAATTTCCAATTTAGAAGGAATTTCAATGAATGGGAAATCACGACCGTGACTGAATTTTCGGAAGGTTGGAAGTTTTTACAGGAACATAGGAGGAACGTGATAGATTATGGTGGTGCAGAAATAACAAAGACACATTCAAGGTAAATTGTGCATATAAGTTGCTAAATCAAGGTGGACAACAACCTTCTCTTTGGCCTTGGAAGCAGATTTGGAACCTTAAAATCCCTTTCAAGGTGTCATGTTTCACTTGGCTTCTAGCGAGAGAAGCAGTTTTAACACATGAAAATCTCAAGAAAAGGAAGTTCCCCGTGTGTTATAGATGCTATTTATGTGGGGAAGAGGTTGAGACAGTCAACCATCTATTTCTCTCATGCAGAATAACATCCTAGCTATAGAGGATTTTCACTAGTCTCAAGGGTTTTGCTTGCGCAATGCCTAACATAATCACAAATATTTTTCACAATTGGGGAGAAGTAGGGTGGGAGCTGCATATAGAGATAGATGGAGGATTGTCGCAGCCTAGATTTGGTGGACTGTTTGAAAAGAAAGAAATGCTAGATGTTTTGAGATCCACATGGTTTACAAGAGGACCCTAATCCTCTAATTTATCCTATAGAAATTCCCTGACAGCTTGGGTGTGGTAGCTTTCTTATGGTACTCCAGGATCATGCATGCACAAAAAGAAATCCTAATTCCTAGGCAGCTTCTAAACCCTATCTTAGGGTTGTGATACTATGTAATCCACTGCGTCTAAAGCAGCCTTTTCAAAAAGGAGTGACACCAACTCTAAGGGGAAGGCCTAGTGCTTAAAGAGCTGGAGTCACAACTCGAAAATCGCGGTTCAAATTCCAGCAGAGATTACACTAGGTTAATTCTTCTAATGTGCCTATCATTGAAGATTAAGAGTTAATAGAGTACATGTGGTAGCTAGAGACAACAACTGGATTAATTGACGTGTGTTTAAGCTGCCCAGACACTATCATTGTTACAAAAAAATAAAGGAGGGCCAGAAATTTGTGACAACTCATAGTTTTTCCTCACGTGACCTTTAGCCACTACCCTTTTCACAAAGCAGATCAAAGTTTTCACAAAAACATAGTCTTTTTCTTGACACTGACAGCAGAAAGATCTTTTACTTTCTTCCTTGACTTCCCATACAAATGTTTCGTATATGAGTTCCAATGCAAGATAAAAGCTCCAAAAAAAAAAAAAGCGCAAAAAAAATAATCACAGAAAAAATAAAAAGAAAAAAGTCCAAGCTTTCGAATCGAACGTACACATGCAAAGTAGAAATTTTTTAAAAGAAAAAATACAAAAAATAAGACTTCCCGTCGGACTGGGAGCGAAGGGTTAAGGGAGAAGAGATAATGAAGTTTCCTCGCTAACCTTTTTCGGTAAAGAAGAAGAACTAGCCGGATAAGGTGAGCGAAGAGCACCGGTGGAAAACAATCTCGGCAGCAACGGCGGCGAGGCAGCGGCAGCGGCGGAGTGAGAAAATTTCGCGACGGAGGTTCGATTAAAGGGAAAGTTGGGAATGAGACTGAAATCAGATTTACCCCTTTGGGGTATTTATATGTGGGACAGAAGTGTCATTTAAGTAAGTTTACAGGTGGACTCTCACTCCCTTTCGCTTAGGAGAGTCTGTTCGGTATAAACATGATGCTTTTCTACAATTTATTACTACTCCAAAAACAAAATCAAATACATTAAACTAAATAAATAAAATGTGGCTTGATTTAACTTTTAATTTTTAAAAATCTGTACTATTGATTTTGATTTTTTTAATGAGAAAGTTGAATTGAATTAGTGATTATGTAAATATTTTTTATAACTAATTTAATACTAATATATCTGTTTTACACATATGTATCACGCTAATTAATAATAAATGTATATAAAAAATTTATTGTGTGAATATTATATTATTAAGTACTAAACTTTTAAAAAATAACGTAAACTTTTTCAAATAAAGTTATTTAAAGATATGTTCCTCTTTAATTGTATGTATGATTCTTTTTAAGATAAATAGGTTTTGTCTTACACTAAAAAGAGCGTAAAAGTTTACTTTGAAAATATTCAGATTCTATTGATAATTGGTAATTGGTAATTAAAAATTACTATAGAGATTTTGTACGGTAAAAGATATATAGGACACTTACATAATGATCAATATATGGTTAAAAATAATACTTATCTATAAAATTACATACACAATAACAAAAAAAAATGAATATACAATAAATGAAGAGAATTTTATTTTATTTTTTACATATTGCATAACCTACCTCTAGAGATTGGCAACAAATTAATAATGTAAAGTAAGTTTGGTTACAGCTATACAATGCTCTCTTGTTCACATTTTCTTTCTTTTTCAGTACACTCTTGTTCATCGCTTTTGAATTCCCAAAAGAAGCATATTGATGTTGTCACGCATTGAACTTATACTCTAGACATGGCAGACACTTGATGTTATTGTTCGCTTGAGCATTTTCATAACATGAGCATACATCTAGACATTAGTAAAAACATAGTTTAAAAGTACTTGAAGAGACAAGACTTGTAAAAGAAATATTTATCATAAATGATTTTGATTTTGATTTTAATGAGAAAGTCAAATCGAATTAGTGATTATGTATATAATTTTTATAACTAGTTTAATATATGTGTTTTGGACGTATATATCACATTCATCTTTTATACTATATTAAAATTATGAAGGTCCTTAATATTGTTGTTTAAACTTCTTACCCTTCATTAAAAGACTTCATTTTAGATAAAATTGTCTTTGCACCATTTATTTTATTTATTTATAACAAAACTTACAAGGTTGTAATTTGGGGTTGTGCCATAGCCACAGTCGAGGTAGTACTTGTTGATGCACTATTACTATGTACAACTTGTCGACTAGAAGTAATATTACACATATTTGAACGAGGCATAGTCTTCACTCTTCTACAAGATATATCTCCCAACTTGTCAGCATGTGGTGTCGATTCTCAAAACAGTTTGACAGTAGTATTATCCGCAAAAACAGTAATTATGGTGCTAGAAGCTAAAACATCAGCTAGTTTGTTCTGCTCTTGGAGGATCACCCAGTTTGCGGAGAAAGCACCTACAATCGACCAATAAAGATGTAACACCTCAAATTTGGAAAGGAAGAAAAATGCAGTTTTTGGGCTAGTGTCTGTGTCTACGGGTCCCATCTATCACACTTACTACACCCCGGCAACCCCATTACTATCTCCTTGTGGCGTAGGGTTAGGCACCCCTTTTTGGTAGAACTTAAGAGTGGTTGAAGGACTTTTCCCGGGGAACTTTTGTCTAAACCTAGGGCGACCTTGTTCATCGGACTCATCATGAAAGTACTTATCATCATCAATCTAGACCTCTTTTTCTCCCTAGATTCTTCCTTGAGTTTTGACTCCCCAATTTGTTGGGTGAAAACCATAAGACGTGAGATATCCATATCCCCAACCAGCATTGTCGTACAACATTCTTTTGCTACTAAATCAGACACTCCCATCATAAACTTATTCATGTTAGCCCTTGAATCTGTCACTAAAGTTGGAACATACTTTGATAGTTGGGTAAATTTCAAGGCATACTCCTTAATGCTCATACTACCTTGCTTAAGGTTAATAAACTCTTACATCTTAGCCTCCCTCAACTCTAGGGGAAAGAACTTATCAAGAAATGCCAACTTAAATACCTCTCACTCTATAGGACCCACTCCTACCAGTCTATTCTCCTTCCATTGACCATACCATATTTGTGCTAGCCCTCTCAATTGGTAAGCGGCTAACTCCGCTTTCTCTACTAAAGTCACCCCCATGATATCAAGAACCTTATAAACCTCATCTATAAACTCCTTGGGGTCCTCCTCTACTTTGGAGCCATAAAACTCCGGGGGTTTTATCTTAATAAAATCCCTCACTCTTAAAGCCACGAAGTTCACATTAGGATTCACTGGAGCTACAAATTCTTTATTGGCTTGAGCAGTCACCGCTTGGGCTTGAGTCATCATAGCTAGACCTAAACTCCATATGAGTAACATTTTCAACTAAAGGATCAGCCGGAGCTTGAGGAGGAGGTTGGGGAGGACCTCATGATCCACATTATCTTCCTCATTTCTCCTAGCATTTTCCCTTGTATTAGCCATACCCTAAAACAAACTGGCACATTTTAGGAGAACGACCTAATAAAACCAAACTCTATGGCACGACTTAGAGAATGAAGAAGTGAGATTTTCTAAACATCCAATAGCCTCATATACATAAATGTAGCGCGCTTCACATTTATGAACAAGACTCTACTAGACATGGTTTGAGACATCCTAGAACCATTCTAAACCTTGTGCTCTGATTACCAAGTTTGTCACGACCCAGGGGTACACCCTAGATGTAACATGACGTACTTGACCCCGAAGGGGTCTCATACAAGCCCTTAGCATATCATAACATAAGATAATAGAAAAGTGCAGAATTTTTAAAAAAATTTCCATACAATCAAAGTCTTTATAAAATAAAACAGAAGTCTTTAATACTTTGTCTCAAACCATCTAAAATAATACTTGAACAACTCTTGGGACACAACCCATACAATAGTCTAAAACACAAAAAATGACATAAAGGAAATGGTGGCTTTATCTTCGATGCTATGAGGACTCACTAATCTTAAACTCCTTGATCCTACTAAGAACCTAGTCTCAAGATGGAAATCAAGATCGCCGAACCCTACATTTGATGAGAATGTAGGCAAAAGTATGCCTTAGTACAAAAGTACTAAATATAATAGCTAGCATAACATCATTAGAGCATAACATAAGGGTTAGTCAACATAAGCCATATGCCATACTCATAAGAGATACTTCATGAAACGTAAACTATAAGCATAAGAGACAATAACATAGTCATAAGCATAATCTCCAACATTGACATAATGTAAGCATTAGTCATCATAAAATATAGTCCACATACATAATCAATACTTAGACTTTCATATCATAGGAGAACCATTTCATAAGGAACCTCCAAGTATACTTGTGCAATGCATGGATAAGATCACATTATCCCACCCACACTAAGTCCCACTTTTTGGTCATCATAATCAGACTTACCATCTTTGGATCTTATCCTTAGCTTACTTCTCATAGACAAGGGAATCTCTCACATTTAGTCAATCATAACAAGGAAGGAAACTATAGCACAATCCTATCTGAACATTCAACATATAAGAGAAACACTTCATGAGTCACCTCAAGGCAAGCTTATGCCATGCATGAACAAGACCCCATAATCTTACCCATGCTAAGCTAGACACTTTAGTTCTTAATTCATGTTTATCATCTCTTATTCTCATAGTTAACTTATTTCTCATATACAAGGGGAATAACCTCTTAGTCATGCATGTATTGGAGGAGCTTTTCAAGCTACAATCCAACTAGTCATGCTCATATTACTCTTTACTTATTCTTAGGACATGGGAACTCACCTCTCTTTGTCTATCATAAGGGTCAATCAGTGTTCACCTCTCTATGTCTATAATATAGGCCAAATGGGTATTCACCTCTTACTTTACATGTATAGTCATAGGTATTCACCTCCATAACTATTTTAGGGAAACATAGGTATTCACCTCCATGCCCCACCATTATATGATATAGGTATTCACCTCCGCATCATTACATGAGGATCATAGGTATTCATCTTTATGATCAGCATAAACCTTAATGGGTAATCACGTCCTGCCTTACTATAGAAGTTATATTTTAAGGGTACTCACCGCACACTTCTCATATCATGTCATGGGTAATCTCCTCATGAATATCTATTTAAGGATAAGGGAAGTCATCACACCCATCTCATACAAAGGTCTTTGAGGGAATCACCACAAGCCTCATCATATTTCATAGTCTTTAGACTTAGATTCATTTTAGGTGAGCAAGCCTTTCAACCTAGAATCATTCTATGTGAGGGAACCTTTCATATAAATCATATTCATGCATAAATGTGTGTTTGAGAATAGCCTTTCACAATACAACAACATATCATAATCATAGACACTTTACTCGCAAAGTGTTCCTAAGCATATACAAAGATTTCATAAAACATGCATGAATCTCATACTTTACCTCCTTGAGGTTTCTAAACTTTCTTTTAATAAACATACCTAGAATTCTAAATTAGACATGGATATCATCATAACTCAAGTGATTCTATCACTGCATACATTCAAACATTCATGAGGTAGATTAGGTGGGTAAAGTCCTTCCACAACAATTCTATCTAAAGTCTACCATTATCCTACAAGCTTCACTCTTGGAGCCTTAACATACATAATTCATCATATTGGCTTTACTCTCAAAAACCTAGTGATCAACATTCATGACTACAATCCTTACTCTCAAAGCTTTACTTCTTACAATCATCATACATACCTAGATTTCCAGGCATTCTAATCACATTCCTCCTTATTAAGTGATTCTAGCCATAAATCATCATAAAGGTTCAACTTCAAGCTTTACTAGTCATGATCCATCATATATACTATAATCTAATTAAATTCATGCCTATATGCTTCTATTCTTGAACAATTACTACTCATAACATCAATTCTAGAAGATCATCTATAAATCCTCAATTTTCCTTCACAAGGCATAAACCCACATTACTATAATTTCATCAATTAAACTAGTGTTAGACATGTAAAGCACATATTATCATCATAATAACATGATTTACTACT
This sequence comes from Solanum bulbocastanum, assembly GCA_037074985.1. Lineage (NCBI taxonomy): Eukaryota > Viridiplantae > Streptophyta > Magnoliopsida > Solanales > Solanaceae > Solanum > Solanum bulbocastanum. Next base: position 22,990,762 of record CM073599.1, read on the forward strand.
AAATCAATCATAAACAAGTAATATCCACTCAATTGGATTCATACTCAACTTAATCCACAATATTAAGGAACCCTAACTTAAATTAGGGATTCATCTTCACAATTGGTGAAAATCTAGGGGGGCTACATGGATGGAAGATCCATGGATGAATATGCTATCAAACCTTGATTATAAAGCCCTCACAATTCTTGCAACAATGGAGGAATTTTCCCTAAGTTGCTTCTTTTCTTTGCTTCTAAAGAGAGAATTTCTTGGAGGGAATTGAGTCTCTTTGGTGAATTGAAATAATGACTAGGATCAATGTATTTAGGGGTCTATTAGCTTTATATAGGTGGTCTAATCACTAATAAAATGACACCACTTAACCCCTAATTAATTCTAGAAAGTTCCCTAAGCCATCACTTAAACCAACTTAAAGGACCACATTGCCTCGCCCACGGACCGTGGGTAGACCCACGAGGCATGCTAGTCCTTCATGGGTGGTGGTCTGCAGCCTATTTTAGGACCCTGACCCATGACCCCTCACCCACGGGGCATGAGTCACCTTACGAGGCGTGGGTCCCCAATCGTGGGTGCACTATTTTTTGGTAGAGTTGGGGTGGTTTGCTACAGTTCTCTTTAAGGACCCTTGGTGGGTCCTTGGGGAGTCATACCTTAATGTTTAATCCCTAAACTCTTCATTCTAAGTATAGGAGGTCATAACTACGACTCTAAACCCCACGTCCTTATGTAAGGCTCTAGTTTAGTCTACTAGTTTTCGGGTGTTACAGTCTACTAGCCTTGAGTGCTGGTATAAAAAGGACACAAAGAAGCAGTAAGATTGTGCAGGAAAGGGGTTCAAATAGCCTCAAAAAAGGAAGAAGAGAAACAGGAATAAAAAGGTAGCCATTTCTCTCGACTCAACTCCAATCGAAAGGATTTTGGTAGTAAGGCCAGTAAGCTAAGTGAATCTCTTTTAGGTTGCTTGGACCTATTTACTACGTGACTTATTTGCGTTTGAGAAACCAATGGTACAAATATGATGTATGTATAACTGAAGTTGATGACGAAGTTAGTAAGGCCTCACAATGTTATCTAATGTACTATGTACAAAAAATGCTCTACCATAAGAGTTGTGTGGATGCTAGATGCTAGCAAATTTCACTGCGAGTAGACATAGAATAAAAAAGTCTGTCTGTCTCAAAGAAGGTATTGGTCTCATGGGAAAAAGTGTGCAAACCAAAGGTTGCAAGAGGATTAAATATGTTCCACTTGGAGCTCTAGAACAAGGCAACTATTTTGAAGCACCTATGGGATATATCCAGGAAAAATTTTTGTTTGTGGATACAATAGATTCACAGTTACTATATAAAGACAAGAGCTTTAGACACTATCATTACACCAAGAGCTCTAAAAATCTATTAACTAGGCTCTTGTTAGTACATGTTGGGGAAGCATTCTCTATCAAGAAATGTTGCAGCAGTGCAGAAAACAATAAAACAGAGAAGCAAGCAACAATGTTGTAGCAATGCAATTTTTTTTTTAAAAAAGTTCGTGTCATTATGCAGTTGTGCAGAAAATAAAAAATAGATCCCGACATAAAGTAAGATAAAAAAATACAAATTTCATAAGTCAATAGAAGGCACATATCGCTAAAACAATTGAACTATAGACTACACCTCAAGCTATCTCTATCAAGAAGTGTTGCAGCAGTGCAGAAAACAATAAAACAGAGAAGCTGACAACAATGTTGCAGCAGTGCATAATTTTTTTTAAAAAAGTTTGTGTCGTTATTCAGCTGTGCAGGAAATAAAAAACAGATCCTGACATACAAATTTAATGAATCTAAAGAAGGCACGTATTGCTAAAACGATTGAACTATAGACTACACCTCAAGCTATCTCTATCAGGAAATGTTGCAGCAGTGCTATTAAATAATAAAACAGAGAAGTTGGTAGCAATGTTATAGCAATGCATAATTTTTTTAAAAAAAGTTTGTGTCATTATGCAACTATGTAGAAAATAAAAACAGATCCCGGCAATAAGTAAGATAGAAAAATACAAATTTCATAAGTCTAAAGAAGGCACATATTGCTAAAACGATTGAACTATAGACTACACCTCATGCAGTGGTCATTCATTATGATGCGACATCTCAACAAATTTAATTAAAAGTTAGATATAATGTACTAACTTGGTCAGCTGAAAAGGCAGTGGTCATTCAATTGAAACATATGATGTTATAGGTGGGACATGTGATTGTTGAGCAGCGAAGAATTCTTTCATGTTCATTATTTCTTTCATCTCATCTTCTATGGCAGACAAGAGATCATTTATAGATTTTTTTTCCTTGTTTAGGGATTTATTTTCTTCATTCAAGGATTTGACATCCGCTCGAGTTGAACGTAGCGCGGACAACAATTCAGCCTTTGAGGAAGTACCACATTTCAAGTCTTTTTCCTTTAATCCACCCCCAAATCCAAATACATGGCTACAAGTTTGAGGTACACAACATTTTTCAACAATCTCTATAGTAGGTAGGGATGGATCTTCTTGAACCATTTTTTCGAGTTGAGCCAACAAAATATATCAAAGAACATTTTCTATCATAACACATCAATTTCAAGTAATTAATATATTCAATTTACCAAACACACATGTTTTTCAATTGCTTCAGGTTCAACAATCTTGTTATCTTTCTTACGAGTCTCAAAGAAAATAGTCGTCAAATCTGGTGGATTACCATTTCACGCCCTTTACATCAAAGTCAAACATGTCAAATAACACACACCTCATAAATAGTATATTTAGAAAAATAATTTTATGATATTACCTTTTGATAGATAATATCTCTAATAGGCTTGCTACTAATATGATGAAACATCTTCAAGTTAGCTCGGTTTGTTGCATTTCTGTTGCTTCTTATCTGTATTTGTTCAACAATAAGCTTCTAGTGCAAGTACTTATAAAAACTGGGATCTTAGCTAGAGATGTTTTTGAGATGGACATTTCTTACTTGAGATATTTGGATTCTGAACTGAAATAAGAAAAAAATGATTTTGGAAGAATCGCTAAATATGAAAATAGACACGTGGATTGTCTAGCAGCATTCAAGGAGTACATAGACTATCTTTTCCCTAAGGAAATGCAGGCCATCAACATTATGATCCTGGAAGTTGCTTATAAATGAAAGAAACAACAAGTTGCATTCTAGGAGGATAAATTGAAATAACAGGCCATAGAAAAACTAATACGGTTGTGGATATATTCTCCAAATAAGGCATCCAAAATACTAGGATATTGCATAGCAAGACATGTTCTATACTCTACATAAGGCATTATGCAACCATCTAAGAATTCATCATCCATTTGATTCTGCAAGTCATTCTTGATAATCTTCATTGCCGAAAAAGCTTTTTCAATGGTAGTAGTGGCAATGGGTAGAAGCAAAGCAAACTTCACTAAAAGAAATACGAGAGAATAGTTTAAATGCTTCTTTGTCTCAACCAACTTTCTTGAAAGTTCCCCAAGTCCACTCAAATTGGAGAACCTTTCATCAATATCACGAACATCAATAATGTAATTAACAAGTTGATTCTCAAGAGCTCTCATGTTGGACCCATCAAAGTCATTAGGATATAATTCATCCATTCTCATTATCTTTTTTATGTCAAAACTAGGAAATGAACAATTGGATTCAAGCAAGATACTCCATTAAGCAAATCACTTGTCACCTCATTGAAACAGTCATTAAGTTCTTGTAGCCGCCAATTAATAATCTTATAAAACACATCCATATGATAATGGTGCAAAGTTGTGCAAATAACTACTTTACGTAGTGATCTCCCAGAATTAGCATATGGATCATCAGAATTGGGTAATGAAATCCCATGCTTGATACAAAATGCTTCTACCTTTTTTTTAAGTGAATCCTATCCAATATTTTTTTAATATTGGATCCCACTCATTATCTCTAAAAGCTTGCAACTTTCTCTTTGCTACCTTTACAAGAATCATGGCATTTGCAATATCTTGCTCCTTTTTCTGTACTGAAACATTAAGATCATTTGTGATTCCTAAAACATTAGTCATCAAATGCAACAAGAAAATAGTCTCAAACATTTGACAACTTCTGAGAAATCCTGATGTGCTTGCTCTTTCTTCCAAAGTACTTACATTTACAACAAGAGTATCAAGTACATCAATAATAAGTCAAAGATACTGATAAAGTTTTCAAATGACTTGTAGTGAGTTACCCAATGAGTATCATCGGCTTTAACAAGACCAAGTTCTTGATTCAATCCTCTACCCGTTTCTTGTTCACCTATATCCAATGCCATTCAAAGATATCTTTTTAGATTCTCAAAAATTATCCACAAGCTTAAAAGAAGCTCCCAACACATTCAGAATATTTGAAATTAATAATACAAGTTCACCAACTTGAACACACTTTTTAGAAACCGCAACAAGAGTCAATTGAAGTTGATGAGCAAAACAATAAACAGAATGAGTTGATCTACTTTCTTGTCTAATCAACATTTAAGACCACCTTGCTCACCTTGCATATTGCTTGCCCCGTCATAACATTTCCCACATACATTAGTAAAGTCAAAGAATGGTGAGCAAGTACATCTACAATTGCTTCCTTTAGAGATAAAGCACTAGTATCTTTAATATGAATAAGTCCAATAAATGCCTCCATCACAAACCCCCTTTTGTCAACATATCTTTGACAAATAGACATTTGCTCTTTGTGTGACACGTCTCTAGATTCATCAACCAATAAAGCAAAGTAGTCACTATTTATATCTGATGTTTGCGTAATCAAGGACACAACTTCCGATGCAACTGTCTACGATCGTGCAATGGTATAATAATCCAACCAAGGGTTGGGATCGTCCCAAGAGAGTGGTTTTAAGAATTTATAGAAAAATAAAATTTAGTTCTAACTAGTCGTAGCTAAAGACATTAACGATAAAAACATTGTAAATTTAAGGGGGATACAAAAGTGTCAATTAACAATGGGCGATTTTGTCACACCTAAATAAAAACAACACAATAACAAGGGTTTCTAAGCAATGAGAGAAGATCCTTGGGATGTGACGGGAGTACGGGTTAAACTAGATTATTGGGTACATGCTTTTGATAGAAGATTCATAGAGTAATTATGACTAGGCTAAGCTTTAAGGGTGATAAGCTCTATCTCGAGCAACTTGCCCCTCTTTAAATGCGTTCCAATTGGACACCCACTTACCGCATGAAGACTAGCCTACGCCTTAATTCACTCACTCTCTCAAGCTGAGTGTGTGGACATGGGACTAGGGTTCACTCTCTCGAGTTGAACCTCATGTCGACCCACTCACACTGGCCATCAATCTAGTGGTCTTAGTTTTACGACCTCTCTCTCTCGCAAGCCGAAAACACATAAATAAACTTGTATTTGCAACTACAAATTCATTGAATTCATCCACAACCACTAAACGAAATCAAAATTAAACTACAATTAAACTATCGCCAATCAAGACCCAAAAATTATCTTAACTCATATTCGCTAAATCACACCCCAATAATTGGGGTGTTTAGCAACATATCAAGAGATAAAAATTTATACCTAAATGACATTGCATTTCAAATGTGTATGAAGATTGAAGTCTTGTTACAGGACAAGAATGAAGAATCCAATAGACCCAAGTCCAAATCCTTGGAGATGAAACCCTCTTTTTCTTCAAGTCTTCAAAACCCTCTCAAACTTAGAGCAAAATATGATAAAGTACTAAAAATTGTAATATTGTTCGACTCTAACTAAAAATTATACTAATTGTTCCACTCTTAAAACTACAACTCTATCTAGTATTTATAGTTTTCACAAATTTATGCTGCAACGAATTGTTCGGTGTTGTTAGTTGGAATTGCCGATCAACTCAGTGATTTACCCTTTGGTGTAGTTCATCGCCGTCTTGCACTAGCCCTTAACATCATTGTGCTTTGGGTCATTAGGCGACATAGTACTGCTTCACAGAACATCTCGACGATGCGCCGACTGCTCTCTTTTTCCACCGACTTGATCCTTTTCTTCAAGGCTCAACACATTGGAACAAAAGGCGAAGTAAGACCCTTCAGCAACTCGCCAAGTGGACTCGGCGATCCTCAGACCTTCATTTCTTCATTCTTTTCAGCCTTTTCGTTCCTTTTTGTGATGTAGTATCCATGCTTTCCTTCAAACTTCAAATACCTGAAACTTAAGAGGTTTCATCAGATATTGTGATAAAATAACATTTGAGAACACAATTTCTATTAAATATAGCCCTAAATGAGTCTAATTTGTGTACTCATCAATACCCCTAACTTAAACTTTTTCTTGTACTTAAGAAAACTTAAGTTCAGTCGTTCAAAAAGGGTGTATCGAACAGTGCTACACAAGACTCAATTATGAATGCACACAACAAGACTCAATTTACTTATGCAAAGATCAAATATACACTCATAGATTCAAGTTGCGACTCACCAATATCAACGAACCTTATGCTCACAGTACTTGCTTCAAATGCAAGTTCAAGCTCAACTCTAGTGTTCAAATGCCCTCACACATAGAATGATTCCATATTCACACCATGGTTTCACAATTTAAAGCATTGGAATCAAATGCAGCGCTCACACTCACAAAGAAGAACATAATGCATGCTTTCACCCATAGGTTTGCCCGTATTTTCCAATCAATATTCGTTTTAGCTCACTCAAGATCAAAAAGGTCTTTTCAAGGCTTGTAATAGGGTAGAGTACAAAGGTTTGGTCATTTAGGTTTAGTGACTTTCAACCTCATGCAATGTGGTGCTCACATCACTTCCTTTCCTTTTCCTTCATCATTTTCTTTAGTGCTCATAAGTCATCCTATTATTCACTCTCCCATAGTGTGTTGGAAACCCCCTCTCTTTTGCACTTTATTCTGCAACTTTCTTTTTCATTCTTTTCTCTTTTTCTCTTTCTCTCTTTTTTTTATACGTAAGAGTTCCATTTTTCTCAACACCATGGGTCAAAGGAGACTTTCCTTGCACTTCTTGACTTGCCCTCATCTTTTCACCACACCCCCAACTTAGGCTTTTGGCCTAAGTTGACTATTCAATTAACCACGTTTCAAGAGGATTATAGGTAGTGGATAAAGAAAGGTCATTGCTTTCATCAAGTTTCTTCAAAAGAAAAGGTAAGGCTCAAGGGGTGTTCAAGAGAGAATTACACACTCACAAGGTAGGTCACAAAAGAGGTATATGTCAAATTAGCTCAAACTCGTAGAAGTTGCCTAAGATCATATCAAGAGATAGCATCACTTAGTTGGCCGGACCAACGGGGCAAATTCTATGATATGCCATGCGTAGTTCACAGGTAAGAGTGTGCCATGATCATCAACAAGAAACTCAATTAGATACTAGGCTAGCCATAACGAGATGCCTCATTGTAGTTGCGCATTCATGTTCGTTCAATTGAGAGCACTATTCAAGTCATCAGTATTGATTGGAACCGAGACTCAAATTTTTGCAAAAGAACAACCATATTCAACACGTGAGGGGTGGAAAAAATGTGCGAAAAATTCAAAATTTTTCGAAAGGGTCAAAATCGTTTTGCAATTTAAAATAAAAAGAGTCGTAAGCTCACACATCCACAGAAAGCAGTATTTAACACAATAATAGCTCAAAGCCCAAATACATAAGCGAAAACACGAGTCACAAATAACACACAGAAGGTGGGCCTCACCTTACCACAAATAAAAATAACTTGTCCTCAAATGCAAATAAGGTTATCCATAATATAGAATAAAGAAAGACTGAGAGGGAGGTAAAGAGGGGATCCTGTCTAATTGGTCGCTCTATTTGTCCTAGCTTCAGTGCCCGGAGTGACCCCCAGAAGGACCAACTCCACTGGATCCAGCAACTGGTTCTAAGGAAGCAACATATATCATAACTGCTTCCGTCTTGGTCAGGTCTTCATCTGCAACTCCCTCAATCCCCTCAAGCGTCTCTTCATCAATTTCTCCTTCTGACTCAGGATCGGCTATCTACTTCCCAGTGGTGGTCTGAGGCATCTCAGGTATGTCTGGAATCTCCATTGTTCCAAAGACCATGGACACATCGATGGACTTCAGGTGGTCTACATCTTTTCACAGTTCAACAATGACAACTTTTAGAGCTGTCACTTCTTATGTGGACCCTTTGTTGTGCTCACACGCTGCTATCCTGGCCGCAAGGGCATCAATGGTAGTGCTCAGAGGTGTCACAACATCAATTAGGGCAACCTGGATCATGCCTGGAATAGAGGTCTCTAGACTAGCAGCCTGCCAATCAGCAGAAAGGGCCAAGTGTCCCATCCGAAGTAGGAAAGCATGGGTAAGTGGAAGCTGGGAAACAGTAACAACAGTAGTGGGTCTTAGCGATCGTGCGGCAGCAGAAAAACCTGGAGTATCAGCGAGAGTAGCATTGGCAATGGATATACCTGAAGACCCAGGGGCAACAGTGGGCAGAGGTGCCTCTACAGGTGATGATTTTGTGTTTACTAACTCCACCGATGCTGCATTCTTCTTTTCTGGTTGATCCTTAAGGTACTTGGTTTTGATCCTTCAGATATCAGTAGAAGTTGTGGGCGCCACTTCCACATCTTCCTTGGCATCTTAAGGCACCCGGGTTCGTTTTCATAATTCTGTGATCAAGATTGGGAATGGAAGTGAGGTTCGGCTCTGCCTTACACGCATGAGTATCTTTGAAGCAATGATTGTACCCAGGTTTATCTGAGTCTCCTCTATGATGTAACCCAGGCAAACTGCCTTGGCAAGGCGAAGGATCGACTCATTCTGGGACGGCACAATTGTGCTGTTGATAAAATCAAACTAGAACCTTGCGACTATGTTTAGTTCTTTCTTTTCAATCGAAACTCCTTCTGCCAACCATTTCGGAGTCTCATCTGAAATTAGTAAGGCTAACCACTTTTTCATCTCATTAAGCTTCTTTTTCCTGATTAAGTACTGGCAATGATCCCCAATACTCGTGGACATGCCCAAGACTGCGTTGATTGCCTCACTATCACACGTCACCCTTCTGCCTCTGACAACCACATAGTCAACTTCTTTGAAGGTTGCTACTAGCTGTTTTTTCTGGGTTGTTAGTGCACTGTATGCACTGTAGAATTCTCTTACCCAGTTTGGAATATAAGGGCTACGAGGTTTAGTGAAGATTTGGAAGTTGTGGTACCTCAGGCACTCCATTATCTCTGGGTGCCTATCTATAACCCCGTCTATGGACAAATACTTTTCCTCCAAAATTGTCCTCAGCCCCTCAACCTTTACTGGATTCATTAACTTAGGCAAAGGACCCTGCACTGGAGGTGCTAATACCATTACCTGTTCTGGAACTGGAAGTGTAGTGGTGGTAGACTGGGGAGTCTTGACCCTGGATGGATCATTCAACTTCTTAGTTCGCTGCTCAGCTCTCTGTGCTATTAACAAATCATCCTCATTAGAACTCATACCTTCGCTTTTAGATTGGTTGTGGTCATTTCTATAAAAGCCATCACTGTCAGTGCTTGCATCTGATAATTCAAGGGTCTTGTCATTTCCACCCATTGTGGAAAGTTTATCGACCTTGCTTCTGGATGCAGTTGCATCCTCATTGATTGTAATCCCTTTTGTTTTACCTTAAGGTTGCCTGCTTCTTTCTGCAGCTTTAGATTTAGCCATTTCTGCAAAGAGTTGGGAAGAAGTTTAAAACGACTAAATTAAATTCATGGGGATATAATTGCAGAAAAACTCACCGATCAGATCGACGAATCGCCAAGTTTCTTTTACGAGATAGGCCGAGCTCGCTGATAGGAGTTAGATCAATAGTGTTAAAGGTCAGCGATGGGAAAATACTTTCGGCAAGTCGCCGACTTCTTTTGGTGATCACGATTTTATCCACCGAAAGATACAGTGCAACAAGGGTTCAGGGGTGTAGACAAAAGGCGATCAAAGAGACTTTCGGTGAGTCGCCGAAGGCTTTCGACGTCCAAAAACTTCTCATCGAAAGTTACAGAATCCATATCATGAATAGAATGAAACTAAATGTGAGATGGGATCATTAGGCGAATCGCCGAGTCATTCGACGAGCTCGACCCATCTCACCAAACGGCCCAATATGCCTATTTCCAACCTATCTTCTTGACTTTAACCCCGCAACCCTCTAAAATAAAATCAAAACATGAACTAGATTTATTAAGCTTACAGTTTTCCCGGCCTTTGCCCAACTCAAACAATATGCAGGAGCACCTCATAATATTTCATTCATGCTAAATCATTAGAATGGGATTCCAAAATTTAAAGCATATGGGTCAGATTCGCAAATCAAAAGAGGCACTTGAATAGTCTAAGTTTATCAGAAAGGTGCAGTACATGATATATGATAAAATTACCTGCAATGAGAGTATAAATATAACAATTAAATGCAACGTTTGGAGAATCAACCTTTTAGGCAGATTAAGTCAAGATTGTGATGCTAGGCAGTAGATTAGTACAGATCCAATCACTACTAAAGCAACTAGAATACTAACGAGGTGTGATTTTGCGAAAATCGAGAGTGAGAGAATATATAAAAAAAAGTTGAAAGTCCTGACTCGTGGCTTTATAAAAACCATCCAGATCTTACCCATTCAGCGACATTAGTTGAATTTTCTCCGCTACTCAGCGATCCGCCGAGTGTTTATCTACCTTGCCGAGTTTTACAAGACCCTTAGTCAAAGTAAGGATCCAAACGATAGTCTTTGTCGGGGTTGCTAATCTGGTCGGTGAATTTCCAATTGGACTTGTGTAATTGTCCTGTACTTTTCACAAAATTTTCATACCCAATCCTACAAAATTAAAACATATTTTAAAAATAACATAATTAAAGTAGTTAAGGGTTTTAGGTTTCCTCCCAGACAACACCTTAGTTAGCGTCGTAGCATGACGCGGGTTAAAACCTAAACTTCACTTTTGGGGTTAGCCAAAACATCATTTGGCAACCCCCTGCTTCGTGCCTGGTGGAGATGAGGCATCACATGACCTAAGAGAGTTTACTTTAGATGGATAGATTTAGAGTGAGAACCGCTCATCTGATATAGCACTTCTACATTTTCTATAATCTCCTATAACACTCTATCTTGTTCATTTAGCTTTTGGAGAATGGTTAATAACATATCCTTGATATGTCTATTTTCAATGTCCATAGATCTTCCCTGCTCTATAGGTAGTATGCATTTGCTCTTCTCTTTGGACATCACCTCCAGTTCCTCGACCTTTTAGGTGAAGTTATCCATATGACCCAGAAAAATGATCAATTGCTGGTCCTTCTCAATATCCTTGCTGGTTTTAGCCACAAGATCAAGGAATTTGGCTGTGGTCTCATATGAGTATCTCTCACGGCCACCTGGGATAAGTCGATCGATTAATCCTCTGCTGCTGGGATTTTGACTCCTATAGAAGCATTACAGTAGAACTAGATCGGAGATCTAATGAGTTGAGCATTGTATCACTAGTGTTTTAAACCTTAGCCACGACTCATGAAAAAATTCTCCTTCTAGATGCTTGAAGGTTAGGATGCGATCCTTGAACCTCATCACTTCTACTGGGAGGTGCTCCATTGGTTCATGATGAGTCCCCAAATTGGACTCACTTAGGGCTATATTTTAATAGAAATTGTGTCCTCAATTGCTTATTTTATCTCAATATTTGATAAAAACCCTTAAGTTTCAGGTATTTGAAGTTTGAAGGAAAGCATTGACACTATGTCGCAATAAGGAACGAAAAGGCTAAAATGAACGAAGAAATGAAGGCCTGAAGATCACCGAGTCCACTTGGCGAGTCTTCAAAGGGAATTACTTCACCTTTTGTTCCACTGTGCTGAGCCTTGAAGAAAAGGATCAAGTCGGCGGAAAAAGGAAGCAATAGGCGCATCGCCGAGAAGTTCTGCAAAGCAGTACCATGTCACCCAATGACCTAGAGTATGATGATTTTGAGGGCTGGTGCAAGACGGCGATGAACTACACCAAAGGGCGAATCGCTGAGTTGATTAGCAATTCTAACTAATGACGCCGAACGATCTGCTGTAGCACAAATCTATGATATCTATAAATACTAGTTAGAGTTTTCGTTTTAGTGTGGAACAATTATTATAATTTTTACTTAGAGAATAGTAATTTTAGAAAGTTTGCTCTATGTTTGAGAGGGTTTTGAAGACTTGAAGAAGAAGAGGGTTTCATCTCTAAGGATTTGGACTTGGGTCTCTTGGATTCTTCATTCTTCGCCTGTAACAAGACTTAAATCTTCATACCCATTTGAATGCAAACTCATTTAGGTATAAATTTCTATCTCTTGATGTGTGGCTAAAAACCCCAATTCTTGAGGTGTGATTTAGCGCATATGGGTTAAGATAATTGTTGGGTCTTGCTTGCTGATAGTCTATTCGTAATTTAAATGTGATTTCATTTAGTGGTTGTGGATGAATTTAATGAATTTGTAGTTGCAAATACAAGTTTATTTATGTGTTTTCGGCTAGCTTTAAAGAGGTCGTAAAACTAAGACCACTAGATTGATGGTTAGTGTGATTGGGTTGACATATGGTTCAACTCGAGAGAGTGAACCCTAGTCCCACGTCCACACACTCAGCTCGAGGGAGTGAGTGGGTTAAGACGTAGGCTGGTCTTCATTCGACAAATGGGTGTCCGAGAGGAACACATTTGAAACAGGGTAAGTTGCTCAAGAGAGAGCTTATCCCCCTTAGAGTCTAGCCTAGTCACAATTATTCTATGAATCTTCTATCGAAAACATGTACCTAATAATCTGGATTAACCCGTACTCCCGTCACATCCCAAGGATTCCCTCTCATTATTAAGAAACCCTTGTTGAGTTTGTTGTTTTTTCCTTACTAGTAACAAAATTCCCCCATTGTTAGTTGACACTCTTGCGTCCCCCTTTAATTTACTATGTTTTTACTCGTTAATGTCTTTAGCTACGACTAGTTAGAACAAAAATTTATTTTTCTATAAATTCTCAAAACCACTCTCTTAGGATGATCCCAACCCCTAGTTGGGTTAAACTATTTACAATCGTAGACACTTGCATCGAAAGTTGTGTCTTGATTACATAAACACCAAAATGGTGCCTCTGCCTGGGAGTGGTGTTATTTGAGAACTTTTAGATCAATAGAATTTTTTTTGTTCTTCTTAGTTGTAGTCTACTTACCTAATTTTTAGTTTTGTTTTGGTTGTTGTGTGAATATTTCAGAAAGCAGGAGTGTTAATGGTAGTAACAGTAGCCAGGTAGGCCACCAAGACGACATCGAAAATCTCAACTATGTCCAAGAGCCTAACATCAATGGCCCCCATCTTATGGGAGGTGTTGGAGCCATCCGTTTAACCCAGTCGAGGGAAATGCAATGTTCTACATAACGAGCACCATGTTGCAACTCTTGCAACTAAATGGACTTTTTAGCAAACTAGCTCATGAGGACCCTTATGAGCATCTTTGAAACTTTGTAGATGTGTGAGGACCATTCTCGTTCAAAAACATCTCTTAGGAGTCGGTCCGATTGAGGCTATTCCTTTCTCGTTGATGGGAGAGGCATGTAAGTGACTAGCCGAGATACCACGTGAATCCATCACTTCTTGGGAGGAGCTGGTAGCAGCATTTCAAGTGCTATTTTTTCTCTCCCTCGAAGATGATGTCACTGAGGGATAGCATCCATCGCTTTAAACGTCTAGAAGGAGAGCCTCTGCACGAAAATTGGATATGATTTAAAAAATTGATGCTATAATACCCGACTCATGGCCTGCCTGATAATGCGTACTTTTACCGAAGCTTGGATTCAGTGAATAAAGGTGCTGCTAATCAACTTTCACCTAGAGGCGTGATGCAATAACTGTATGCAGTAGCAGCCCATCTTTTAGATGGTATGATGACCATCAATATGGCATGGTACACTCGTGAAGACCAAGTCTCCCCTCTCACATTCAAACTATCCAAGGAGGAGATGGACAAAGATAATGAGAGAGACCAAAACATGGTCAAGATCATGACACAACTTGATATTTTATCCAAAAATGTCATGGGGGCTGGTTCCCGTGGTGTCAATATTGTGGGGGTTAGGTGCACAAATCTCGAGAAGACAAATTTTGAAGCCTTATATAATGAGGAGGTGAACTTCTTAGCTAACCAAGGTGGTGGTTATTGTTTAAACTACCCAAGGCAGGGTGGTAACCAAGGTTGGGCTAGAGATGAAGGATGGAAGGATTGTGAATGGAGAGACCGAATTCCTAATTGGAAGGATGGGGAGAAGGACAGATATGTGCCTCCCTATGAGCGCCAAAAGCCAAAGGATTTAGAGGGTGGTAGGTCTGAGGATATGCTTTCGCGTCTCCACAACAAAGTGGAAGGGTTAACAAAATGCTGAAAGACATGAAATAAGATGTTTCTACCTTTAGCCATACCGTCACCTCCCATTCTATTTCAATCAAGCAGTTAGAGACCCAAATAGGTCATATATCGTCTCACCTCAATCAGAGATAGCAAGGGGGCTTGCCTAATGATATTATGGGTAACCCTAAAATGAGGTTTGAAGGGGTACTCGCATCGTGGCACGACGTTAATTAAGGCGCTGTTTGGGAGGCAACCCAAAACCCCTTTAATTGCTTTGTTATTCCTTGGTAAAATAATGGTGTATTGGTTGTGCAGATGGAAGTGTAGAGAGTGAATGAAAAGTGTAGATTGGTGAGCAACAGGTCCAATCAGCGTATCGCTGAACGGTTCGGTGAATTAGAACTGGGCCACTGTTAGACTCAATACTATCTTGCATTAAAGTCTATAAAACTCGATGATCACAGGAAATTTTTTGCAAATCGACGACCGTGTCAGCAATCCCGACAGAGACAGCCTTTGGGCCCCCCCATAAACAGAGGTCCGTAAATTTTGGAAAAAAAGGCTAAATAGTTGACGTTCCACTGAGTGAGTAGGCGAGCTGGACTAATGTCGCTAAGTGGGCGAGAGCTGGACTATTTTTGCGAGCCAAAGGTTTAAAAGTTTCAACTTCATTCACTTTCCCTCACTTTTGACGTGCCCAAACTCACACCTGCACTCTATTTTCAATATCCCTACACTTTTGAAGTCTTTTTGTTGTTGATTTGTGTTCGGGACTTGGAATACATTGCTGCCTAGCGAATCAATTCCATTTTAGTCAGCACAACCCAAACTCTGAGTTCTTTCTATTGATTTTGGACTACGTGCAATGAATTTTAACTTGTTGATTTGTGTTGGGTTTCTTTGGTAAGATTAGAATCTTTGTCTGCCTGTTAGATTTGTAATTTTTGCCTGTACTAAGTTAAATAGTTAATTCCTGAATGATGCGTTTTTAAACTGACTTAAAATTCGTGGGTTACGCATGATTGTCACTGGGTCTAAGCCTAATTTGGGTTGTGCATGCGTTAATTGTTTTTTTGAGAGTCACAGGGTCAAATTTGGGAAAGTGGGTCGAAAGAAGGCATGTTGGGTCATTTGGCGAGTTGGGTCAAGCTCACCGAAGCACTCGGCAGTTCGCCTATAATCCCTATCTCGCCTTTAATTAAAAGCTAATTATGATGTTGAATTATCTAATTTTCAATGAGACACATGACTTCATCAACAGCATTCGGCGTTCTGTCGAAAGACTTCTGGTTCGCCTTTCGTCTGCATCCGTGTATTCTCTATGCACTGCACTCAGCGAACCGCTTAAGTAATTACGCGCTTCGCTAACTGGTTCGGCGAAGTGATGCTGCAATAAACTGCATTGTTTTTCTGTTGTCTAAATACTTTCTAACTTTTTCTCAAAGCTTTGTATAAATGGCAAGACCACAAGTAGCGGGAATAGATATGCCACCCCTACAAACAAGAGTGAAAAATTTTAGGAAAAATACAAAGGCAATAAATCTCCCCAAAATGGATAATGAGGGCAAGAAGCCTAGTGCCAGCAAGGGAACAAATCCCCGAGATCCCACTATTCCCTCGTGGAAACGTGGATTCTTTACAACCATCCACTCCTTTTTGGTGGCTTATGACTTGGATAGTTTTAGTAAGTTAACTACCGCTGAATCTATTGAAGAAGCTCCGGGGGCCATTATCAAATTCCAGGCAAACATATCGGGCATTGATGCCCAGACAGATGGAGCGACTATGTAGACTGGATTTCTACCTCCTTCTTTGTCTTTCTTTATTTTTAAAGTCTGGACATTCTGTGTTAATTGCATTTGAGGACCAATTTCTTATTTGTGGTGGGGTGAGGCCTACATTTTATGTGAAAGTGTGAATATTGATGCTCGTGTTTTGTGCTTATAATTGGGTGGTTTTGTTTTAACTGATGCTATTACTGCTTTTTGTGGATGTTTGAGCTTGTGGCTCCTTTTATTTTACATTGCGAAACGATTTTGAACCTTTCAAAAAATTCTAAATTTTTTGCACATTTTTGCCACCCCTCGTGTATTGAACGTGGCTGTTCTTTTGTAAAATTTGAGTCTCGATTTCGATCAATACCGATGACTTGAATAGTGCTTACAATTGAACGAACATGAATGCGCAGCTAAGATTAGGCCAAATGAAGTTGTATAGACAATATGTGAACTCTTTGCATCGCGTTATGACTAGCCTTGTATCAAATTGATTCTCTTGTGGCGATCATTGTACACTAGCGAAATTGTGGAGTCTTGTTTAACTTATAGTGTCAATGCCTAGTGTGATGAGCTTACTTGTGAACTATGCATGATAAATCCTAGAATTTGCCCCGTTGGTCCGGTCAACTAAGTGATGCTATCTCTTGATATGATCTTAGGCAACTTCTACGAGTGTGAGCCAATTTGGCATATACCTCTTTTTTGACCTACCTCGTGAGTGTGTGATTCTCTCTTGAACACCTCTTGAGCCTTACCTTTTCTTTGGAATGAACTTGATGAAAGCAATGACCTTTCTTTATCCACTACCTATAATCCTCTTGAATTGTGGTTCATTGAATAGCCAACTTAGACCAAAAGCTTAAGTTGGGGGTGTGGTGAAAAGATGAAGACAAATGAAGAAGTTCAAGGGAAGTCTCCATTAACCCATGGTGTTGAGAAAAAAATGGAGCCCTCCATATAAAAAGAAAAGGGAAAGAGAATAAGAAAAGAAAAGAATGAAAAAGAAAGTTGCAGAATAAAGTGCAAAACAAAAAGGGTTTCTAACACACTATGGGAAAGTGAATAATATGATTACTTATGAGCATTAATGAAAATGATGAAGGAGAAAGAAAAGGAAGTGTTGTGAGTACCACATTTCATGAGGATGAAAGTCACTAAGCCTAAATGATCAAACCTTTGCACTCAGCCCTATTACAAACCTTGATAAGACCTTTTTGATTTTGAGTGAGCTGAAACAAATGTAGATTGGAAAATATGGGCAAACCTATAGGTGAAATTATGCATTATGCTCTTCTTTGTGAGTATGAGCATTGCATCTGATTCCAAAAGCTTTAAACAGTGAAACCATTGTGTGAATATGAAATCATTCTTTGTATGAGGGCATTTGAACACTATAGTTGAGTTTGAAATTGCATTTGAAGCAAGTATTGTGAACATGAGATTCGTTGATATTGGTGAGTCACAACTTGAATCTTTGAGTGCATATTTGATCTTCGCATAAGTTAATTGAGTCTTGTTTTGTGTATTCATGGTCGAGTATTGTGTAGCACTGTTTAAGATACCCTTTTTGAACGGCTGAAATTGAGTTTGCTTGAGGACAAGATAAAGTTTAAGTTGCGGTGTGTATTAGTCCACAAATTGGACTCATTTAGGGCAATATTTTAATAGAAATTGTGTCCTCAAATGCTTATTATATATCAATATCTGATGAAAACCCTTAAGTTTCAGGTATTTGAGATTTTTAGGAAAGCATGGACACTACGTCGCAAAATGGAACTAAAAGAATGAAGAAATGAAGGCTTAAGGATCGCCGAGTCTACTTGGCGAGTCGCCGAAGGGTCTTACTTCGCCTTTTGTTCCAGTATGCTGAGCCCTGAAGAAAAGGATCAAGTCGGCGAAAAAAGGGAGCAGTCGGCGCATCACCGAGAAGTTCTGCGAAGCAGTATCATGTCGCCCAATGACCCAGAGTGTGATGATGTTGAGGGCTGGTGCATGACGGTGATAAACTACACCAAAGGGGGAATCGCCGAGTTGATCGGCGATTCCGACTAATGACGCTGAACGATCTGCTGCACCACAAATATGTGATAACTATAAATACTAGTTATATATTTAGTTTTAGTGTGGAATAATTTATAATTTTCACTTAAAGAATAGTACTTTTTGATATTTTTGCTCTAAGTTTGAGAGGGTTTTGAAGACTTGAAGAAGAAGAGGGTTTCATCTCCACGGATTTGGAATGTCTCTTGGATTCTTCATTGTTGGCCTGTAACAAGATTTAAATCTTAATACCCATTTGAATGAAAGCTTGTTTAGGTATAAATTTCTATGTCTTGATGTGCGGTTAAAAACCCCAATTCTTGGGGTGTGATTTAGCGAATATGGGTTAAGATAATTGTTAGGTCTTGCTTGCTGATAGTCTATTCATAGTTTAAATGTGATTTCGTTTAGTAGTTGTGGATAAATTTAATGAATTTGTAGTTGTAAATACAAGTTTATCTATGTCTTTTCGGTTTGCTCGAGAGAGAGGTCGTAAAACTAAGACCACTAGATTGATGACCAGTGTGAGTAGGTCGATATGAGGTTCAACTCGAGAGAGTGAACCCTAGTCCCATGTCCACACACTCAGTTCGAGAGAGTGAGTGGTTTAAGATGTAGGTTAGTTTTCATGCGGCAAATGGGTGTCCGAGAGGAATGCATTTGAAATGGGGTAAGTTGCTCGAGAGAGAGCTTATCCCCCTTAAAGTCTAGCCTAGTCACAATTATTCTATGAGTCTTCTATCGAAAGCACGTACTCAATAATCTAGATTAACCCGTATTCCCGTCACATCCCAAGGATTCCCTCTCATTATTTGGAAACCCTTGTTGATTTTGCTGTTTTCACCTTACTTGTGACAAAATTCCCCCATTGTTAGTTGACACTCTTGTATCCCCCTCCCCCCCTTTAATTTACAATGTTTTTTCTCATTAATGTCTTTAGCTACGACTAGTTAGTACGAAATTTTATTTATCTATAAATTCTCAAAATCACTTTCTTGGGACGATCCCAACCTGTGGTTGGGCTACTAAACTATTGTACGATCGTAGACACTTGCATCAGAAGTTGTGTTTTGATTACGCAAACATTAGTTCACCATCTCCATCATGTATACTCATTATCCTATCTCAACACACAAACAGTCTAGACAAAACTAAGAGTTATGTAAGTAAACTACAATTAAGAAGAAAAAAAATTCTACTAATCTATAAATTCTCAAATAACACCACTCATCGGCAGCGGCGCCGTTTTGATGTTTGCGTAATCAAGGACACAACTTCTGATGCAAGTGTCTACGATCGTGCAATAGTATAATAACCCAACCAAGGGTTGGGATCGTCCTAAGAGAGAGAATTCATAGAAAAATAAAATTTAGTTCTAACTAGTCATAGCTAAAGACATTAACGAGTAAAAACTTTGTAAATTAAAGGGGAACACAAAAGTGTCAATTAGCAATGGGGGGTCTTGTCACTAGTAAGTAAAAACAACAAAATAACAAGGGTTTCTAAGCAATGAGAGGAGATCCTTGGGATGTGATGGTAATGTGGGTTAAGCTAGATTATTGGGTACGTGCTTTCAATAGAAGATTCATAGAGTAATTGTGACTAGGCTAAGCTTTAAGGGTGATAAGCTCTATCTTGAGCAACTTACCCCTCTTTAAATGCGTTCCAATCAGACACCCACTTGCCGCATGAAGACTAGCATACACCTTAATCCACTCACTCTCTAGAGCTGAGTGTGTGGACATGGGACTAGGGTTCACTCTCTCGAGTTGAACTTCATGTCGACCCACTCACACTGGCCATCAATCTAGTGGTCTTAGTTTTACGACCTCTATCTCAAACAAGCCGAAAACACATAAATAAACTTGTATTTGCAACTACGAATTCATTAGATTCATCCACAACCACTAAACGAAATCACATTTAAATTACGAATAGACTATCAACAAGTAAGACCTAACAATTATCTTAATCCATATGCGCTAAATCATACCCCAAGAATTGGGGTTTTTAGCCACACATCAAGAGATAGAAATTTATACATAAATGAGCTTACATTCAAATGGGTATGAAGATTTAAGTCTTGTTATAGGCCAAGAATGAAGAATCCAAGAGACCTAAGTCCAAATCCTTGGAAATGAAACCCTCTTTTTCTTCAAGTCTTCAAAACCCTTTCAAACTTAGAGCAAAATATGAAAAGTACTAAAAATTGTAATATTGTTGGACTCTACGTGAAAATTATAATAATTGTTCCACCCTTAAAACTACAACTCTAACTAGTATTTATAGTTTTCACAAATTTGTGCTGCAGCGGATCGTTCGGCGTTGTTAGTGGAAATCGCCGATCAAGTCGACGATTCGCCCTTTGGTGTAGTTCATCGCTTTTTTGCACCAGCCCTCAACATCGTCGTGCTCTAGGTCATTGGGTGACATGGTACTGCTTCACATAACATCTTAGCGATGCGCCGATTGCTCCCTTTTTCCGCCGACTTGATCCTTTTCTTTAGGGCTCAGTACACTGAAACAAAAGGCCAAGTAAGACCCTTAGGCAAATCGCCAAGTGAACTCGGTGATCCTCAGGCCTTCATTTCTCCGTTCTTTTCTGCCTTTTCGTTTCTTTTTGCAACATAGTGTCCATGATTTCCTTCAAACTTCTAATACTTGAAACTTAAAAATATTCATTAGATATTGAGATAAAATAAGCATTTGAGGATACAATTTCTATTAAAATGTAGTCCTAAATGAGTCCAATTTATGGACTCTTCAATATCCTCTATTATAGCCTTAACTGTTTCAATCCTACACGCATTCACAATATCTTTTTAGATGTCATGAGAAGTCATTTTATTATTTTTGGAGCTTTTTCTAACACAAAAGATTTAATTGCATCACATCTAGCAGCAAACCAAGAAAGAACTTCAAGAAAATTACCCTTTTTTAATGACGATTCACTCACGTCATGATTACAAAATGCAAAACCTTGATTGAGGAGAGGTCTTACCACATCGATTGAAGTGTTTAAGCGAACCTGATTTTCATGCCTACTTTTATCATCCTACTTGTAAAATGCGGCTTTAATGGATTGTTGTTCTCGCATGAGATCTTCACATTTTCTTTTGGATTGATTATGAACGCTATTTAGTGGACCAATATGTGTAGTAAAACTATCCTTTTTATGCCAATTTGTAAATCCCTTAGTCGAAAATAAATTACCAGCACCTTGATTAATGTTTTCTCCTTGAAATAAATAACAAGGTAAACAATAAGCAGCATCTGCACTAATAGTGTATTCCAACCAATCACAATATTCATCAAACCACGTATAAACAAAATGATGTGGTGTTCCAAGAAAATCTGTTTGAGTAAACTGATGAGTTCGAGGTTGAAAAGGACTTTTAATGATGAATGCCCTCCTTATCTCATCACGAAGGTTTGGATGATAATTCAAAATTGGATTTCTTTCAACTGGATCAACCTTTAAATCATTTACATCAAATTCTTATCTTTGGGAAGAGTGAGATGGTATTTCTATTTGGTCGACATTTTCATCTTGGCGTAGTTGATTTTGATTTTGAGGCGCCAAACTTGTTTTGGGTACTCTAAAAAAATATTTCTCCAAGCTCATTGAACACCAAACTGAAATAGCAGTCAAGTGTACCAACTTATTAAAAATCAATCCACAATACACCAAATACTTGATCGATACTCGAATAAATAAAGTAGTTTTCAACATAAAAATTAAGATATACAAGTCTTTCAACACATGGTTAGAAAAAATTAAACTAAAGGAAAAAAGCATTAAGCAATACCTTTTCACACTTCAATGGCGGTTGAAGAAGAAATATACAATGATTAAAGCTAAAAGAGTAAAGTTATAAAGGGTTTTTGGGAGAAGGAGAAGACAAAAAACTAAAAGGAAAATACAAATTTCTATAAATCTATTCTTTTTTTAAAATTAAGAAAAGTCAAAAGAAGACCTTTTGTTTTTCTTAACTTAAAAAATGTCAGTTTTGTACTCTTTTTTAAGAGAAAAACAGAACAAAAATAAAATAAACATAACACTCAAGCCTGGGCTCGAACCGAGACCACAAAAGCTAGAGTTTTGCCTTATTTAGATAAAAAATGGAATAACAAAAAAAATTAAACAAAATGCCTAAACTCGGGCTTAAACCTAGAATAGTGAGGCGGCTTTGCATAGCCTTAACTGCAGGGCTGTCTACCTTTATTGTTTCAAGGGTGTTCAACAATTAGTATATATCCAGAAATATCAATATTTAGTATATATACTCGCAAAAATTTTCCGACAAAGGTTGTTCATCTGACCACCCTTGCCAAGCCATAGCTCCGGCCCTGCCAGAGATATATAGGAGACTTAAGGACAAAGTCTCAGCCACACCTTTTTTTCACAATTGCTTATCATTTCATTTGATCCCGCTAAAATCTTTTTGTTAGTTGGACAATATTAGCTACTTAATCAACGTTTTTGCCCGCCAATTCATCCTTCATTAATGAGCAAAGAGGGGCAGTTGTTGACAATCAATTTTGACTGATCTATAACTCTTTTCAAATTTCTATTTGATTAAATATGTGTTTTAGAACCTATTTATTTATTATATATTTGGAATTATGTTTAAATTTTATCAAATTAATCATATACTTTAGTATTCATAATTTACAAAAAAATATTATTATTTTATCGTTGTTGTTGCTACTGCTACTTCTGCTGATGTTGCTAAACTTGAGATAATTAATCTACTTGTCAATTTAACGTCTACAATAATTAAATGTGTTTATCTTATATGAAAAATATTTAATATGTATAGCATAACCATTTATGGGATAACAAATTTATTAAACTTTCCTCAGAATCATTTGAATCGTAGCCCCTTTTATTCAATCTATTTAATTTCTACCCTTTTATACTTAATTTTATCTCAATTTTTGCCCATTTTGAACCAATTAATTCCATCCCAATCTCAAGATCTCTTCTTTAATCCCAACCGTATTCCATTCTTTTAAATCACAACCCCACATCTCATCTTGATCCAACAACCAAGATTGAGTCTCCTACCACTTCCCTATATTAATATCTCAACACCCTAACCCTAATTTTATTTTTCTCCTCATTTTCATTGAAAACGATAGGCGCCGCTCCCCTATCTTACAACTTCGTCCATCGTCGGTGAAGACCACTGGTGAAACCCCTGCTCTAGCCTCACTCGCAGGGTTACCCACCAAGTGAGCCCCTCTCCCTATTCTTCTCTCCTCACGGTGCTTTTCCAACCACCAGTGGACAACAACTGTTTACCACCAAAACCAGTCGCCCCTCTCCTCCCGTTTATCTTTCCCTTCACCTCTCTTCTCTTTCATGCTGGCAGGTGAAGCGCCACACCATGCAACCTCAACAATCTCCTTTTTTTTTTCTCACTGGTTCTGACCAAAAGCTCCGACAAGACAGTCGGCGGGAAGATCCATTAGGCTTCTACAATGCAAGCATTCCATAATCCCTCCCTAGCGAGATTGACAACAAAAAAACAAGAGCATCGTTGCTCCACGCTCTGACCAGCGAGACCCGCTGGAGCCTTAAGGTTTTGGGGGTTGTTGAAGACAGATCTTAACAAACCCATCCACGTTCGTTTTTTTTTTTAATTTAGATTATTATCTCATCTTTTAAAAAAAATTCTTAAATTACCTATATTTTTTAGTTTAGTAGGTATGATTGAATTCTTACGCTACATGAAATTCAATAATGGCCATGAAATCTCTCTTAAGCAAGATTTCTTTATAATTTTGAGTTCCTATACTTTTGCCTTGTGTGTTCCTATTTTTGTTTGAATGTAATCTGCCCCTTTAGTAAATCGGTGTTAGTGTGCTCTTGAGTTTTTCTTTAAAAATACTAATTGAGTTGTGGTTTCTTGATTTAATTGTAGCAAGATTTAATATGAGAATTTAATTATTTGTTTAATGAATTGATCTATTATTATGAAAATCTACATGATTCACGCTTCTTTCCTTTTTTTTTTCCCTTAATCAATTGGTACACCTTAATAGTTACCTATCCTTGGCAAACTTTGACACGATTCTTCTCCTTGATTGACTCTATTTTATTCTCCGACATTTCTTTCTTTTAGTTAGTGTGGACATCTTTGACCTAATTGTTCTTGGTAAACTTTTGCTAGTTATAGTAAGTATACATACGTGACCTTCAAATATGATTGTATTAACATGGCTCCTTCAAAATTAGAAGATCATTCATGATTCTTTTCTTCTATTTATTATGACATATTCATTGACGGTAATCTCTAATATGGTTGTTTTCCTTATTAAATTGCACTATTTTATTACCGATTGATTTATGGTAAAATCTATGTATTGATGTTCCCTATTGCTTGTTTATTTTTGGAAAAACTTTGACTTAGAATCACATTTGATTAACCGGATTTCTTAAAGTCGCATGGTTATGATAATATCAATCAATTAAATACCAAGAATGTGGGTCTAGTTGAGGAGAATAATTTCTTTCCTTTTCTCTATTTTTGTACTTGTTGATGTGTCCTCTATATTTTACTATAAAAACAAGTCTCCTTCCATTTTGTCCACACGCTTAAGCAAGCACAACACTCTTATACACTCTGAAAAGCAATAATATTCTTACGTACTACCTTATGAGTTTTTGTTGTTCTTGTGGCTACATGAAGTTTGGACTTCGGTTCTTACAACAAGTGTTGTGTGCTTATTTGAATACTGCTTAATCGGTTAGTGATCTTTGCTAGAACTATAAATTATGGTATGTTCAAGGTAGTTACTTCATTATCTATTTTGTTATCTTGTCTTACTTTAGTGTCCTTATAAGCTTACTCTTTTGAAGAGTACCTTTACTACTTTAGTATTTTATTTTAAGGTACTAAGAACAAACATACTCTCACCACTTTGAATATTCTTTGAACCTACATTATCTTGCAATGACGTTGCTTGGAATTCAATCATGGCAAGTAGAGAAGTCAATGCGACAAGCCGAGCTAAAGTGGAATCGTCACCCCAAAAGGGGCATCACGTAAATCTTGAAAAATGATGAAAACAGTTAGGCTATAGTTGACTTCTTGTATGAAAAGCACATATAGCTTAGTAAAAATAAGGCAACTCGTTATTCCCTCCTATTCTAATTTTATATGTTGCCCTTTTAGAAGTGTTAAAAACCTGACAATTTTTATTATTACGTTCACTTATCAACATACTTTCATATAATTTTAATATAAAAAAATATACTTATATTTTGACTTCATACCACTTTTTAAATATCAAAATATTTTATTTAGTACTCTTGAATAATTTTTCAAAAAAAAATACTTTTCGTCTTTTCTTAAGACATATAAGAGAGCCGATCATAAAAAATGGAATAGCGAGAGTAACCCCGTATTGGACCCATTTTAGCCTTGTCAAATTCTAATCCCTCTCTCTCTCTCTCTCTCTCTCTCTCTCTCTCTCTCTCTCTCTCTCTCTCTAGCAACTTTAACTTTATGTGTTGTTGATTTATTTAAATTTCTATTTGCATGATATGTTTTATTCTTTTGATTTGGAAGCAATCGGGTTAGTACTTCTGTCCTTTCTTCTCCTTATGGTTGTTTTAGTTTTGCTTAGATTTTCCTTCTATTTCACATTATCCACACACTTATTAGAAGTGATCAGGTCAACCTCTCCTTCTTTATTTGTTAATATTTCAAGTATCTTATTTATGTATTTGGTACTCAAAAATTTTGCTTTGCTTGATTGAATTAATTATTTTTTTGTGAATTCATTGGCCCTGTTTGTGCCAATTTTTATAACTCGCATAGATTTAATTTGCTTATTTTTTATAAAATAAAAGTAAGTTTGCATTTCAAACTATTTTATTCACCTACTCTTATATTAATTAGATTATAACCGATACATGCTTAATTCATTCATCCGTCTTAATTTTTTTTTTTTTTATATTCTTTATCTTATAGTGACATTATTTGCCATGTTAAATCCCTACATAATTCACAAGATTTGACCAGGACCCACATTTGTGAACCTCGAAGGGTGCTTAACACCTTACTTTTAAGGTAACTTGAACACTTACCTGATCTATGGTTTCACAACCCCTTTTAATTAATTTTGTTTGTAATTAAGATAAAATGATGCCCTAACATGCCTTTAATTCGTTAGATGGTAATTATTATTTTTTTATTAATCATATAAGAGTTGTCACACCAATGCATAACCCATTTTGAGAAAAATAGGGCGCAATAATAGCCATCATTGTGAGTTTGGGTGAATATAATGGTGCTAAAGAGACATTACCACTATGTATAGAGAAGGTTCTAGAAGAGAACAAAGACGTGATGCCTGAAGAGTTGCCAAGGCACTTACCTACTAGGCGTGAGGTAGACAATAATATCTAACTAGAGCTTGGAGTGAAGCTGCCCACATATTCTCTATCTCGCATGGATCTAACCGAGTTAAAGGAGTTGAGGAAGAAGTTGAAGGAGTTGTTCGAAGTCGGTCACATCCGCCAACTAAAGCACCTTATAGAGTATTGATCCTGTTTCAAAAGAACAAAGATGGGTTGTCACGCTTATGCATTGACTACCGGGTGGTCAACAAGTGACAATAAAGAAAAAATACCCCATACTGCTCATTGTCAACTTGTTCAAGAAACTTGGACATGTCACATACTTCACTAAGGCAGACCTTCAAAGAGGCTACTATACACTTCACATAGAAGAGGGGGATGAGCCGAATATGATATTTGTCACTAGCTAGATACGGAGCTTTTGAGTGGTTGGTGATGCCCTTCAGATTGACCAACACACATGCTACCTTTTGAACACTGATGAACAAGATCTTTCATCCATACTTAGATCAGCTTGTAGTGGTGTACCTACATGACATAGTCATCTAAAGCAATGTCTTGGAGGAACATGTCAACAACTGAAAAAGGGTTTTCCAAGTCCCATGAGAGAACAAGTTTTATATCAAGAGGGAGAAATGTTAGTTTGCCTAGTATGAAGTACACTTCTTGGGGAATTTCATTTGCCAAGATTAGTTGTGGATGGATCAGGCCAAGGTACGGGTTACAAAATTCATGGTTAATATCGATAGTATAGCCACTAGCTATTTCTAGTCACAGAAGAAACTCACACCAAATCAAGCAAGGTGGCAGGATTCTTAGCCGAATTTGATTATGAGTTAGCGTACAAACTAGGCAAGGGCAAACTGTTGTGGCCGATACTTTGAGTTGAAAGTCCGAGCCTGTTGGCATCTTTACGGCCTTCTGTGACATTCAAGATGATATTAAGAATAGTATACAATATGATTCGAAAGCAAAATTACTAATGGTTGTAGACGCTCCAAGCAAATAAGATACTTGTAGATGGAATATGGAATATTACTCACAGCCAGATGAAGGGTCTGTGTGCCCAAGTTTGGAACTATTAGGCGGCAAATCATGAAGGAAAGCCATGACATGCCATGGGCTGGACACCCGGGGCAATGTCACATAAGGGCATTGATTAAGTCAATCTACTATTGGTTGTGCATGCGAGAAGACATAGAGTGCTATCTGTGGACTTATCTTGTATGCCAATAAGATAAGGTAGAGTAACAACAACCTAGAAGAGTATTAGAACCATTACCTAGAGTAGATTGCCTATGGGAGAGTTATTGACTTTATAACCTACTTACCAAAGTTTGACATATATAGGACTATCATAGTCATGGCAAAAAAGTTTTTGAAGTATGTTAGCTTCATGCCCGCCTAAGCAGGTTGCACTGCTAAAGAGGCAATTGCATTTCTCCACTAGTTTTCACCCACAGATGGATGGACAGATAGAAAGGGTCAATGCTTATTGGAGTGCTGCCTAAGATACTTTGTGAGTTCATGTAAGAAAGATTGGGTAATACTATTAGACATAGCTAAATTCTCATATAACTTGCAAGGAAGCGAATCTATCAAGCGAACACCATTTGAGTTAGCCATAGGACAACAACCACAAAATCCACATTCTCTAACGATTACATTTGAGGGCTAGAGTTTGGGGGCTTACAATATGGCCAAAAGGAGGAGCAACTTGACACTGCTATGTCCTATTTGGACAAGGCATTAACGAAGATGATGAAGTTTGCCAACTCCAAGCATTGTCCCTCATATTATAAAATTGGGTATATATTTTTGGTATAGTTTAACCCAAGGCAGTTTAAGGAACTGATACACATGCACCAAAATTTGGTACAAAATTATGAGGGACCATTTAGGATCACTGCCAAGGTGGGGAAAATCTCCTATAAGTTAGAGTTACCACCTTATCTTAAGATCATCTCATCTTTCATGCCAGTGGGCTCAAACCATACCTTGAAGACAAGTATAACCCCAGCCAAAGTTAGTCAAGTCGGGAACTAATTACCATCACTACTTGCATTATCGGGAAATGGAGTCTATTATTGACTACCAAGCAAGGTTGGAAAAGGGGCAACAATCCACTATCATGTTCATCATCTACTAGAAGGGGCAATCACCAGAAGAAGATACATGGGAATGATACAAAGACTTGTGACAATTCAAAGAAAAAATTCGAGAGTTCATGCAGCAACAATGCCATGTGGTCGTCACAACATAAGTTGGTAGAGAGTGTGATGACATACCACATCATCACTCCACTTAGGCACCACGTGGCATAATGTTGTCCATGTGGAAGACTTACATTGGAAGGAACACTAATCCTTAGTGGAATATTCTAGAAATACATGAGAATTTCTTGGATGACCTTAGAATCCCATGGATTTGCATGAAAGGTCCTTAAATCTTCTAGTTGAGTAGAATATTCTAGAAAGATGTCTTATTTGTAAATAAGTAGGGAATTGTATGAAAACTATTATTTTTAGAAGGCTTTTTCTTTCTAAAAAGCTTGACTTAATTGGCAATAATATTATCAAATTTACCATTATTTTTAGTGGTTTATAGTACATTCTTTGTATTTCAAAGCAAAGAAAACACTGTTAATCATGAACTCTGAATTAAATAGAATTACACCTTTATTTGAGAAACAAGCAAATTTTTCTTTGCCATTCAAATTGGAAATGTTGACTTTTTTAGTGAGGAGGAAGTGATTTTTTTAAGGTTCTCTGCATAGTTATGCATCAACTAATATGAGATCATTTTCCTAATAGCAAACACCTAAATCTTACATAAGTTCATTTCTGGCACTTTCTAGTATTTACCCATGATTGATAGTGCATCTAAGTCCTATATAGCGAATTAGCTAAATTAAGTAGATTTAAATCAATGTTCTTCCGTTTTAATTTAATCTAGTTTTATATGCTTATAGATCACGTGCCCTTATAAGGATCGGATGAGAACTGAGTACAATCCTAGGCATTTCAAAGTAATGACTCATAACGCTCTCCACATTCTTTGGTAGATGCCCATACCAAGCATACTTAACTCTAAGTTTCCCTCTAGCTCTCATTATGTCCTCCAAATTCTCTTGAAAAACCTTAAACCATGCCTTTTCCATCGATGTTGAGGTTTTCTAGAGAATTTGGAGAACGTGATGAGAGCTAGATGGAACCCTGAGTTGTTGAGCATGCTTGTATGAGGCATCAGCCAAGAATGTGGAGAGCATTATAAATCTTGGGTTTGAAATCCATAGGATTGTAGCCGTTCTCATTCATATAAGATCATATCTATAAGCCATATAAAACTATATTAAATTAAAAAATGGAGAACATTGACAAGAAGTATACCATAGCCATATATAAACTTTATCTTCTCTAGATATCTAGATGTTTCTAGAATATCTAGATATTTAATCCTCAAGTATCAACAATCACCCTTCACAGATGAACCCCTTCTTCAAGTTGCTCCCAACTTTAAGAATAGACTAAGCTAAGAAACAGAAGATTACAACTCTATAATCAACTAAAAAAATAAACTTAAATCAAAACTAGAAAAATTAATCCCAAAGATTAGGTTATTCAATCTAGTTCTTCGTATCAGGAACACTTAAAATCTTCAATCAAAACTCTCTCAAATACGAACTCTATATTACTTGACTGTGTTTTGCTTGTATCTTTTTATGTCAGTGCACAAAAATATTGTAGAAAACCCTACCCTATTCATAGGCCAGAACCTTTCCTACTTTAGGTTGAAATCAATAATCTTTTACTACTTTCCTTTCCTTGTAGCCTTAAACTAACTCCCACGTCTTGTACTTCATTCACTGCCTTGAACTTCTTTCTCCCCACTAAAACTTCTTCTCCTAATCCCACTTGGACTCGTCTAAGAGGAGCATGATGGTGGAACTAGTTATTTACATTTGTTCTCCTATTTTCCACACATCAAAATCTTCCTCTATCCAACACTTTTCTTCTATTACGAAAGAGGTCTCTAAAATATCAATCAATCATTCTATCAAACGACTTACCATTTTCTGTTGCATCTCAATGGAGAGATCAAGATTGAATGTTGACATCTTGACCTTCAATGAAAGTCATAATGCTACTACTAATTAAACTCGTGCTAATATGTCAAGTGATGAAAGTTCTACTTAAAGAAGCTAAGAGATGGTAGTATCTAAGAACTTGGACATAGTGATTCTGCATTAGTTGAAGCCACTGTTGAATACCTCTCTAGTCTAGATTCTACCATCACTTATTGTCGTAGAACTTCCACCTCTTGGCATATTAGCAAGAGTTGAATTAGTAGTATCATTAAGATTTCCATTGAAGGTCAAGTTGTCAACATTAGATTGATTTTTTTGATAGAATGATTGGTTGGTACGACCTATTTTGCAATGTACACGTGGAAATACAACTTTGCAAATGAAATTTGTTGCCTCTTTCTAGTAAAAAGCTAAAGCACACTTAAAATACATGTATGTAAAAGAAAAGTAATAAACACAACCTGTATTGACCACTTAAAAAATACGGACAATTATTTGAACTAGCATATATTCCAAACGCTGGAGATTTCTTTGGAAATTCTTGTGTTGACTTCTTCTGGATCTACACCAAATCAAAAATCACCGTGCTAGAAGTCTCTCCATTGTAGAGAAGATTTTTCCGTCACTCTCTTTTAATGATGAATTTTTTTCACTTACATCACTCCCCACGTACTTGGCGGTTCTCCAATTATATGCTCCGATGAATTGAGATTTTGAAAAATGAAAAAAAATAAAACTTGAAGTAGTTTCACTTTCTGGTGATAGAATCACCATAACAAGTTTGTCTGGATGGTTTTTTGTATCGAATTTAGGAGAGGAAGTTGTTCAAAAAGGAATTAGACCAAAATGAACATATTCCAAGAGAGCTTTCTCCAATTTGTGGAGCTGAATGAATACGTGCTAATAGATGGTCTACACTTTAAAGGTTGCATTAATGTCAGGACCCCAAAACTCAGAGCTTGATTAATGGGCAAGAATACCCTAGTTGAAATCCTCAAGAATTATGAGGTGTTGGAGAAATTGACCCTTTTTCATTGTACCTACATGTCTATCGATGTGAGCATTCGTCACCAGAAACACAAGTTATTAAAGATTTCTCAAATGCATGAACAAAATATTTTCCTAATTTCTGAAAGCCTAGATATCCGAGAACACCAATTTATCTAGGCTTTCATAAATTAGGAAAAATTTTTGTTCATGCATATGAGAAATCTCTAGTAACTTGAGATTCGATGAATGCTCACATTAATCGACATATAGAAACAATGGTGAAGGGTCAGTTTCTCCAACTGTTCACAATTATTAAGGATTTCGATTAGAGTATTCTCGATCAATAAGCAATTACCCTTTGGGTTTTAGGGTCATCATATTAGCACAACCTTTAAACAAATGAACTATCTTTTAGCACATATTAGTTTAACTCCACAAATTAAATAAATTTTCCTTGAAATATGTTTCCTTTTGGTATAACTCTCTTCCTAACAACTTGCTCTCCTGAATTTGATATCAAAAACCATATGGACAAACTCGTTATAGTGGTCTATCACAAGAAAGTGTAATCCTTCAAAAAAGAATCATTTTTCAAAAACTCAATACACCGGAGCATGTAATCGAAGCACACCCAAGTTCGTGGAGTGATGCAAGTGAAAAAATTTGACATTAAAAGAGAGTGATGAAAGAACATTGCCTACAATGGCGAAACTTATAACACAAAGATTGTTGATTTGGTGTAAATTCAAATAAAGTCAAGACAAGGATTTGCGAAGGAATCTTCAGCATTTGGGATATTGAGATTATTAGGTGTAAAGCTTCATCTGAAAGATTGATAATCAAGTCTAGAACTTCACTTTCTCCGTTAGTGACAATATCGTTAAGTTTTACATGTTTCTTTTTTGCATTCTAAGAGAATGTTGGGCTTTGATAGCTCGAGTAGGTTGCATAGGTAAATATGAGTCAATTATTATTGAATTTTTTTGTTGGCTCTTTAAATTTACGTTTCCCCCTCAAATGAATTTGCTTTTAATTTTTGCTCCTCGTATTTTTTATACACTAGTTCTGGCACGTTTATTCCTAAATATTTCATGTAAATTTTGTATTGCAAATGACATATTTTATCCTCTTCAAATTTATTGGTATTTACCAAACCAATCCATCATTTTTGCGATAGAAAGTGCATATATCTTCTTAATAAAAATAATACATCCTTAATTATAAAATTGATTAAAAGTGCATAAAGTAAAATAACTATGTACAAATACAATATTCAAATGAGGATACAAAAATATCACATGCTAGGGGCTAATGTTTACAAAGCAACAAAATATTGTAATTTCTCAATAATAATAACGACAAAACAATAGAAAGTTGTACAATAACATCAAACAAGAAACATAAACACTAAACAAAACAAATAAAAAGGGATAAACGAAGAGATCATAGAGATTTTCTCTCTCTTTTTTTCCAACTGTTTTAAGTGTGTATAATATTGTGTCAAATGTCAGTATTTATAGGATAGGATTGAGGAACACAAAGAGTTGTCATGAATATGCATTAATCCCTTTGAGATCATGGATGAGTATGAGAGGTGTATTAAATATCA
Organism: Solanum bulbocastanum; assembly: GCA_037074985.1. Taxonomy (NCBI): domain Eukaryota; kingdom Viridiplantae; phylum Streptophyta; class Magnoliopsida; order Solanales; family Solanaceae; genus Solanum; species Solanum bulbocastanum. Next base: position 23,024,026 of record CM073599.1, read on the forward strand.
TGATAAATATAATTAGTGGGAGTTACATATATTCACATAATGGAGAGTTAGTGGTAATAAATTTATGCAACACGCTTCACATTAATACAAATATTTATATTATCTATAAAAGAATATAATATTGGTTTGTATGGGTTTTTTCTTTTTGTGGAGGGCAAACATAGCCATTCATATTTTCAACTGGAAGATGAACAAAAGAAATCGATGAATTACTCCAACATGAAATTAATACAAAAAATACATATTTAAGAGACTTTATGGTGGCTAATTCATGTACTAATATGATGATTTATAATTTTATATTTAATTCATTAAATAATTTATAACATTTAAATTTAATGTAGGGGTAAACCCATAATCTAACTTTTGCCTAAAATTCTTTCCACTTTTAGTATAACTAGTTTCTGGACACGTGCGTTGCACGTGTGGCCCATGCAATATCTTATAAATTTGTTAGGATGATTAAAATTCAATGAAAACATGCGTGTAATGAGTACTAAAATGCAACAATGTCAAATAAATGTTATGATAATAATATCTTTTTTTACAGAAAATTAAATTAAAGAAGACTAATAGAGAAATATAAAAAAACAAACACAAAAGTAAAAAATAACATACACATCCTTGTTAAGACTTTAATCATAACATTATATAAATGGAAAAATAAATACAAAATCGGTACATAATTTTCTAAGTTTTTGTTTACACCTTCTCTCATATCTAATCAAATTCAAATGTCTTCTCCGTCAAGTCAAACTAAAACATGAATCAAATAGAAAATCACTTTATTTTCATAAAGTGGTATATAATCAGACTAAGGTAGATATATCATATACTTTACATGTTGATGGCTTCACTACTTTAACTATAAAATGGAAAAGGTTAATTTTGGATGTGAGTTTCATGAAACAAAAAAGATGAATTTATATAGATAAAAATAGAGTAATACCAAAAGACATATTAAAGTTTTAAATTAAATATTTGAAGGTTTCAAAGGGTCAAAATAGATAAAAGAGAACAACTTTAAGAATATTAAATATATGCAATGAAACTCCGTTAAAATTTGGAAGAGTAAACAATCCTCCTTTAAACACTTGAACTCTCTATTTACTCAGTGTAGTAATTGATTATCACTAATATTTAAACATGTAAGTAAATAAATATTTATAATATTTTAATTTAGTGTAGGGGCAAAATGGTATTTCAACTTTCAACTTTTTTTTGTTCCCACTTTTAGTAATATATGATGATTAGTGTTCGAACATGTGCGTTACACGTGTATACCACGCTAATTAGTATAAATACTTCTAAAATATAAGTGTACGATGTGTAAAATACAAGCCCGAATCAATGAATAGTGAGCATATTCAAATGATATTATGATCATTGCAAGACACATCATACAAAAATATTGTTATCAAGTGAATTTGAAAACTAATACTATAACGACTTCAATTATACAATTCTTATAATATATCAAGTATTCAACTTGTTAATTTTTTTTTTTAATATGTTACAACACATAATTTAAATGTCGACATTATTGTTACAAAATATTTAATGCCTTAAAGTTTCCGCCTTCTTTTTAAGGAATAATACCCTCCACTTTTTTACAAATGCATACATATCGAGAACTTGTCGTCGAAGGAGAGTGGTGTTTTGTAATATTTGTAGAGAAATTCGATCAACATATGTCTTCCTTAGGATGGCTAGTAGATCATTATCTATTTCATAGTCTACACCTACAAAATAAAAGTATTTATTTGTTATAAAATAATCATTGTTTAAATATTTAATTGACATATATAAATAATAATTACATGTATATGTACCCTTTGTCATCTTTGACTCATTCAAAATTATTAATTCAACCATCTGTAAATTTTGACAAAAGAAATTTTTGTCAAGTTATATACATATAGTTGAATTATGAAATATAACACAATCTGTGAGATATTAACAATATGGTAGAAAAAAGAAATTAATATAAACCAAAAATTATATGGTGAAAAAAATAAATGCATATAAAAAAAGATAACTTTGAATATATATATATATATATATATATATACACACACACTTATGGACCAACCTAAAAAACAAATGAATTGCATATAAGAAAACTTGAAATCATCATATATTACTAAAATAAAACCAATAGAGCTACATAAGAATAAAGATAAAAGGGATCATACAAGAAATAGGATAAATGAGAGGATTTAAGCTTTTAAGTAAGAAACCAAAATGAAAGAAGAAGAGGCATATCTGTTGAGCTTGTTTCATCCAATGGTGAGGGTTACCCATATACTTGATATCCATTTATATAATATGTTTAATGACTAAAACTTGATATATAATTATTATTGATGGTGTTGGATTAATGAAGGAAAATAGAGGTCAAAAATAGTTTTAATGCCATAAGTTCTGACTGTTTACAATTTTTAAAAAGGGTGTAAATGATAGTATTAGTAGTCAATAGAACATTTAATAAGATAACCAAACACATTGTGAGTGTATCTTTAAGTTTTGAAGAGGCGGTAAAAGAAAGGAAATTATTATCATTACTAAGCTTAACAATAAGGCAACAATGTGTGGAATTTGTATTAGGAATTTGAAGATGCTGGAAAAGGTATTATTAGCATTTACATAATAAGATACTTATTTAACATATTTCAGTATAGCATTATATAAGGCAAACGTGGAGCATTATAATTAGCTATATTGTAACGTGTACTAATTAATAGGCATTATTAGTATCTGTTAAACTTCTTATTTACTCACATCTGTAGTGAATGAGAATCACTACAATAGGGATTCAATTGATTTTTAAATGTAAATATAGTCACCTAAATGTGTGCTAGGAGAAAATAAATTACAACTATTTGATTTTAAAATGTAATACCAACTTAACCTCAACCAATTCATTTTACTATTTGTTTCATTTAAAAATAAGGGTGAAATTATAACATTATAATATTAGATCGATCCTATGCATAACTTTAAAGCAATGAACCAAACCTTGCATGTATAATTTATAAAAAAAAAAACCACGAAAATGTCGAATCAAATGAATTTGGTTCATGTAAATATAAGGTAATCAAACTTAGTCATTGTAGGACAATATAGAAGTCATGCTTGATATTTCTAACTTTATGAATTCATCTTGCTCCAAATTTGTGTTTCTAAATAAAGTGAAGATGTCAAACTTGCTATACACTTTATTGTTACTCTTTGATCATATATTAATTAAGTTGGTTTATAAAAACAAATTCATACCAACTTCAAAATTTAAATGCAAAGAATATCGTTATTAATTTTAAAAGAAAAACAATCATTTTGATGAATAAAATAAGATAGTTCAGAGTATTAGACAATTTTTTTTTTAGAAAAAATGTTCAATTAGTATGCATTAAGTTAAAAAGATTTATTTTAATTCACCGAATAATTTCATAGCATTGAAAGAGATTATGTAGTTGTCTGTACGTAAATCTCCATCCTAAAATTTTCTATTTTTATCTCTTTTTTTCTTCATCTCAATTCATGAATATAGACACCTCAACTATTGATTAGTTTAAGCTAAATGAAAATAAAATTAAAAAACAAAATCCTCTCTTGTGTCCATTTGTATTTCCAAACATTGTAGTTGTGAACATAATAAGTATGATTAATAGTAATTAGTTGAGAATACCAAAATTACTCCAAAAATAACACCGGATACATTTCAAGGAAATATGCATAGTAATTTTACATTTCTACACAAAATTGTAATAAGAAATTCAAGAGAGAGAAACAATCATAAATAAAGAATTAGAATTGAAACACAATCCTTTCTAATTTGAAAAAAATCTAAAAATGACAAAAATCTTACAAACAAACAATAGAAGATGGAAAAAGAAGGAACTTTACCATAGGTGTATGTAGAATGCTAGTGGAAGAATTCAAGATAACAAACTTGTATTTGGTAGTGGTATTTACTAATTTGGCTACAACTCTTCATATTCTTTAATGTAATATTAAGAGGGGATAAATCTTGATTCATGTACTTATTTAAAATTCTAGAAATCCTAATTGACTCTTGTTCTTCCACATTCCCTTTCTAATAAATAACTTAGAATTTAAAAAATAATTAAAATAATATTATTTAATTAATTAGATGTTTAATTTAGTCTAGATTAAAAGGGGAAAAATCTAGATTGATATACTTATTTAAAATTTTAGAAATCCTAATTGACTCTTGTTCTTCCACATTCCCTTTCTAACAAATAACTTACAATTCAAAAAATAATTAAAATAATATTATTTAATTAATTAGATGTTTAGTCTAAAATGGTAATCCAACTTTCATCTTTGGAGCTTCCCACATATAATAATATAGTTTTCGAACACGTGTATTACACGTGTATACCATGCTAATTAGTATAAATGCAATGGATAATCCTTTATCGCATAGAGTGCATAATTTTGATAGGGATGTCAGTTCGCAAAGATAAATTCTGAGACGAGGCAAACAATATTAGTATGAGAATATAAACAAATGGCTATGCTATACTTTCTGCCCATGTTCTCCAGTTTTAATTTAGTCTATAATTTTCTTGTTTTATATGGCTGGATGCATTTGTTAGTGCCCTCACATATGTGTGGCTTCATTTGTTTTTTCATCCAGATTCGTCCAATTCTCAAAGCATTATACCATACAACTTATTCTTAAAGACCAGGTTGGCATCCCTAATTACTTGCATGTTTTATATGCTATTTAGTGAAATCTTGTATTGCGTTTCGAGTGAAACAGATCGCTCTAGAACATGGGAGAGTCAGGCTGCTACTTAGGGAAGATATCTAATTTTCACCATGACATCATTTGACTCGGCCCATTACCAATCATTACAGGACCCAACAAAGGACGGAATAAAGCATCATTACTTCCAATTCCACCAACCTTAGGTGCAGTGAAAGCAACAGGGGGATTGACAAGAGCTTGAGTTTCTTGAACACAGGGAAGAACTCCAGGACCAACCAATCCTTTCAAGAACGACATAATTTGTTGAGCTAACACCGGGTCTAAGGGAGGAATACTTGCAGTCTCAACCTGCACTTCTTCCTCTTGCCCAACATTCTCCTCATTCTCAACTTCCACATTCTCTTCTACCTCTTCATGATGCGCATGAGAGGCCTCATTTCTGGGAGAATTCTCAACCGATGCTCCATCCCTAATAGGCGCCACCCTTCCTCGGCCTCTACCCCTAGCTCTTCCTCTACCCTGCCTCGACCGCGACCTCTCGCTGCAAATTCCTCAACCGAAGCATTGACGAGAGCTACGGGCCTAATGCCATTGAACCTAGTATTAACTATCTGCGGACAGAAGAGTGAAGGAGGTTAGATACCAATTCGAATCGCCAAATACCAATTGCAATCAAGTTATAGCACGAAAGGAGACAAGAAAAAACAGAGAGATTTCCTAAAGTCCCATAGCCTCTCGAAGAAAAGTATAGATGTCTCCGTACCATTCCACAAGACTCTACTAGACTCGTTTTTGTACATTGAGATCAATAAACCTAGGCACTAATACCAACTTTGTGACGACCCAAACTATCGTGATTGACACCCATTCTAACCATTCGATGGGAGAACCACTACTACAACCCAAACTAAACAACTTAATCAAAACTAAGTCATTTAAAGATACAACAACATGTTTAAATGATACAGAAAAATAGAGTTTCCATAAACTCCAAACAAAAGTCTAACAACCAAAATGAATGCGGAATAATACCAAGAACCTGAAATTCTATGTACCAAAACATCTATAGTGCAACAAGTCTAAACAAGAAGGGGTAACATAGTAGTAACTAACTAGAATGTCTAAGTCCGAAATGGGGACATAAACGAAAAGAGAACTCATGGCAGTCCAGAAGAACTGATTCACCCTTGAGTTCGAACGATCACTCATCTTCTAAATGAGGTTTGTCAATAGCTACCTGAAGATGCCCTGTACTCAACAAAGAAAGAGCAAGTGTAGTATCAGTACACAACCATAGTGTAGTTATAGGATCACGTGGCTATCCCACTAAGAGCAACATACATAAGCCATTACAATATAATAATAACATGCATACACCGAACATATATAATATCAACATTATTTACAACAGAGCATTTCACAATTCTCAATTATACAGTTATGTCAAGTCAATGGTCTTCTCATAGAACCCATACCCAATCTGTTAGTGTACCGATTCATGGTGCCTGATCCAATATTTATGCTGAAATGTGGCAACCAATCCCATATTTATGCTAGAACGTGGTAGCCGATCCAAGTTAGTGTGTTGGAACGCAACACTCGATCCATTCAACAAGCCACAATCACAATGCACATTCTATCAATCATACAATCAAGTCATGATTTCATGGCATATAATTATTCAATCATCCTTATTTACGAATAATGTGACCAATAATGCAATATTTTCATACATACATGTATCATAATGAAGCAAGAACAAACATATATCACACAATCATGAAATCACAACCATCACCTACCTCAAACAAAGCTTGAATCCCCTATGAAACTTGATTCTTCCCTTTTCGAATTCGTTCCGCTTGTTCTTGGTCTACAAACAATCATAAAGGATCAATAAACAAGACTCGATTACCCGAATTATAATTGATAATATCAACCCTAGATCAAACCCTTGATTCCCAAATCCATATTAGGGTTTTTCCCAGCATAATTCTCATATCAAAACCCTCCCCCATAGATAACTACCCACTAGATTAAAATCTATGGATCAAAAAAATCGATTCGGGGAGTTAAAACTTTACCTTTAGCCGTAAGAATGGTGGAAAACTGTCAAGAATCGCCAGGGGTTCATCTCCTTACTTTCGAGAACGAAAATTGCAGAATAAAGATGTTTTGGGGTTTATTTTCGACTTAAATCGTGATTGTCTCGCCACAACGACCCCGCCTTGGCGGGAATAATCCCGCCACAGAAGATTGCACGTAATCAATAAATCGATTTAAGAATTCCAAACTCCCATTTCACAACACACCTTCATCCCATGACACTCAGAAAATACCCGTTCACGCTAAGATCAATTCCGGGAGTTCCACTTGTCCGAATTCAATTCCGTAAAGTCGTATAGGTTCCTTAACGTCTTAGCTATCTACTCATATGATCAAAATCATAACTAAATCACCCAATTTTTACCAGATTTCCCTAGACCTCACTAACATCGAATTCATCCAAATCTAGACTAGGTTGGAAATTCCAAGTTACTACAAAAATGATTTTTGGCCCAAAATCATTTCCCTGTTGGCTTTTCTATGACAACAGAAACAAGTCATTACAATAGATACCAATTTACCAATCACTCGTAGTGACAAACTTAGGAAAAATAGGCTAAAGAAAGAATGGAGTAGTACATGAATCGACGAACAACTGGGGATACTTGTCTCACATATCCTACTCAATTTACCAAGTAGCTTCCTCAACTGGACGATGCTTCCATTGAACTCTCATGGACTTAATCTCCTTGGTCCTCAACTTACGTACATCACGATCAAGAATTGGAACCAGTTTATCCTCATATTGGAGGTCTTTGTCTAACACAACTGAGTCCCATTTTATGATGTAATCCTCATCACCTTTATAACTCTTCAACATGGACACATGAAATACTGGATGAAATCCAAATAGATTAGGAGGTAAAGACAATCTATAAGCCACTAGCCCTACACATTCAAGAACTTCAAAGGGACCAATATATCACGGACTTAGCTTGTCTTTTTTGCCAAATCTCATCACCCCTTTCATGGGTGATACTTTAAGAAAAACCTTTTCACCAGTCTGAACCGCCATGTCTCTCACATTATGGTCTGCATACTTTTTTGGTCTGGGATGCTAAAAGCTTAGCTTGAATACTCCTCACCTTATGTTTAGCATCCTTTACTAAATAAACCCCCAAAGGTTTCACATCTCCAGCCTCAAACCATCCTATGGGTGACCTACATCCCCTCCCATAAAGTGCCTCAAACGGTGCCATCTCTGTGCTGGAGTGATAACTATTATTATAGGAGAACTCACACAAAGGTAAGAACTTATCCCAATGCCCTCCAAAATCAATCGCACATGCCCTTAACATATCTTCTAACATTTGAGTAGTCCTCTCTGACTGTCTGTCCGTCTTTGGATGGAAGGTTGTACTAAAAGTGAGTTGTGTGCCCAATTCATCATGCAATTTCCTCCAAAACTTGGATGTGAATTGGATACCATGATTTGAGATAATAAAAAGGGGCATCCCGTGCAACCTTACTATCTCTTTCACATACACCTTACCCAATTGCTATGCATTATAATCTATCCTGACCAGAATAAAATGGGCTGACTCAGTCAATCTGTCAACCACTACCCAAATAGAGTCAAATTTATCAAAAGTCTTGGGAAGACCAACCACAAAATCCATGGCTATCCTTTCCTACTTTCATTTCAGAATTAGCATTCTCTGAAGAAAACCTATAGGCCTTTGATGTTCATACTTTACTTGTTGGCAATTTTGACACTTAGACACAAACTCCGCTATATCCTTCTTCATGCCCGACCACCAATAAATTCGCTTCAAATCTTAGTACATCTTGGTCACACCGGAATGAATGGAATATCGTGAACCATGGGATTCTGTCAACAATTTCTAAATCAAATCATCGATTCTAGGAACACAAATGCTTTCTTTAAAACTGAGCACACCTTCCGCATCAAGAGTGGTCTCTTGAGCCTTACCCATCATAGTTTTTTTCTTAAGCTCGTTCAAATTTTCATCCTCAAACTGTTTGGCCTTGATCTCCTCAATGAATGTGACCCTAACCTCAATACTAGCTAACACCCCTAATTTTTCTGAGATGCCCAATTGCATGAATTTAGACTCCAAGGTTTGGATTTCCTTAGCCAAAGGTCGCTTAGTTGCACTCAAACAAGCCAAACTACTCTTAATTACCGCTGTTCGACTTAGTGTGTCTGCCACTACATTAGCCTTACCTGGATGATATTGGATGGTCACATCATAATCCTTGAGTAAATCCATCCACCTTCGGTGTCTCAAATCAAATCTTTTTGAGTGAAAACATGCTGCAAGCTACGATGATCAATAAACACTTCACACTTGACTCTATAAAGATAATGTCGCTAGATCTTAAGAGCAAAGACTACCGTTGTCAACTCCAAATCATGTGTTGGGTAATTCCTCTCATGCACCTTCAGCTGTATCAATACATAAGCTATAACATTCTTATCCTGCATTACATAACACCCAAACCAAATGTGAACATCACAAGAAACAATAAAATCTTTACCTTCTACTGGTAGTGCTAGGATAAGTGTTGTGGTCAAAAGAGTCTTGAACTTTTGAAAGGTCTTCTCACATTTTTCAGTCCATTCAAATAGTATCTCCTTTTTGGTCAATTTTGTCAAGTGAGTGGAAATAGAAGCAAAGTACTTCACAAACTGAAGATAGTAGCTAGCGAGCCCCACAAAACTCCTAACTTCCGTCAAAGAGCTAGGACGAACCCAATTCTTAACCGCCTCAATCTTTTGGGGATCTACCATTACCCTTTTTTTTTTTTGAAACTACATGCCCCAAAAAGGCAACCAAAATTCACATTTAAAAATTTTGCATACAACCTTTGTTTCTCAAAAACACCCAAAACAATGCGAAGATGGTCGACATGCTTTTCTTTACTTTTCGAATAGACCAAAATGTCGTCAATAAAGACTATAACGAATGAATCAAGAAATGGCTTGAACACCCCATTCATTAAACTCATAAAAGCTGCGGGTGCATTAGTCAGCCCGAACAACATAATTAGAAACTCATAGTGCCCATAACAGGTTCTAAACGTCGTCTTGGGCACATCCTCAGGCCTAATTTTTAATTGATGGTAACCAGACCACCAATCTTAGATAAAACTAATGCACCTTGCAATTGGTCAAAAAGATCATTTATTCGAGGTAATTGGTACTTGTTTCGAATGGTGACCTTATTCAATTGTCGGTAATCTATACACATCCTCATACTACCATCCTTTTCCTTAACAAACAAGACATGAGCACCCCATAGTGAAGCACTAGGATGAATGAATCCTTTATCAAGAAGTTCTTGGATTTGAGCCTTAGGCTCTCTTAATTCTGCTGGAGCCATGCGATATGGAGGGATAGAAATGGGTTGGGTACCAAGTTACAAATCAATGTAGAAATCTATATCTCTATCCTGAGGCATACTAGGAAAATTCATAGGAAAGACTTCTCTAAATTCTGACACCACAGGAATAGACTCAATAGGTGGAGACTCAACCTCAACATCCCTAATATGAGCCAACTAAGCCAAACAACCCTGCCTTACCAGCTTCCTAGCCCGAATGGAGGATATGATTTTAACTTTCTTAGGCTTTTATACCCCTTCCCACTCTAAATTTTCCCTTATCGGAATTTCTAGAGTCACAGACTTAGTATTACAATTAAGCACAATATAATAGGGGGACAAGCAAGTCATGCCTAAGATTATGTCAAAGACAGTCATATCCAAAATCACCAAATCAGCCAAAGTCTGAAAATTCATAAACAAAATAGGACAAACATGATAGACATGGGTGACTATGACATACTCTCCAACTAGGGTAGAAACATGGATGGGGGCATCAAGTATATCACAAATCATATCAAACTTTGAGGCAAATCGCACAGATACATAAGAATAAGTAGAACCCAGATCAAATAACATATTTGCCATCCAATCACAGACAAAAATAGTACTTGTGATCATTGCGTCAGATGCCTCCGCCTCGGTCTTGCCTGGAAAGGCATAACACTGATCCCTGTCATATTGACGGGCTACTTCCCTGCTTGGTTGCACTGCACCTATGCTTGTGTTACTATTTCCCCTACCTCTGCAGCCTCACTGATTTCCTCCTTGCCCACCTTGTGGACGCCCTTGATCATTATTACCATTTCCCATAGGTACCACTACTCTAGACTGTTGTCGCGTGGAATCCAACATGCACGGGTGGGGACAATCTCTCTTCATATGCCTAGGTTCTCACAGTTATAGCAAGTACAATCAAAATATGGCTTGCTGCCCGCCAAAGGTGCGACTCCCTAGCTATCCTACATCACATTCTGTGGTGGAGCTCCCGAGTAATTTCTTGTAGAAGCGGGCATAGTAGACTAAATTGGTTGGGTTACAAGTGTTGGTCTCCCTGAACCTCTGGAGTAAAAACCCTGAAAGTTGCCTGAATTTTTGGCCTTCTTAGCCAATGCCTTAGCCTGACTGTCTCACCTCACCCCTTCACTTTCTTCACAAAATTCATTACCTCATTGAAGCTTTTTCCTGCAGAGGTCATATTAATAGAAAATACCTGCAACTCAGAATTTAGTCCCTTAACAAATAAGCGGATCCTCTCATCCTCAGTGGTCACCAATTACGTAGCATATCTAGATAAAGCATGAAGCTTAGCCTTATAAGTAGCCACAGACATCCCACCTTGCCCCAACTCATCCTTCTTACAATCTCTCAAGGTCTGAGGCACATACTTCTCTAAAAACAGAGCATGAAACTGGGTCCAAGTGAGTGGAGGCAAAACTGAAGATCTGCATTCCACATAAATTCTCCACCACTATTTAGCCTCACCTTGAAGTTAGAAGGTCACAAACTCAACTCCATGATGATGGACAATTCCCAACTTATGAAGCCTCTCATAGTAATCAAAGATGAATTCATAGGAATCCTCACTCTCAGCACCATGGAACATAGGCAGTTTCAGCATAAAAAATTTAGTCAGCATCTCATGCTCATTACCAGTCATAACAGGACCCTACAAAGGACGGAAATAAGCATCATTACCTCCAATTCCATCCACCTTGGGCACAGTGATAGCAGTAGAGGGTTTGGTAGGAGCTTGAGTTGCTTAAATAGAGGGAAGAACTCCAGGACAAACCAATCCTTTCAAGAACGACACAATCTGTTGAGCTAACACTGGGTCTAAGGGAGGAATACCTATAGTCTCAACCTGTACCTCTTCCTCTTGCCCAACATTCTCCTCATTCTCAACTTCTACATTCTCTTTTACCTTTTCATGATGCGCATGAGGGGCTTCATTTCTAGGAGCATTCTCAACCAGTGCTCTATCCCTAGTAGGTGCCACCCTTCCTCGGCCTCTACCCCTAGCTCTTCCTCTAACCTTGCCTCGACCGCGACCTGTTGTTGTAGATTCCTTAATTGGAGCATTGACGGGAGTTACGGACCTGATGCCATTGAACCTAATATTAACCATCCATGGACAGAAGAGTGAAGGAGGTTAGATAGCAATTCGAATAGCCAGATACCCATTGGAATCAAGTTATAGTACGAAAGGAGACAAGAGAAAATAGAGAGATTTCCTAAAGTCCGATAGCATCTCAAAGAAAAGTACAAATGTCTCTGTACCATTCCACAAGACTCTACTAGACTCAGTTTGGTACATCGAGATCAACGAACCTAGTCTTTGATACCAACTTTATCACGATCGAGACCATCATGATTAACACCCACACTAACCCTCCAGTGGGAGAACCACTAGTACAACCTAAACTAAACAACTTAGTAAAATTAAGGTATTTAAATATACGAAAGCAGTTTTAAATTATAAAGGAAAACAAAGTTCCAATAAACTCCAAACAACGGTATAACAACCAAAACGAATCCAGAATAACACTTAGAACCTGAAAGTCAATGTACCAAAACATCTATAGTTCAACAAGTCTAAATAAGAAGGGGTACAACCCCAAACTAACATATGAGTAACTAACTATAAAGTCTAAGTCCGAAATGGGGACATAAACAAAAAGAGAACTCATCGCAGCCCAAAAGAACTGGCTCATCCTTGAATTTGAATGATCACTGATCTTATAAACGAGGTCTATCAATAGCCTCCTGAAGATGACCTGTACTTAACAAAGAAAGAACAAGTGTAGTATCAGTACACAGCCACAGTATACTGGTAGGATCACGCGGTTATCCCACTAAGTGCAACATAGGTAAGCCATTACAACATAATAATAACATGCATACATCGAACATATACAATATCAACATTATTTACAACAACAGAGTATTTCACCATTCTCAATTTACAGTTATGTCAAGTCAATGGTCCTCTCATGGATCCCACACCCAAACTGTTAGTGTACCAATTCTTGGTACTCGATCCAATGTTTATACCGAACGTGGAAACCGATCCCATATTTATGCCGAAATGTGGCACCCGATCTAAGTTAGTGTGTCAGAACGCAACACCCAATCCATTCAACAAGCCACAATCACAATCATAATGTACATTCTATCAATCATACAATCAAGTCATGATTTCATGACATAGAATTATTCAATCATCCCAATTTACGAATAATGTGATCAATAATGCAATATTCACATACATACATGTATCATACTGAACAAGAACAAACATATATCACAAAATCATGACATCAAAACCATCACCTACCTCGAACTAAGCTTGAATCTCCTAAGAATATTGAATCTTCCCTTTTTGGATCCGTTTCTCTTGTTCTTGGTCTACGAACAATCATAATAATGCAAGGATCAATAAATAATGCCCGATTTCCCGAATTCTAATCAATAATATCAACCCTAGATCAAACCCTTGATCCCCATACCTAGATTAGGTCTTTTTCCACCATAATTCTCAGATCAAAACCCTTCCCCATCGATAATTACCCACTAGATTACAATCTACAAATCGAAAAATGGATTCGGGGTGTTAAAACCTTACCTTTAGCCTTAAGAATTGTGGAAAACTGTCAAGAATCTCCTGGGGTTCGTCTCCTTACTTTCAAGAATGAAAATTTCAGATTAAGGATGTTTTGGAGTTTATTTCCAACTTAAATCGCGATTGTCCCGCCATAGAGGTCCTTGGCCAGCCACAATGGTCCTCAGCTCGCCACAATGGCTTGCATGGAACTAGTGAGTTGATTTAAGAATTACAAACTCCCATTTCACAACACACATTCATCCTATGACACTCAGAAAGGTCCTGTTCATACTAAGATCAATTTCGAGAGTTCCACTTGCCCGAATTCAATTCTGTAAAGTCGTATGGGTTCCTTAACGTCTTAGCTATGTACTCATGTGATCAAAATCATAATTAAATCACCAAATTGTTACCATATTTCCATAGACCTCAATGACTCCAATTTCGTCTAAATTTGGACTAGGTTGGAAATTCCAAGTTCTACGAAAAAGTTTTCTGGCCCAATTTTTTTTCCCCTTTGGCTTTTCTAAAACGACCGAAATAGGTCATTACATAATCCTTTGTTAACATATAAGTTAGTATTTGATACCACATAATTTTTCTAATAAATGATTTAACACACTTGAATCTTCCTTGAATGGATAATATTCACATAATTTTTTTTAATCTTTAGACAATATTTGAAATCTATAAAATTTGAGAATTCCTTATGCTCAATACAAAGCAAGAGATATTTATTTAAGCATTAGTCTACATAAGCAAAGTGCACTGAAATCTTAATCCCTATCTCCTTACGTTTGTAAGCTTACTTACGTTCGATTCCAACCTTCTTCTTTTTTTGAGTCATGTTCTTTTGAATATTTTGATGGATAAGAGCTTGCAAATGATTATGCACATTTATACCATGTTGGTTGCATCAAAGAGTGGAAGAAGCTCGAGAATGCTTATGCCATGCAAGTGAATAGTGTCAGTTATTCTACCTTGAGAATTCATGCATTGAATGTTCACTTGACTTTAACTAATCAATTTAGTTTGGGCCAAGTGAACTTACTAGTGGTGTTATTCTGCATTGGTTGTTCAATAGAGCTGAAGACCAGAGCTGAGCAAACCATTCCCAATTAGTTGAAGCCAAGTCAACATGGAATACAGGAATTCTCAAGGTAGCATAGCTGACACTCTCCTCTTGCGCATGGAAAAGTGTTCTCAAGCTTAGTCCATTCTTTAATGCAATCAATATGGTACGAATGACCATAATCAATTTTTCCAAGTTCTTCCCAATCAAAATATTCATCCTAAGATACACGAACCAAAAAAATTAGGCTGAAATCAAATTTAAGGGGAGAAGGGATTCTGAAATTTAAGTGCTCGTTACCAAACATATGCAACAATGCTCCTTGTTGTCAGGACATATTGAATTGTCTGCCTCATAGTTATGTAAACTAATGTTTAAATAAATACCTCTTTCTTTGAATATAGCATAAGAAATTCTCATATTTTATAGATTTCAAATAAGGTCTAAAAGATTACATAAAAACATTATGCGGATATCATCCATTTAAGGAATAAGATTTAGATATGTTGTATCAACTACTAGAAAAGATTATGTTGTATCAACACTAACTTATATGTTATATCCCTTTTAGCTTCTCTAAGTTCATCTTAATTTGTGCTTTCTGACCACATCTATTATCCTCTCTCCATTGCCAATATTAGCAGAAATGAAAGCATGAGTACTTTCAAGCCAGGAGGTTGACACCTAGCTCCTAGCCACTAGATAGAATAAGCTAAATTCATCTTTAAAACAATGGTTTTCATCGTCCTGGTTCAAAAGAAATTCAGCATTACCATCTAATGGATATGGAAAACAAAAATCTCTTCTCAACATGTATTATGGTACTTTTATTTTGGTATTACAACATTTCTGCTTCCATCCATCACCGGAGTTTGATACTGAAATATGTGAAAGTATGTTGAACTCATTAAATAAGTGCCTATAGGTTAGTTACTTCTTTCTTTCAGATGCCATTAACTATAAGTTCTGTAGAATTATTGGAGTGCTATCATTGAACTTTTCTTTTTTCTTTAAATACCCAATAAACTGAAATAATTAATTGTTATGGTTTGCATTCAGATCTGATCCAATGGTTGATATAGCCTTTTTCTTATTTTTTTTATTTCAGTGGCTTTATGTCCTAGAAGACATGTTTCATTCAAATAAGTTAATAATTAATCAATTTGACTGACTGTTTTTACATAAATGATAAGTAGAAAAGAGGTAGGAACTAGAATAAATAGTTTAGTAGCAACAAATGCAAGAATATTACTTCCATATTTTAATCGGTTGTTTACTTGGCCTTCACATAATAAACTAGTTATTGATTGTGTATCATTTTAACCTACTAGCACACCTTTCTTTTTGCTAATGATCTATATATTCTAGTTACTACCTCCTTTATACCTATTATTTATGTAAAAATAGTCAGTCAAAATGATTAATTATCAACTACTTTGACTGAAACTTGACTTTTGGGATTTTCATAACGCCACTAAATCAAAAATAAGAAAAGGCAACATCAACCATTGGATCGGATGAGAATGTTGTACGATTTTACTATTACTCCTTCTCATGACCTTTAATATCCTAATCTTATTGTGTATTTGTCATGATTCGAGCCTATACCATGGACGTGGCCGGCACTTGAGAACCATTGTTGGTCCCATAGTGAACCCTCACCCTGGCTGACTACAAGCAGAAGACTAACTAAAGCATACAAAGCTTAAAAACTAAATAAAATTCATGAAACTCAAATACAAAGATTTGACTCAAATAAAAAGCTCTGAATAAAAAGTATATATTCAACTCACCACAAAATAGGCAACTTAAGTCTTTAAAACATTTAGTAAAATAAATGAATAGACTTTTAAGACTCTACTGTCTATCTAAGAAGCCTTTAAATGACAAAGATGGAAGTCAGGACAAGAACTACGACATCCTAGCAACTGATATAACTGAAAGTAAAAGTGGAGCCCTCCAGAAGCAAGGAGACTCACCATAGCTAACTCGAACTCCATGTGGTTTCAGCGAAGCTCTTGTTGATGACCCTGAATACCTGTATCTGTATCATGAAATGATGCGGCCAAATGGCTCAGTATGTGAAATGTATGAGCATGTAAGGGGAATTCTAAATCATAAAACATAAGCTTGAACTAGTAGCAAAGAAACATAGTTTCCTCTTCTCAAGCTTACTCAACTCAAGGAATACTCAATGACACTCCTCATCTTAAGATTTCTTGACTCATTTGGTTCATTCAGAATTATGGGCATGAACTACTCAACTTAAGGACTTCATGGATAACAAGTAATAGTTCCATGATTTGGAATATAATCTCACAAGGGTTAGTAACTCAATACTCAAGACTTAGAACTTGAATATACTACTCCTCTTAAAGGTACTCAATTGATGAAGTTCATGCGGAATTTATGGGCATGCACGACTCGACTTGAGGGTCTACATAAAAATATGAAACTCATTTATCTAACTCTTCTCATTCTTATACTTACTACCTCAAAACTTAGCTCAAATAGATAGTTGATCTCAAAGGATTCATGATTGAACTCAAAGACTTTCTTTAACTCTACTCTTAACTCTCTCTTTAATGTGAATTATCAATTCAAGAGTTATGGTTCATGATATGAAAGATTTCGTGATGATAAATTAGAATCATGAATACATTCTCCTCATTATCATACTCACTTGCTCGAGTCTTGAAACAAGTTACTAGAAGTTGTAGAAGACTCCTCAAAAAAACTCAAAGGGACTTTTTCAAAATGTTCAGAAGAACTCTCAAAACATAACTCTTAACTCTACCTTGAATTTGAATTATGAATTCAAGGTTATGATTCATGTTATGAATGATTTATAGGTGTTTAGAAGTAGCTTAGAGTAGTTAGAATTGAAAGGGAGTGAAGGTACACCTTAAAAGAACTCAAACGAAGCAACCGATGCAAACTGGATGGGGCAGATGACCCTGGTGCACTGAGTGGCACAGGGATCCAGACCCTAAACTACAGAACATATTTGGGGTGCACTGACTGGCGCAACACGCAAGGCCCCAACCCAGAAAAGCCGACGAATTTCTTTGCTTGTTTTCTCACTCTAACTCGCTTAGTATCGAACGGTTTCTTCCCCAATCACTTGGATTCGATTACTTAACATAAGTATACTTTAATCTACTCAATATAGACCTCAAAACACTCTCTTTCATCTCAAGAAATCATCAAAACCTCAACACAACAAGGTATAGGATGAACTTCAAGAACACTTCTCAAGATCTCATCAAGAACTCTAATCTTTCAACTTCAAGTATGAAATTTCGCTAAAAATAACATGATTGATGTGTGGGTGGACAAATCCAACACTATGGAAGTTACATACCTCTTAGGGATTAAACCCATGGTGAAAATCCGCAAGAAAACTCAAGAACCTTGACGAACGCCTTGATCCTTTCCTCTTTTATCCTTTTTTCTCATCTTGAACTATCAACTAAACATCTAGGCATATATTAGGATTATGAAACTGAAATTAATAGGATTAGACCCTTAAAACCTTACTAAAAATGAATTAAATCTGATTTGGTAAGGAAAAGACCAAAATACCCCTTACTATTTTTGGGTAACTTTCTTTAACTGGACAGCCTGTCTTCAAAAGGGCATATCTCACTCATCCGACCTCAAAACTTAGCAAACTCGGTGGCGTTGGAAATATAATTTAAGGCCTTTAATTTTCAATCTTATGGAACACCTAACTCATCCTATACTAAGATATATGGTCGTTTGAAGTTGATACAAAACTCATAACTTAAGCATAACTTGCAAAATTTTAGATTTTGCTATTTTCAATTTAGTTCTTTTTGGAACTCAAGGTGCTACATCTAGTGACCTTAACACTTAGTAAATTTTTAATTCCTTGGTAAAATCTCACTTACTACGAAGAACGGTTCAAGTTTTAGTTCAAAAATTTTTCTGGGGTGTTACAATATCTCCCCCTTGGGATCATTCGTTCTCGAATGACGACTGGATTGGGTATGGAACGGTGTTACTCTTACTAAGGTCTAAGTCTAATGGTATGCTCTTACTATATTCAAGCTTAACCCAAATCCTTATGTTTGGGTTGTATACCTCTCTATTGGGAATCTCATCCCAAGACTGTTACTCTTTACCACTACATTGGGCTCATATCAAGAACCACCTAAATTTTAACAACACCACATTCAAGCTTAGTACTCTAACAACTCCATGAAATCCTATTATCCAACAGGACATCTCCCATACTCTTCGAAACTTATTACTATCTTACTCTCAAACACTTGAATTGATTTTTCATCTTGTCATCTCCCCCTTAGGTCTAAAGCTGACACTTGAAAGCTATGGACCTATTCCATCATCTCTAACTGGTCTACATCCTCTTTTACTCCAACACTCGAGAGAAATTTATCTCATGACTACCGAACTCTCTATAAGAGGTACTAAGACCACTTTATAAGGTGTTTCTCTTAACCTCTTCTTATTGCATACCCTCTCGGTACACCTCTTAATGCTCTTGTTACTCTTGTAACTTAGCCATACTTCACTGCCCTTATCTAAAGGTTAGGGTCTCTCACTTGTACCACTCATATCTACTCCAGCTAACATCTTAATTCCTCAAGTCTTCTAGATAAAATCTCAAGACTAACATCATCTCCTTCATGTTTCCATTCTTTTCATCATGACACTCATCTCAAATTCAAGCTTAATGTTTATTACTAAACTCGAATATCTTACAATTGCTCACCTACTATACTATACTTTATTACCTAATCAGTTCTATAACCTTCTGAACATCATCAAATTCTCAAAAAAATCATAAGCTTAGATTAGATCTATCACTTCATAAATACTCTTCTCTCTTATTCAACATATGAATTTAGTCTTCTCTAATACGATGGCACATCGATATCAACTCTATTCTGGTTAAGAAATATATACTCTATCTCATCTTAACTAGCAACTCTTACTCTACCCATAAAGGAAAGCTCCTCATCAATAACTTACGAGGTACATGACTATAATAACATAGCTTGCCTCATCACTATCTCCTTTTCTAGGATTACTAAACCTCTGCATACTTTCCTTTAACTCTGTGCTCTTTCACTACTACTGCTCATGATCTTGTAACTAATTCTACCTTTTCGAGTGAAACTCTTACCCGAGCTCTAAACATACTTCTTAAAAAGGATCTCAGCTGAAAGAAGGCTTAAGGAATAGAGTACAACTTGATTTTAGATCAAATGCATGATTCATATGAATATGGGTGCATTCCTCTAAAACTGAACACTTAACTCACTCCTAGTTTTCTCTCAAGCCCCTCTGGAGTCTCCTGAGTTCCTCAAAATTTTGCTAAGAGTAACTTATCGATAAAGGACCCATTTCCTTTTCAACCACCTCTAGTATGATGGGTAGTCGAATGGATCTGAGATACACATGAGTATGAATAAATCTCAATGACAAAACTCTATTGCACGATTAAGAGTATGAAAGAAGGGAAACTTTTCTTAAATGTCTGTAGTCCCTCATTTATAGAAGTGGGTCCCTCACAACAATAAATATGATCCTACTGACATGGATTCATAGACACCCTAGGACACTTGAACTCTATGCTTTGATACCAAGTTTGTCATGACCCGAGCCTACACCCTGGATGTGGCCGACACTCGAGAACCATTGCTGGTCCCCAAGTGAACACTCATCTTGGCTGACTACAAGCGAAAGACTAACTCAAGTAGACGAAGCGTAAAAATTGAATAAAAATTCATGAAACTCAAATTCAAAGCTTTAACTCAAATGAAAAATTCTGAATAAAAAATTTATATTCAACTCGCCACAAAATAGGCAACTTAAGTCTTTAAAACATTTAACAAAATAAATAAATTGACTTCTAAAACTCTACTGTCTATCTATAAAACCTCTAAATGACAAAGATGGAAGTAGGGACAAGACCCACAACATCCTAACAACTGATATAACTGAAAGTAATAGTGGAGCCCTCCGGAAGCAAAGAGTCTCACCATAGCTAACTCGAACTCCATGTGGTATCAACGAAGCTCCTGTTGATGACCTTGAATGCCTGTATCTGTATCATGAAATACTTAACATTAGTATACTATAATCTACTCAATACATCCCTCAAAACACTCACTTTCATCTCAAGAAATCATCAAAACCCCAACACAACAAGATTTAAGATGAACTTCAAGAACGCTTCTCAAGAAATCATCAAGAACTCTAATCTTTCCACTTCAAGAATGAAATTTAACTGAAAATAATATGATTGGCGTGTGGGTGAACAAAACCAACACTATGGAAGCGTACATGCCTTTTTAGCGATTAAACCATGGCAAAAATCCGCAACAAAACTCAAGAACCTTGACGAACGCATTGATCCTTTCCTCTTTTCTCCCCTTTTCTCTTCTTTTATCTTCTTGAACTCTCAACTAAAATCCTAGGCTTATATTAGGATTTTGAAACTGAACCTAATTGTATTAGACCCTTAAAAACTTACAAAAATGAATTAAATCTGATTTGGTAAGGAAAAGACCAAAATACCCCTTACTATTTTGGGTAACTTTCCTTAATTGGACAGCCTTACTTCAAAAGGGCATATCTCACTCATCAGACCTCAAAACTTAGCAAACTTGGTGGTGTTGGAAAGATAATTCAAAGAACTTTTGTTTTCCATCTTCTGCAACACCTAACACATCATGTACTAAGAGTTATGGTCATTTGAAGTTGACCCAAAACTTATAACTTAAATATAACTTGCAAAATTTCAGACTTTTCTATTTCCAATTTTTTTCTTTTTTGAAATCAAGGTGCTACATCTAGTAACTTTAACACTTAAGAAACTTTTAATTCCTTGGTAAAATCTCACTCACTATGAAGAACAGTTCGAGTCTTAGTTCGAAAATTTTTCTGGGGTGTTACAGTATTCTTCTCTGGACTAATCTTGGATGAAGGTCAGGTCTGAAGCATTGTGAATGTGATTAAGTCAAACAAGCAGACGAGCAGATAGAGAAAAATCTGAAGACTTTTGTTCCCATAGAAGGGAATTTCATAGAGAGAAAAATGAGCAAGAAAAATAAATGTTTGACCAAGTATGTTTGACATAAGATTGTTTCACAAGTGGTACATTTGTATATCATTAAACATGTCTTTCGCATTATCAGGCTTATCATTTTTAAATTTTTATAGGCTGCTGAAATATTGGGCATAGTAATAAAAACATTCAAGGCAGATTTCTTTCAATTAAGATTATTCACAAAGCAAAAGTCATTTCACAGAAGAACATTGCTCATACTCATCAAGGGACCTGATTGAGTGTTGTAGCATCTTTAGTTGGTTTTTGAGTTTTGTGTTTTGTGCTCTTACATTGTAAATTTACTACTAAGTTATAAAGGATAGTAGACCATTTCTTCTATTATCATTGTGATCTGATTAGGTGGCTAGTGTCAGCTGTGGTGTAGTGCTGAAGTTTATATTGGCAAGAGTTTGTTTGTATAATGGACAAGAGAGTTATTACTTAGTTGTATTGTAATATAGGTGTTACAATGGTGATAGGATTAAACGTTTAATCCACTGTAATTACTTGATTTTGTAATTACGAGTTTCTTGAAGTTGGTAGAGCCTTGAGAAATTCTGTGAGATAGCAGGTTGTGGCTTTTTCCTCCCTTGAGCAAAACATTTCCACGTAAAACACTTCGGGTCTTTTACCTTTCAGCGTCTAACTCTAATACTTTATTAACTATTTCTGTCAAGTGACCTGGTCTCTATCGTGGTGGACTTGTGTAAGCCAACAATATTATTCTCTAGACCAGATATCGGGACTACTCTTGGATGAAGGTTAGGTCTGAAGCATTGTGGATGAGATTAAGCAGATCATCACAGCCAATTTCAAGTTGAACAAGCGAACGAGCAGAGAGAGCAAAAGCTGAGAAAGAACATGGGGGCATGTGGATGAGTTATGGCCTTGGTGTATGTGTAGAACATGGTGGGCTCTGCTTTCAAGTTTTTAGTGGGAGGTATTGCATGGTGTTGGAAACCTTTCACATTTTTTTGGAGCAGTATGACGAGGGAAGGTGTAACGTATTCCTACTTTAACTTCATTTCATTACCTTTATTTTTCAGAGGATCAATGTTGTTTTAAGGCGTCCAAATGTCATACTATGAGAGAATTTAATGGCCTATGATAATGTTGTTTCTGTTTCTAGAAAGCTACTCACTTACTTTATACATATGTCTTTAATTTTTCTATAACATATAACTTTGCTTGTCGTAGAAGAACCTTCTTATGATTTCTTCAAT
Source organism: Solanum bulbocastanum (assembly GCA_037074985.1). Taxonomy (NCBI): domain Eukaryota; kingdom Viridiplantae; phylum Streptophyta; class Magnoliopsida; order Solanales; family Solanaceae; genus Solanum; species Solanum bulbocastanum. The sequence continues at coordinate 23,047,218 of CM073599.1, forward strand.
TCTCATATCTAAGACCTTTTGGCTAAATTGCCTACCCATAAAAGCTGGCCTGATTGAAGTGAAGGTTGTACACGACCAATTTAGTTTAATAGCCGACAGAGCAAAGTGTTAATAGGATGATTACTTTGTTGAAGTAGCCTCAACAAACACTGCTACCAATCTCCCTGGCTTCAATGCAGCCTCAGCAGTAGTTAACACTACAACCAATGCAATGAACTTGTTGCACCTGTTGGACCTGTAGCTATGTGTGAATCAAATACTCTCCATTCTCAGTAATGTCATTCATTTTGACTTTGAGTCTATATTCTGGCCTTCTGTTGGTTTTGGCAAAGTATGTGTGAACTCAACTTCACTTTCAACATGCCTCTTTACCAAAAAGAATGAAATCTACGGTATGAGATAATCCCTCCGTCCAATTTTATATGATATAATTTGAATTTCAAAAGTCAAACAAGGAAATCTTTGAGCATGATTTATTTGTATTTTAACATTTTTATTTATTTATTTATTAAAAATAGTATGTCTAAATTTACGGTCAAAAGAGAAGTAACACTTTTTGCATCTTCTTAAATGCTTCTTTCCTAGTTTACATAACTTATTAGCATATAGTACAAAAATAAATAATGACAATATCTAGTGGGGTGATCCAAAATCTTAGTTGTAATTCTTCTTTAATGAACTTTGCCAAATGTGACTGATGAGAAATTATTGTTACTTGTTAATTTCTCTATATAATATACATATGTCTGATAAACTTATTTGATTACTATCAAGATAAAACATATAAGTTTTTTATCTCAGAAAAAATGTCATCATTCCAATCGTCTTCTTCACTGAACATGAAAGTAGTGAAAATACTTATAGCTCTTATAGTAGATGATGACAGTGTAGTTCTAATGGTCTACAAAGCACTTCTAAGCAAATTTGGTGTGGAAACTCATGATGCGAAAAATGGTCAAGAAGCGGTTCATGCTCATCACAATGGTGCATGCTTTGATCTGATTATGATGGACTTGGATATGCTAGTAATGAACGGTCGTCAAGTATGCTTTTATAAATTGTAATACAGTTTTTGTTTGAACATCTTAATTTAGATGTAATTCAAGTACAAAACTACTAGAAATATTTTCTATATTATACAGACAACTAAGGAACTTCGAGATATGCCTGTTGATAGCTTGATTGTGGGAATAACTTCCCGCGAAAAAGAAGAAGAGGAGAAATCATTCATGGATGTTGGCCTTGATTATTATTATCAGAAGCCGCTTACTATTGATGTAGTTCACGATCTTGTTGAGAAAATTAAGGAAAATTCTTAAACCTATCAAAAGTATTTGGTATGAATATGATTCATGTATTAATCTATAGAGAGATTAAGGAAATATTTTTGTGACTAAAGTATGTATAAAATTACTAATAAATTTGTTTTGGTTGGTAAAATAAAAGGCTTTTAGTTTTTTCAATTAATAGGGATTTTCTTTGCTTGTTGTTCTGTTACAAAAATAAACATGAATATAATTAGACAAAATCTTTAATTAATTTTTCCATTTTTCTCATCATAAAAATATTTTATAAGGTAGCACATTGGGTTGTAGATGTGCAAGTAATGATTTTGGGAGAATTGTCTTCAAATTCTCTTTTTAATGTTCTAGTGCAACATGAATGTATGCCACAAATCTTGTGACTCTTGTAGAAATAGTTTTGGGTGAGCATATCAAGAACAAATATCACATTGAAAACAAGCTACAAATACAAAACATAATATGATCCACAATCAATTGTTGAGTTAGAATTTTCATCAAAAGAAGTCGACATATTAAAAAGAAAGTATGTGCACTTAGTGTTAAGAGAATTCTATATATACCTACATATATTGGTCTAATTTTTTCATACATAGTGAATTTTCTTTAATGAAGATATGTCAATTGACTCCCCTTAGACAAGAATTGGTTCACCTCTCTAATCCAAACTAACACTAATAAATATAACATAAGGATCTATATTTTTGTTATTTTTAATATTTAAATATTTACAAAATAATTCTTAAGAATAAACCGGTACACATAATGAAGGTCTGATTAGTAAATAAACAAATAAATAAAAGAGGAAAGAGAAGGAAAATGAAATAGAAACAATTAATTATAAGGAGCTCCAAGATTGAGAAATCAAACACAACTCACAAGAGCATAAACCCAAAGTTTAGGGATGGCAATGGAGCAGTGAGGGGTGGGGACGGAGCGGGTTGAACTTAACTCACAAAAAATTTAATCTGCCCCACTCTGGTCCACATAACAATTTTTTACATTTTCTACCCGCTCCATAATTTTTTTTAATTTTTTCCTTTACTAGTGTAGTTTGATACTAAAAATAAAATTAATAAAATAAATTCATTTTCATTAAGTTATATTAATTTAATAGATAATGAATTTAAAAATTATTTTTTAGAAGTCAATTATGGAAAGCATGTAAGTAATTGTATTAGTTTTGATTGAACCATTTTCATTTACTATCTTGAATATTTTAGTAACTTTAAAGAAACTATCTTAATAGATAATGCTCTATCACTTTTATAACATGTAAAAGGTTAAAATTAAGTTTGAACCAGATAAGACCACATAGACCCGCAACCCGCCCTGCCCAATATTAGTTTTCAAAACAACCACTTCAACCCACCCCTCATCCCTCCCTGTCCCGCATAGCCTTAAACCTGCCCCACATGCCTCACACAACCTTAAACCTTCCCTACCACGCATAACTTTAAATCCACCTGCATCCGCCTTGCCACATTGTTATCCCTACCTAAGTTGCTCGAACTCTTCACTTTTGGTGTCGCACCCATGTTGGCATGATGTCGGTGTGGGTGTGGGATCTATACTCGATCTGGTCAACCTGTTTTAGGTACTTTGACTAAAATCGAGGGAGAACTTTTGGACAGATTCAATGATTCTTGTGCGCAAAATAAAAACTAAGGAGAAATTGAAGAATGGAATATATTGTATTATGAGTGTCAATATGAGCCCAAATGTAGGTATTCCGCCCAAAATTTAATTGGTTGGGCTCAAGATAATTTAAATGGGTCAGTTACAACACATTCAAGTATTAACTCATTTTAAAAGAATCTTCAATTGAGCCAAATTTACTCTCTAATTTTAACCCCATTTTAAGATTCTTTATTTGAATTGGTGTAATGTATATTCTCATATTAAAACTATGAATTACTGTCTATTTTATATCTTCTATGATTTATATATCAATTTTCTAACTTATTTTTTTATTTTCTTGAGTTGAAATTTAAATTGTGGTTAGTAAACGTAAATAATAATATGTTAAAATTATTGAGATTAAGTAGGTCAAATTACGCGGCTCATGACCCAAATCGATCTTTAGCCCATTTGAACGTAAAGTAAATTTGGGAAGATCATGAACCAACATGATTAATATCTTCTATTTCAATTCAGCCGCCCATTTGAAACCCCTAATATATACCATATGGGATAATAAGATATATTATACCATTTACTCCATCGTTCCATATTAACTATTCGCATTACTAAAACTAGTATACGTACCCGCGCGATGCGCGAATAATTTAAAATGTAATAATTTTATAATTAAAAATAACTAATAAAATGTAGAATGCACTTAATAATATATTTAATTTATAATAATAATAGGTGAAATAATCTTATGGACCCTTATACTAGTATGAGTTTGTATTCTGGACCCTTCTACTTGACCTTTTGTCAGCTGAACCCCTAAACTCAATTCAAAAGAGACTTTTAAGTCCCTCCAACCATGTGTGTAGCTCACTCTCTCTTACATAAATGACATGTCATATCTACGTCACATATATTAATGCCATGTCATAATTATTTCATAAATATTTTTAAATAATTAACAAAAAATGTTACTCCACAAATGACAAAATAATAAGTTTTCTATTTTAAAAAATAAAATAAAAAATTTATTACCCTCACTCTCCCTTCTCCTTCCTCAACCCACAACCATCATTAACACCATCTCTATTCTCCTTAAATATTTTTTCTTCTTCAGGCTGTCATTGTCTATTGCTTTGACAAGGCCCTTCAAGTTTTTAAAAATCATAGTTCAATTTTTCTCAAAACCATCTACCATCATTTGAACTACCATAAATCTTTTTTCACCACATGCCAATAAATCACCTTTAAAGTACTTCAATATATCATAATATTTGTACACATTTATACATATCACATTTTACCTAATTTCACAAAGATATCAACAATACCGTTTCATCCTTCAAAACTATTGAATCTTCGTCACCTCATGGGCTGTAAATTACCAAAAAAATGGAAAGAAAACATAGATCTACATCAATAACACATTATCGTTTCTCAGAAAGAAAGTATGAAAAAAAGAGAACAAAGAAACTGGAGAGGGCTGGGAAGGGGGAAAGAGAGAGAAATAAGGGTTGGTGGGGAAGGAAAAGAAGAAAGAAGTAAAAAAAAATATTTTAAATTTTTCTTATTTTTGTTTTTACAAAAAAAAATATTTTTAGTCTAAATCTTGATGTTCACACTCCTTTAAACGCGTGATATCACATATTTATGCCAAATCAATAATTAAGTTGCCACATATGCTTGGTCAATGGTCAGAAGGGCTTAAAGTATTAAGTTTCACTGAGTTTAAGTGTTCAATTGACAAATAATCAAGTAGAAGGGTTTAGAATATAAACTCGTATAAGTATAAGTGTCTATATGACCATTTTGCCATAATAATACTATAATACAAATAATTAACTTGTGTATTTGGGAAATATTAAATTAATATTATTAGTACACAGTTTAATTTATTGTATTAAAATAATATATATATATATATATATATTTTTTTTTTTTTTAATTATTTTTTTCTTTTTATGCCGGTTGAATAAATAAATTATGTTAATAATTTATCAATTCTAACCTTCCATATGAAATATTTGATATCATAAGACTAAATAACATGTTGAAACATTTTATATATGTTTTATTCAATATTAAAATATCCAAAATATTATTTATTGTATTAATTTGTGTAAAATATAATATAAAATTGATATAAAGGTAAATATAATCTTAATTAGTATGACTGCTATATTAGATTTAATTAATGTATGTAGAGGATATGTAAATTTTAATTTGAATCAGAAAACATATGGATATGAAGGAGAGGCTGTTTATTTTAATTTTATCCAATAAAGCATATTATGTGTAATTATACTTATCTTTGAATTAAAATCTAAAAAGTTAAAAATTGAAAATTAAAAACTTATCGTATATTTTAAAATCACAATTTTCAACTTAATTTAATGTTGTTATATAATATTGTGAATAGTCTTTAAATTTGTTAAATGACTTATAATAGTGATATTGTTCAAGATAGTATTTAAGCTAGCTAAATATAGATAAATATTTTTTATCTTAAATTCAAATGTTTAAATTTTATTTCTTATAAATTATTTTCTAATTTTGAAATTTGATTATCCTTTAAAAATAATATTATTAAAACATAACTTAATGCCTTCTATGTTTATAATAGTGATAAAGATTATAATTTTAAATTTTGCTATGACAATTCCTCATTTTTATTTTTATTTATTTATTTATTATTATTATTATTATTATTATTATTATTATTATTATTATTATTATTATTATTATTATTATTATTATTATCATTATTATTATTATTATTATTATCATTATGATGATGGTGATGGTGATCATCATCATCATCATTATTATTATTATCATCTATGTTGAATAGTTCATCTCTATCTCATAAGTTTTGTATATTAGGAATCGTCCATTTGTTTAACAAGTCAAGATTATGAGGTATATCTACCTCTTCTAGTCTAGTACTTTTAGTACTCGTATTAAATCCATATAAGGGTTGAAAAAATCATTCATTTTATATTACAACCTTTTTGAAAATATCAAGATGCTTGACATGTATTTCAAAGGTTTATCTTTTAAAAGCTATTTACCCTCCTCAGTCCTCATTTGTTTTACCAAATAATATTGGTAATACTTTCTCAGCTTTTCAAAAATTCATTGAGGAAGATATTGCTTCAATCAATCTTTGCTCGGTTAAAGGATTACCATGCAGTTTGAAAAACTATGCCAAAATTCTTGCATATTTCGATTCTTTCGCAGGCGGACTACCGCTAGCTTAAGGATGCCTCTCGTTCTTCAATTAAAACATCCTATGGAGTTGGTCGGTGATAATAGTATGTATTCATAATAGGCTTGGCAGTAAATTTGCTATTTTTCTTAGGATAACCCCTAAGTTTATTAAACTCTAACCAGACTTGATTTTTAAAATCAACATTATTTTCTATTTTATCAGAAAAATCTTGCGATAAATACATAGGTCATTCACCCAGTCATAGATCAAGCAATTCAAGCATCCTTAAGCTAGCGGTAGTCCGCCTATGAAAGAATCAAAATATACAAGAATTTTGGCATAGTTTTTCAGACTGCATGGTAATCCTTTTACCCGAGCAAAGGGTCTGTTAGAATCTGATACATACAATTTATTGAGCCCATGTGTCTGGCAGTTCTAATCGGGTATGAGGTGCCCTACTTATCAAAACTCATCATTTGGGCTAAAAATCATGGCTGGCCAGATGGAGTCACTAAGACAAAGCCAATAAGAGTAGTGCTAGATTCGAATGTACCTCGATCTTGGAACCAAGTCAAAAAACCATAGTAAAATTCCTTTATATTTAAATAGAGCTTAGATCCATTCATGCTCTATATAAGAGAAAAATTAGTTATTCGATATAGATAATCTTTAGCCGGACATAGTCCTGGCTAGGAGAAACATACTAAAATTTAAAACTAAAGATAAATACCTTATAAAGGACGCTTGTCTTTAAGATTCAACACTCTGAAGAACTGGTGATTTATTTATTATGATGATCAGAACAGTACTTCGGATGGATTACAAATTGATATACAAAACTTAAAACAAAAGAGAGAGCTCTAATTTTTTTGATGCCTTCTCTCAAAATAAGCTAAAACTTATATAGAAAAATGAAAAAGACACAGGGAATCTATACACAGTAGAAAAAAGCCCTCATCTGGGTCCTTGAATAGTGTATCTACTATTGAGTGGTCTCTCTTCACATGTATTCACATGTCTTCACATGGCTATACCTCTTTTTTCTTCTTGCCTTTATCTAAGGCCTGCATTTGCTGTAAAAAGTCTTCTGTATCTTGCAATTTGGTGGCCGACAGCATATGTTCTGATTCGGCACGCTGTGAATCTTCCACATCATTACTAGTTTCACTTCACATTGAAGTATCCAATTTATCAATTTGAGTTATTGTTAGAAGTAGATTTTTTTCTTACTTCTTCAAGATAATCTTGAATCATCTGTTCCTTATCTCCTTCTTGAAAGGAGATTCTTCGGGCCATATGCCGAACGGAGGTATCCTTAACAATATTATTCGGGCAAATTGTTTTGTAATCAACAATTTTTTCCTTAATTGTGTCCATAAGTTCTTGACCAATTAATTTCTTGGTCTTAAGATCATTTTTTAACAATTTATCCCAAAAAATTATTATAATATGTCCTATACAGACAGGGAATATTTTCTTCGTTAAATCCAACTTTAGGGGCCCATTTATGTATCCATGGAATGGAAAATTCAATAAAGAAATAGATTTGATCTATTTTCTCTATCCAATAGACATGATCTTCTTGGTATAACCTGTTCAAATCTGGTGATACTTTTGCCCATTATATATATATGTTTAAGAATGGCTCCGGTGAATTTTAACAGTTGTACCATGATATGACCACCAATTGATAAACCAATTTGGTATATTTTCAGCAAAAATCTTTGCGCATACTTTTACAAACCAAGTATGTTTGTGTTTGTCATTGTTATAATACAACACTGCATCAAATGCTTGGATATAATCCCAATAAGTAAAGTTCATCCTAGCATTATTAAGGCTTATTTGCCTTTCTTTCATAGTTGACATGCCCCAATCTATAACAGATATAGTCTGTTTGATAATAAATTTAGAAAATTTATAACTTTTCTCATGGGGGTTATTACCTGTGCCAGAGAAGTGCTGAAATTCTACACTTCTTATGTTCATCAAGATTTCTTCATAGTAAGATCAAGTCTTATATGACTCTCCTAGAAAATATAATCCATTAAGGTACCGTTGGAATATTTTTCAAAGTTCATCTTTTCGTTGTTGATTCGAATTTTCTAAGAGAAATATCATCTCTCTCTTTTACAATTTTTCATAGGACTTCATATCATCAGAATCTTCTTTTATGATTGAAACAAAAGTATTTTTTTTTTGCTTCTTACCTTCCAGCTAGGCCTGCATATGAGCATACAAAGGACTATCTTTGGGAATATCTTCCAAATTAACTAGTTGTTGTGAACTTGATGAAGATTCTTCTTGCGAAGAAGTCCTGTTGTTTATTAATGCTCTTTTTCCCGATTGTATCACTGGGATATCGGATCTGTATGATGACCCTTGAGATGATCTAGTTATGGATCTGTATGACGGATTGCCCCTAATTTCCTCTACTGGGGGCGGTTCTTCCCCTTCCTCTTCCCTTAATGTGAATCCAAGGTGGATCCATCCTACAGACATAACATTTTTTTGTTATCATTCAGAGAAATAATCTGTTAAATAATTATCATCTAAATAATATTCAATCTGAATATGAGAAAAATCTTCACTTAATATCTTGTCAACAATTTTCTTAATAATGAGATTTTTCATATCTTTGGGCAAGAATTCAAGAACTCTCAATATTTCAATAAGAGTTTCATCATCAAGAAAGATTCTAAAAACATGATTTATTGAATGTATTCCCTAGATAAGAAATCAGGTAACAAGTTATCAACTCCCCTTTTATACTGAATATCGAAATCAAAAGGAGTTAATTGTGCTTTCCACCTAGTGAATATTAATTTTGAAGCATCGTGCTTGAAATATTTGACAAACATAAATTTGACCGATTGAGAGTCAATTTTTATTAAAAACTTTTGGTTGTATAAATCTTCCTGAAATTTGAGAACGCATTTAACAATAGTTAGCATTTCATGTGCTACTGTCACATACTTCTTCTGGGCTTCATTCCATTTCCCAGAATGAAATTTGATCAAATATTCTTTCTTATCATGAGGATTAATCTATTTAAAAATTTCTCCATATCCAATATTTGATGCATCGGTCTCAATAATCTTTTGCCAAGCAGGGTTGACTAGTGCTAAGCAGGGCAGTGATTTCACTCTCTGCTTAATATCTTTCACCAGATTGGTAAGAGTCTCATTCCAAAGAGACTTATTACCTTTTTTTTGCCTGTCATATAACGGAGCTAGATCTCTAGAAAGATGTTTATAGAATGGAGAGATATAATTTAAACTTCCTAGAAATCTTTGTAGTTGAGTCCTATCTGTAATAACATCAGGAAATTTGCCAGCAAAATCAATGGCCCTTTGAATGGGAGTAATCCTCCTTTGACAAATTTAATATCTTAAAAATCAAACATCCGTTTAGAATAAACTCATTTTTGGTTTAGAAATAACTAAGCCATTTTGTATTGCAACCTTCTTGAAAATATCAAGATGCTTGACATGTATTTCAAAGGTTTTAGAAAATACTAGAATGTCATCAATGTAGACAATAATAACATCCATATAAGGGTTGAAAATAGAATTCATGATTTTCTGGAATTTCGAAGGGGCATTTTTCAAACCAAATGGCTTGACATTCCATTCGTATTGTCCAAATGGGACATTAAAAGTTGTTTTGTAAGAATGTTCTTTAAAACTCTGAATTTGCCAATATCCTGATTTTAAATCAAATTTTGAAAATATATTGGCATCATATAATCTTGATAATAAATCCCTTTTATTAGGAATAGGATACCTAATCCACTTTAAGTGTTTATTCAATGGTTTATAGTTAATGAAAAACCTCAAAACACCTCGTTCACTTTCAGCTGCGTTATTAACATAAAAGGCTGTGCAAGACCACGGAGACTTAGAAGGTTTTATCAAATCCTTTTGTAAGAGATTATCAATCTCATTTTTGCAGAAATCTACTAATTCAGCATTCATCTGACTGGGCCATGACTTAGTAGGGATATCATCTTCTACAAATCCTTCTTCATATGGAAGAGTTACAATATGCTTTTTGCGATCCCAAAAAGCGCTAGGATGATCTGCACTAATATCGACAACAATTTTCTCAGAGATCAATTTGATCTTTTCTTTTACCTTAGCAGATTTCATCGAAACCAGAATGTTCATACTGAACAACTCCAATTGTAATAAGTCCATATGACTTTGCTTCATTTTTATTAACGCATTAATATCTCTAGTTACAGGATCTGTAACAAAAGAATAAGTTATCTCATTATCCTTGTATTAGGCTGAGAATCCTTTCACGTCGATCCTTGTGAAAGGATAAATTGCATTTATAAAAGGAGTTCCAAGTATAATTGGGGGATTTAACTGATTCTTAACCAAGAAGAAGTGAGGAATGCAGACTTTATTCTAACAAATCTTCACATTGGGTAACTTATACTCTATATCGAGAGCATAGCCAGAGGCATATTTCACCAAATGAGTAGTTTTTTGAAAATATTTAGTTGGCACTAAACCTTCCTGAATACAGCTAACATCTGCACCACTATCAATCATTGCAATGTTAGTGATGGAAAAACTATTATCAATCAAAATAGTACATTTAATATACCATTTATGGGTTGTAACAATCTGTATCACTCCCAAAAACATATCTTGTTAAAGATCAGAATTATCAAGTTATAGATTTTCATCTTCAACTTTCTTTCCTTTATTTGTTGAAAATCGATCTTCGTCAGTATTATTTATCTCAATCTGAGTAATATGGTGATCACAAATCAATTTATTTTGTTTAAGAGATTTAATCTCCCTTTTCATATTTTCAACCTCAATTTTTAAATCGTCAAAAAAAGAATCTTTTTTCAAGAAAAGTACTTTTCTTTAAAATACGATCATCGACTTCTTTTAAAGAATAGTGTGCTTCATATTCAAAATCATTAAAATCATTTTTATTAAAATCATTCTTTTTCTTTTCAATAAATTTTGAAGAACAGGCTTCATTTGAAACGGCTAAATTAATAATTTTTTCACGAAGCTTATTATCTGTAACTTCTTTTAAAAGTTCAATCACATTATCAGACGTGATAATATTTAGATTAAAATATTGAAATTCCGATTGAAATTTATAAATTTCGTCATTTTCGCAATTGTAATAAGGACGCTGACAAGTATCACAAGCATTAGTACGATTATTATCATAATCAGATAAATCAAATAATTATACGTTAGAATCCGAACCTGATTCATAATCATCTTCAGATCCTGAAGAGTATAACAAACCATATACCTTTTTGTATATATCGTTGTCTAGTTCTAAAGTTTTCAACTTGTTTAACTTGCAATTTGGAGCGATATGTCCAAGTTTACCACATTTGTAGCATTTTACCTTTGAAAGATCTCTTCCAGATCTATCTTTAGTAAATCTATTAGATTTACGATAGCTCTTTCTAGCTTCTCAATATTCTTTTGATCTATGCCGACGCTTAGATCTTTTCTTTCTGTGCAAATCTGCATCTTTTGAAGACCTGTAATATTTGTCTTCCTTAACAGTGGAATTGGATAACCCAAATTGTTCACAGAAATCTCCCAATTGAGATCGTTCCTTTAGCTTATCAATCTTAAGCTGTCTTGCTATTTTAAGTTCATTGCATAAATTTAATCCTTCTTGTGTGCAAATTCCTATAATTTTTCCATAACTGAATTGACCGTAAGGTATCTTAATCTGATTTCCTCTAAGAGTTTTTCTAACTCTTTCAGCAAAAAGAGGAGGAAGTCCGTCTATGAACTTGGCTTTCCAATATTCAAGCTTATTTTCGGGTAGTTCCATAACCCTACTAAGATAAGTATCTTTGTACCATCTGAAGTGTGCTAAAGTCCTACATCGAAGACCATTAAGAAGGTCTAGCCATCTCATACTGATTGGAAAATCTACTATTAAAATGTTCCAAAAAAGTTAGAACTAGGGTATAAACCGCATCTTTTGTGGTTTTCACCAAGGCCATCCCTAGGTTATCCACTCCTTCATCTGTGGCTATGGCATTAACAACCAAAGCTTTTTCTTCGATACTGAGATAATTATCCCACCATCCTCGAAGCTGTCCTGTGAATTCTGCAACAATCATTTTGCAGATTGTCTTATTCGTGTTTTTAACACTTTTACAAATAGTTGCATACATCAACATACGATGTACCAAAATAGTAAGCTGCCTTTCTGTTAACCCATCGAGATTTCATTCATAAATTTCATAACCGTTGTAAGATGTATTAGTCTGATTCCAATCTCATTCTTCAATTAAAACATCCTGTGGAGTTGGTCGGTGATAATAGTATGTATTCATACTAGGCTTGATAGCAAATCTGCTATTTCTCTTGGGATAACCCATGAGTTTATTAAACTTTAACGAGACTTGATTTTTAAAATCAACATTATTTTCTATTTTATCAGCTAAATTCTTGCGATAAATCCATAGGTCCAAATTTTAATCCGGAAAGCTTTTTAGCAGCAAGCTCTCCAATATCTAAATTGGAAAATTTCTTATCAAAAAGATCTTCTAAATTTTTCAAAGAAGTTGGTTTAAAATCAGAAATTTCAATAGGCCTTTGAACAAAAGTAGAGATTACTGTAGAACTACTTTCAGAAGTTGAAGCAATATCAGTAGTAGTCGTAAAATTAGTTTTGACTATATCAGCCTTAATATCTTTTATCAGGATAGTTAAATCATCTAGTTTTTTTGTCAAGAGAGCTGATATGCTCACCCAATACTTTAACATAAAGACTCAAATAATTATTTTGAGTAATAAGTTTATTAATTTCATTAAATACTGATTGAAGCAATATCTTCCTCAATGAATTTTTGAAAAGCTGAAAAAGTAATACCAGCATTATTTGGTAAAACAAATGAGGACTGAGGAGGGTAAATAACTTTAAAAAGATTCCACTCCCATCTTTATAAGTTCGTTCAATAACGTTAATATATAAAGGTAAATAGCTGGTTATAAACCAAGGGACGAAATACATAATTTGATTATGAAGAGAACAAGTTTCATAAAACTCTTGAGAAATACTATTAAGATCTTCATTGCTATAGGTATCAAAGAACCAAGTTTTAAACCGATTCCATTTTTCATCAAAAAATTCTTTTTGAATATGTTTTCTTGCCAGTGAACCTGGACTAAAATAAATTTGGTGTGGAATCATCAAGAATATTTTAAATCAAACTCCATTTAGGAAGCTGAAGGAATATCCTTGTAAGAAACATCATTATTTACCTGCACTATATTAGTTTTTGGGCCGATCCTTACCTTTTCGACCATAGAATTTCCATCGGAACCAATAGTATGGAATGAAGCCGCACGATCTCTAGCCGGATCATAAATTGGATTGATTGGAGAAATATGGTGAATCACAGGCAAAAGTCTACGACTAGATAAACAATGTCTATTCATACTGTGATTTATAGAACACATTTACCTGTTATCATTAAAAGACTGCCTATGAGGCGCGTAACTATTATCTGCAAACTGTACTAATCCTTCCATTGGGATTTTGAGAAATATGAGAAAAATCAGAATTAGTAACAACATTGGTCAACTGATTTGGGGGTATAACCGAATTTAGAGTCCATGAAGTTGGGAAATCTATCTCTTTCCACTTAATAGGTCTTCTAGTAGTGACGTTGGACCTAGCAAAATTGGTTTCCACCAAAATAGTTTGATTGGAAATATCATATAATCTACATCTAGGATTAAGAGTAGATAACAACTTAAAGAAAATTCGGTAAGATAAACTAATATGTTCCGAACCAGGCGCATAGCTATAACCATGAGTTTTAACATTTAATGTTAGAGCACCTAATATATTAACATCAGTAAGAGATAATTGCAAATTCGGCTGAGTATTGAAATAAACAGGACCATAGGCCACCGTAGATTCTATCGAACCCATAAGAGACTGTAGGAAGTTTAAATTTCTAGCATCGTGAAGAGCAGCTAAAAAAGTCTCAAGCAACCCTTTAATAATTAACGGTTTAAAGACAATTTGAACCATACCAATATGCAAATAATTATATTGATTTTTATAAAAAAACACATCTCGTTCATTAAGCAAATGAATAGTCTGTTCAGAAGAATTCAAAACAAGAGGCTGCTCGGTTATTTTAATTAATTGTTTAGAAGAAAGTTTATCAAACCAGCCATAGTCATAAATAGTTTTAATAGGGACTTTATGAATTGTCCATTTTTTTAACAAGTCAAGATTATGAGGTATATCTACCTCTTCTAGTCTAGTACTTTTAGTACTCGTATCTCCCAGATCCATGGGTGAAAGATAAGATCTATGTCGAATAGTTCATCTCTATCTCATATATATTTCATGAAAATTTTTTGGCTCTGATACCAGATTTACAGGATCAAGGACCGGGCTATAATATATATTCATTTAAAATAAGTCGATGATCGTATTTTAAAGAAAAATACTTTTTTGGAAAAGATTCTTCTTTTGATGATTTAAAAATTGAGGTTGAAAATCTGAAAAGGGAGATTAAATCTCTTAAACAAAAGCAATTGATTTGTGATCACCATATTACTCAGATTGAGATAAATAATATTGACGAAGATTGATTTTCAAAAAATAAAGGAAAGCAAGTTGAAGACGAAAATCTACAACTTGATAATTCTGATCTTAAACAAGATATGTTTTTGGGAATGATGTAGATTGTTACAACCCATAAATAGTATATTAAATGTACTATTTTGATTGATAATAGTTTTTCCATCACTAACATTTCAATGATTGATAGCGGTGCAGATGTTTGCTGTATTCAGGAAGGTTTAGTGACAACTAAATATTTTCAAAAAACTACTCATTTGGTGAAATCTGTCTCTAGCTATGCTCTAGATATAGAGTATAAGTTACCCAATGTGAAGATTTGTTAGAATAAAGTCTGCATTCCTCACTTCTTCTTCTTGGTTAAGAATCAGTTAAATCCCCCAATTATACTTGGAACTCCTTTTATAAATGCAATTTATCCTTTCATATGGATCGACGCGAAAGGATTCTAAGCCAAATACAAGGATAATGAGATAACTTATTCTTTTGTTACAGATCCTGTAACTAGAGATATTAATGCATTAATAAAAATGAAGCAAAAATTGCCAGACACATAGCTCAATAAGTTGTATGTATTAGATTCTGACAGACCCTTTGCTTAGAGATCAATTTTATCTTTTCTTTTACCTTAGTAGATTTCATCGAATCCAGAATGTTCATACTGAACAACTCCAACTGTAATGAGTCCATATTACTTTGCTTCATTTTTATTAATGCATTAATATCGGAACCTCTGTGGTCTAAAAGGTAGGGATCAACCCAAAAACTAATATAGTGCAGGTAAATAATGATGTTCCTAACAAGGATATTCCTTTAGCTTCTGAAATGGAGTTTGATTTAAATGATTCTTAATGATTCCAGACCAAATTGATTTTAGTCCAGGTTCACTGGCAAGAAAACATATTCAAAAAATATCTTTTATTAGGATAGTTAAATCATCTAGTTTTTTGTCAAGAGAGCTGATATGATCACCCAATACTTTAACATAAAGACTCAAATAATTGTTTTGAGTAATAAGTTTATAAATTTCATTAATACTAATTGAAGCAATATCTTCCTCAATGAATTTTTGAAAAGCTGAGAAAGTAATACCATTATTATTTGGTAAAACAAATGAGGACTGAGGAGGGTAAATAACTTTTAAAAGATTACCACTCCCATTTTTATAATTTCATTCAATAAAGATTACACCCATTCAAAGGGCCATTGATTTTTCCGACAAATTTCCTGATGTTATTATAGACAGGACTCAACTACAGAGATTTCTGGGAAGTTTAAATTATATTTCTCCGTTCTATAAACATCTTTCTAGAGATCTAACTCCATTATACGACAGGCAGAAAAAAGATAATAAGTCCCTTTGGAACAAGACTCTTACCAATATGGTGAAAGATATTAAGCGGAGAGTGAAATCACTGCCCTGCTTAGCACTAGCCAACCCTGCTTGGCAAAAGATTATTGAGACAGATGCGTCGAATATTAGATATGGAGGAATTCTTAAACAGATTAATCCTAATGATAAGAAAGAATATTTGATCAGATTTCATTCTGGGAAATGGAATGAAGCCTAGAAGAAGTATGCAACGGTAGCACATGAAATTCTAACTATTAATAAATGCGTTCTCAAATTTCAGGATGATTTATACAACCAGAAGTTTTTAATTAAAAATAATGCTCAATCGGTCAAATTTATGTTTGACAAATATTTCAAGCACAATGCTTCAAAATTAATATTCGCTAGGTGGCAAGCCCAATTAACCCCTTTTGATTTCGATATTCAGTATAAAAAGGGAGTTGATAACTCATTACCTGATTTCTTATCTAGGAAATACATTCAATAAATCATGTTTTTTAGAATCTTTCTTGATGATGAATTCTTATTGAAATATTGAGAGTTCTTGAATTCTTGCCCAGAGATATGAAAAATCTCATTATTAAAAAAATTGTTGACAAGATATTAAGTGAAGAGTTTTCTCATATTCAGATTGAATATTATTCAGATGATAATTATTTAACAGATTATTTCTCTGAATGATAACAAAAAAATGTTATGTTTGCAGGATGGATCCACCTTGGATTCACATTAAGGGAAGAGGAATGGGAGGAACCGCCCCCAACAGAGGAAATTATAGCAATCCGTCATATGGATCCATAACTAGATCATCTCAAGGGTCGTCATACAGATCCAATATCCTAGTGATACAATCGGGAAAAAGAACATTAACAAACAAAAGGACTTCTTCACAAGAAGAATCTTCATCAAGTTCACAACAGCTAGTTAATTTGGAGGATATTCCAAAAGACAGTCCTTTGTATGCTCATATGCAGGGTCTATCTAGAAGTAAGAAGAAAAATGATACTTTTGTTTCAATCATTTTGCAGATTGTCCTATCCATGCTTTTTAACACTTTTACAAATAGTTGCATACATCAACATGCGATGTACCAAAATAATAAGATGCCTTTTTGTCAACCATCAAGATTTCTTCATAGTAAGATCGAGTCTTATATGAATCTCCTAAAAAATATAATCCATTAACAAGGTACCGTTGGAATATTTTCCAAGGTTCATCTTTTCGCTGCAGATCCGAATTTTCTAAGAGAAGTATTATCTCTCTCTTTTGCAATTTTTCATAGGACTTGATATCATCAGAATCCTTGTTTATGATTGAAACAAAAGTATCTTTTTGCTTCTTACCTTCTAGGTAGGCCTGCATATGAGCATTCAAAGGACTGTCTTTTGGAATATCTTTCAAATTAACTAGCTGTTGTGAACTTGATAAAGATTCTTCTTGTGAAGAAATCCTTTTGTTTATTAATGTTCTTTTTCCCGATTGTGTCACTGGGATATCGGATCTGTATGACAACCCTTGAGATGATCTAATTATGGATCCGTATGACGGATTGCCATAATTTCCTCTGTTGGGGGCGGTTCTTCCCCTTCCTCTTCCCTTAATATGAATCCAAGGTGGATCCATCTTGCAATCGTAGCATTTTTTGTTATCATTTAGAGAAATGACCTGTTAAATAATTATCATCTGAATAATATTTAATCTGAATATGAGAAAAATCTTCACTTAATATCTTGTCAACAATTTCTTTAATAATGAGATTTTTCATATCTCTAGGCAAGAATTCAAGAACTCTCAATTTTTCAATAAGAGTTTCATCATCAAGAAATATTCTAAAAAACATGATTTATTGAATGTATTCCCTAGATAAGAAATCAGGTAACGAGTTATCAACTCCCTTTTTATACTGAATATCGAAATCAAAAGTGGCTAATTGCGCTTGCCACCTAGTGAATATTAATTTCGAAGGATCGTGCTTGAAATCTTTGTCAAACATAAATTTGACCTATTGAGCGTCAGTTTTTATTAAATACTTCTGGTTGTATAAATCGTTCTGAAATTTGAGAACGCATTTAACAATAGTTAGTATTTCATGTGCTACCGTTGCATACTTCTTCTAGGTTTCATTCCATTTCCCAGAATGAAATCTGATCAAATATTCCTTCTTATCATGATGGTTAATCTGTTTAAGAATTCCTCCATATCCTATATTCGACGCATCTGTCTCAATAATCTTTTTCCAAGCAGGGTTGGCTAGTGCTAAGTAGGGCAGTGATTTCACTCTCTGCTTAATATCTTTTACCAGATTGGTAAGAGTCTCATTCCAAAGAGACTTATTATCTTTTTTCAGCCTATCGTATAACAGAGCTAGATCTCTAGTAAGATGTTTATAGAATGGAGAAATATAATTTAAACTTCCCAGAAAATTCTGTAGTTGAGTCCTATATGTAATAACATCAGGAAATTTGTCAGCAAAATCAATGGCCCTTTGAATGGAAGTAATCTTCCCTTGACAAATTTGATGTCCTAAAAATCAAACATCCGTTTGGAATAAACTCATTTTTCGTTTAGAAAAAACTAAGCCAATTTGTATTACAACCTTTCTGAAAATATCAAGATGCTTGACATGTATTTCAAAGGTTTTAGAAAATACTACAGAGTCATCAATGTTGACAATAATAAAATCCATATAAGGGTTGAAATATCATTCATGATTTTTTGGAATTCAGAAGGGCATTTTTCAAATCAGAAGGCATGACATTCCATTTGTATTGTCCAAATGGGACATTAAAAGCAGTTCTATGAGAATGTTCTTTAAAAACCTGAATTTGCCAATATCCTGATTTTAAATCAAATTTTGAAAATATATTGGCATCATATAATCTTGATAATAAATCCCTTTTATTAGGAATAGGATACTTATTCCACTTTAAGTGTTTATTCAATGGTTTATAGTTAATGACTAACCTTAGAACACCTCGTTCCCTTTCAGCCGCATTATTAACATAAAAGGCAGTGCAAGACCACGGAGACTTAGAAGGTTTTATCAAACCCTTTTGTAAGAGATTATCAATCTCGTTTTTGCAGAAATCTACTAGTTCAACATTCATCTGACAGGGTCGTGACTTAGTAGGGATATCATCTTCTACAAATCCTTCTTCATATGGAAGAGTTACAATATGTTTTTTGCGATCCCAAAAAGCGCTAGGATAATCTTCACAAATATCGACAACAATTTGCTCAGAGATCAATTTGATCTTTTCTTTTACCTTAGCAGATTTCATCCAATTCTTGTATATTTCGATTCTTTCGTAGGCGGACTACTGCTAGCTTAAGGATGCTTGAATTGCTTGATCTATGACTGGGTGGATTACCGCCAGGTCCTTGATCTTGTAAATAACTCAGATTGATAAATTGGACACTTTAATGCGAAGTGAAACTAGTAATGGTGTGGAAGGTTCACAGCATGCCGAATCAGAATATATGCTATTGGCCACCGAATTGCAAGATGTAGACTTTTTACAGAAAATACAGGCCTTAGATAAAGGCAAGAAGACAAAAGAGACATAGCCATGCGAAGACATGTGAAGAGAGACCCACTCAACAGTAGATACACTGTTCAGGACCCAGATGAGGGCCCTTTTTTACTGTATATAGATTCTCTATGTCTTTTTCGTTTTTCTATATAAGTGTTAGCTTATTTTGAGAGAAAGCATCAGAAAAATTAGAGCTCTCTCTTTTCTTTAGTCTACAACTAGATAAAGAATGTCTATTCATACTGTGATTTACAGAAGACATTAACCTGCTATCATTAAAAGACTACCTATGAGGCGTGTAGCTATTATCTGCAAACTAGATATTTCAAAGGTAAAATCCTACAAATGTGGTAAACTTGGGCATATCGCTCCAAATTGCAAGTTAAACAAGTTGAAAACTTTAAAACTATACAACGATATATACGTAAAGGAATACAGTTTGTTATACACTTCAGGATCTGAAGATGATTATGAATCAGGTTCGGATTCTAACGTAGAGTTATTTGATTTCTCTGTTTATGATAATAATCATACTAATGCTTGTGATACTTGTCAGGGTCATATTTGATCAGATTTCTTTTTGGGAAATGGAATGAAGCCCAGAAGAAGTATGCGACGGTAGCACATGAAATCTTAACTGTTGTTAACGATTTATTTATTATGATGATCGGAACAGTACTTCAGAGGGATTACAAAATGAATACATAATTTGATTATGAAGAGAACAAGTTTCATAAAATTCTTGAGAAATACTATTAAGATCTTCTTTGCTATAAGCATCAAAGAACCAAGTTTTATAAATGCAATTTATCCTTTCACAGGGATCAAGGCGAAAGGATTCTCAGCCAAATACAAGGATAATGAGATAACTTATTCTTTTGTTACAAATCCGGTAACTAGAGATATTAATGTATTAATAAAAATGAAGCAAAGTCATATGGACTCATTACAATTGGAGTTGTTCAGTATGAACATTCTGGATTCGATGAAATCTGCTAAGGTAAAAGAAAAGATCAAATTGATCTTTGAGCAAATTGCTGTCGATATTTGTGCAGATCATTCTAGCGCTTTTTGGGATCGCAAAAAGCATATTGAAACTCTTCCATACGAAGAAGGATTTGTAAAAGATAATATCGCATTCCTCACTTCTTCTTCATGGTTAAGAATCAGTTAAATCCCCCAGTTTTACTTGGAACTCTTTTATAAATGCAATTTATCCTTTCACAAGGATCGAGGACCTAGCAATAATCCGCCTAGTCGTAGATGAAGCAATTCAAGCATCCTTTAGGACATCAAATTTTTCAAGGGAAGAAAGGATTCTCAGCCAAATACAAGGATAATGAGATAACTTATTCTTTTGTTATAGATCCGGTAACTAGAGATATTAATGCATCAATAAAAATGAAGTAAAGTGAATCTGGTGAAAGATAAGGAACAGATGATTCAAGATTATCTTGAAGAAGTAAGAAAAAATCTACTTCTAACAATAACTCAGATTGCTTTTTTAGCTGCTCTTCGCGATGCTAGAAATTTAAACTTTCGACAGTCTCTTATGGGTTCGATAGAATCTACGGTGGCCTATAGTCCTGTTTATTTCAATACTCAGTCGAATTTGCAATTATCTCTTACTGATGCTAATATTAGATGCTCTAACATTAAATGTTAAAATTCATGGTTATAACTATGTGCCTGGTTCGGAACTTATTTGTTTATCTTACCGAATTTACTTTAAGTTGTTATCTACTCTTAATCCTAGATGTAGATTATAAAATATTTCAGTAAAATTCTTGTATATTTCGATTCTTTCGCAGACGGAGTACTGCTAGCTTTAGGATGCTTGAATTGCTTGATCTATGACTGGCCGGATTACCGCCAGGTGTCCTTGATCTTGTAAATCTGGTATCAGAGCCAAGAACTTGTCATGGAATATATATGAGATAGAGGTGAACTATTCGACAGATTCTGATGATATTAAGTCCTATTATGTGCAAATTCCTATAATTTTCCCATAATTGAATTGACCGTAAGGTTTCTCAATCTAATTTCCTCTAAGAGTTTTTCTAACTCTTTCAACAAAAAGAGGAGGAAGTCCGTCTATGAACTTGGCTTTCCAATATTCAAGCTTATTTTCGGGTAGTTCCATAACCCTACTAAGATAAGTATAATAGAAAATAATGTTGATTTTAAAAATCAATTCTCGTTAGAGTTTAATAAACTCAGGGTTATCTCAAGAAAAATAGCAGATTTGCTACTAAGCCTAGTATGAATACATACTATTATCACCGATCAACTCCACGTGATGTTTTAATTGAAGAACGAGACTGGAATCAGATTAATACATCTTACAGTGGTTCCAAAATTTATGAATGGAATCTCGATTGGTTGACAGAAAGACAACTTACTATTTTGGTACATCGTATGTTGATGTATGCAACTATTTTAAAAGTGTTAAAAACACGGATAGGAAAATCTGCAAAATGATTATTTCAAGATTCATAGGACAACTTCGAGGATGATGGGATAATTATGTCAGTACCGAAGAAAAAGCTACCGCCCAGTCATAGATCAATCGATTTCTTTATCTCATTAACCTTGTATTTGGCTGAGAATCTATTTAGGGACCCAGATGAGGGCCCTTTTTTACTATATATTGATTCCCTATGTCTTTTTCATTTTCCTATATAAGTGTTAGCTTATTTTGAGAGAAGGCATCAGAAAAATTATCTTCTTGGTATAACCTATTCAAATCTGGTGATACTTTTGCCCATTCTTTATATAAGTTTAAGAGCTTTTTATTTGGTACTGAGATAATTATCCCACCATCAATTTTTTTCATATTCAAGTTCCTGAATACAACTAATATCTGCACCACTATCAATCATTGCAATGTTAGTGATGGAATGAATTAATAAAAATGAAGCAAAGTCATATGGACTCATTACAATTGGAGTTGTTCAATATGAACATTCTGGATTCGATGAAATCTACTAAGGTAAAAGAAAAGATCAAATTGATCTCTGAGCAAATTGCTGTCGATATTTGTGCAGATCATCCTAACGCTTTTTGGGATCGCAAAAAGCATATTGTAACTTTTTCATATGAAAAGGATTTGTAGAAGATGATATCCCTACTAAGTCACAGCCTTGTCAGATGAATACTAAATTAGTATATTTCTGCAAAAATGAGATTGATAATCTCTTACAAAAGGGTTTGATAAAACCTTCTAAGTCTCTGTGGTCTTGCACAACTTTTTATGTTAATAACGCGGCTGAAAGGGAACGAGGTGTTTCGAGGTTGGTCGTTAACTATAAACCATTAAATAAACACTTAAAGTGGATCAGGTATCCTATTTCTAATAAAACAGATTTATTATCAAGATTATATGATGCCAATATATTTTCAAAATTTGATTTAAAATCAGGATATACTTATCTTAGTAGGGTTATGGAACTACCCGAAAATAAGCTTGAATATTGGAAAACCAAGTTCATAGACGGACTTCCTCCTCATTTTGCTGAAAGAGTTAGAAAAACTCTTAGAGGAAATCAAATTGAGATACCTTACAGTCAATTCAGTTATGGGAAAATTATAGGAACTTGCACACAAGTGGATTAAATTTGTGCAATGAACTTAAAATGGCAAGACAGACAGAAAGGCAGCTTACTATTTTGGTATATCGTATATTGATAGATGCAACTATTTGTAAAAGTGTTAAAAAAATGGATAGGACAATCTGCAAAATGATTATTGCAGGATTCATAGGACAGCTTCGAGGTTGGTGGGATAATTATCTTAGTACCAAAGAAAAAGCTTTGGTTGTTAATGCCATAGGCCACCGTAGATTCTATCGAACCAATAAGAGACTGTTAGAAGTTTAAATTTCTAGCATCGTGAGAGTAGCTAAAAAAGTCTCAGGCAACCCTTTAAGAGTTAACGGTTAAAAGCAATTTGAACCATACCAATATGCAAATGATTATACTGATTTTTATAAAAAAAATTACATCTCGTTCATTAAGCAAACGATAACTAGATCATCTCAAGCGTCGTCGTATAGATCCAATATCCTAGTGATACAATCAGGAAAAAGAACATTAATAAACAACAGGACTTCTTCGCAAGAAGAATCTTCATCAAGTTCACAGCAACTAGTTAATTTGGAAGATATTCCAAAAGACAGTCCTTTGTATGCTCATATGCAGGTCTACCTAGAAGGTAAGAAGCAAAAAGATACTTTTGTTTCAATCATAAAAGAGGATTCTGATGATATTAAGTCTTATGAAAAATTGCAAAAGAGAGAGATGATATTTCTCTTAGAAAATTCGAATCTGCAGCGAAAAAATGAACCTTGGAAAATATTCCAACGGTACCTTGTTAATGGATTATACACATCTGTCACAATAATCTTTTGCTAAACAGGGCAGTGATTTCACTCTCCGCTTAATATCTTTCACCAGATTGGTAAGAGTCTTGTTCCAAAGAGACTTAATGTTCCTGACAAGGATATTCCTTAATCTTCTGAAATAGTGTTTTATTTAAATGATTCTTAATGATTCCACACCAAATTGATTTTAGTATAGGCTCACTGGCAAGAAAACATATTTCTTTCGCAGGCGGACTACCGCTAGCTTAAGGATGCTTGAATTGCTTAATCTATGACTGGGCGGATTACCGCCAGGTCCTTGATTCTATAAATCTGGTATCAAAGCCAAGAAACTTTTGATTTCGATATTCAATATAAAAAGGGAGTTGATAACTCGTTACCTGATTTCTTATCTAGGAAATACATTCAATAAATCATGTTTTTTATAATCTTTCTTGATGATGAAACTCTTATTGAAATATTGAGAGTTCTTGAATTCTTGCCCAGAGATATGAAAAATCTCATTATTAAAAAAATTGTTGACAAGATATTAAGTGAAGATATTTCTCATATTCAAATTGAATATTATTCAGATGATAACTATCTAATAGATTATTTCTCTGAATGATAACAAAAAAATGCTGTTTGCAGGATGGATCCATCTTAGTAGGGTTATGGAACTACACGAAAATAATCTTGAATATTGGAAAGACAAGTTCATAGACGGACTTCCTCCTCTTTTTGCTGGAAGAGTTAGAAAAACTCTAGGAAATCGGATCATAATTATCAAGTTGTAGATTTTTGCCTGCGATTCACTATATTTCTCCAATCGATCAATTTATGGTCCAGCCCGAGATCGTGCGGCTTCATTACATACTATTGGTTCCGATGGACACTCTATGGTCGAAAAGGTAAGGATCGACCCAAAAACTAATATAGTGCAAGTAAATGATAATGTTCCTGACAAGAATATTCCTTCAGCTTCTAAAATGAAGTTTGATTTAAACGGTTCTTAATGATTCCACACCAAATTGATTTTAGTCCAGGTTCACTGGCAAGAAAACATATTCAAAAAGAATTTTTTGATGAAAAATGGATATGACCACCAATTGATAAACCAATCTATGACTAGGCAGATCATCCTTAGAAAATGCTAGAATGTCATCAATATAGACAATATCTACTTCTAACAATAACTCAGATTGATAAATCGGACACTTCAATGCGAAGTGAAACTACTAATGATGTGGAATATTCAGAGCGTGCCGAATCAGAACATATGCTGTCGACCACCGAATTGCAACATGCAGAAGACTTTTTACATCAAATGCAGGCCTTAGATAAAAACAAGAAGACAAAAGAGACATAGCCATGTGAAGACATGTGAAGAGAAACCTACTCAACAGTCGATACACTGTTCAGGGACCCAGATGAGGGCCCTTTTTTTACTGTATATAGATTCCCTGTGTCTTTTTCATTTTTATATGTAAGTGTTAGCTTATTTTGAGAGAAAGCATCAGAAAAATTAGAGCTCTCTCTTTTGTTTTAAGTTTTATATATCATTTTGTAATCCCTCCGAGTACTGTTCCGATCATCATAATAAATAAATCGTCAGTTCTTCAGAGTTTTGGATCTTAAAGACAAGCGTCCTTTATAAGGTATTTATATGTAATTGTAAATTTTAGTATGTTTCTCCTAGCCAGGACTATGTCCGGCTAAAGATTATCTATTTCGAATAACTAACTTCTCTCCTATAGAACATGAACGGATCTAAGCTCTATTTAAATATAAAGGAATTTTAGTATGGTTTTTCGAATTAGTTTCGAGATCGAGGTATAATTGAATCTAGCACTACTCTTATTGGCTTTTTCTTAATGACTCCGTCTGGCCAACCATGGTTTTTAGCCCGAAAGATGAGTTTTGATAAGTAGGGCACCTCATACCCTGTTAGAACTGCCAGACACATGGGCTCAATAAGTTGTATGTATTAGATTCTGACGGACCCTTTGTTCGGGAAAAAGGATTACCATTCAGTCTGAAAAACTATGCCAAAATTCTTGTATATTTCGATTCCTTCGTAGGCGAACTACCACTAGCTTAAGGATGCTTGAATTGCTTGATCTATGACTGGGTGGATTGCCGCCAGGTCCTTGATCCTGTAAATCTTGTGCTTGCCACCTAGCGAATATTAATTTACTAGGCTTGGTAGCAAATCTACTATTTTTCTTGGAATAACCCCTGAGTTTATTAAACTCTGACGAGACTTGATTTTTAAAATCAACATTATTTTCTATTTTATCAGCAAAATCTTGCGATAAATCCATAGGTCCAAGTTTTAATCCGGTAAGCTTTTTTGCAGCAAGATCTCCAATATCTAAATTGGAAAATTTCTTATCAAGAAGATCTTCCAAATTTTTCAAGGAAGTTGGTTTAAAATTAGAAATTTCAATAGGCCTTTGAACAAAAGTAGAGACTACTGTAGAACTACTTTAGAATTTCAGCACTTCTCCAGCACAGGTAATAACCCCCACGAGAAAAGTTATAACTTTTCTAAATTTATTATCAAAAAAATTATAGCTGTTGCAGATTGGGATACATCAACTATGAAAGAAAGACAGATAAGCCTTAATAATGCGAGGATGAACTTTAGTTATTGCGATTATATCCGAGCATTTGATGTAGTGCTATATTATAACAACGACAAACACAAACATACTTGGTTATCCGCCCAGTCATAGATCAAGCAATATCAGTAGTAGCCGTAAAATTAGTTTTTGCTTTATCATCCTTAATATCTTTTATTAGGATAGTTAAATCATCTAGTTTTTTGTCAAGTCACCCAACACTTTAACATAAAGACTCAAATAATTGTTTTGAGTAATAAGTTTATTAATTTCATTAATACTGATTGAAACAATATCTTCCTCAATGAATTTTTGAAAAGCTGAGAAAGTAATACCAATATTATTTGGTAAAACAAATAAGGACTGAGGAGGGTAAATAGCTTTTAAAAGATTACCACTCCCATCTTTATAAGTTCTTTCAATAACGTTAATATATAAAGGTAAATATGTGGTTATAAACCAAGGGACGAAATACATAATTTGATTATGAAGAGAACAAGTTTCAAAATTGCGATTGAAGTTTATAAATATTGTCATCTTCGCAATTGCAATCAGGACCCTGACAAGTATCACAAACATTAGTACGATTATTATCATAATTAGAGAAATCCAAACTTAATTCATAATCATCTTCAGATCCTGAAGTGTATATCAAACTGTATACCTTTTCGTATATATCGTTGTCTAGTTCTAAAGTTTTCAACTTGTTTAATTTGCAATTTGGAGCGATATGCCCAAGTTTACCACATTTGTAGCATTTTACCTTTTAAAGAAGCCAAGTTCATCGACGGAATTCCTCCCAGGACCATAGGCCACCGTAGATTCTATCGAACCCATAAGAGACTGTCGAAAATTTAAATTTCTAGCATCATGAAGAGCAACTAAAAAAGTCTCAGACAACCCTTTAAGAGTTAACGATTTAAACAAAATTTGAACCATACCAATATGCAAATAATTATAATGATTTTTATAAAAAAATACATCTCGTTCATTAAGCAAACGAATAGTCTGTTCAGAAGAATTCAAAGAAAGAGACTACTAAGTTGTTTTAATTAATTATTTAGAAGAAAGTTTATCAAACCAAAAATTTCATCATCTTCACAATTGCAATCAAGACCCTAAAAAGTATCATTCTTTATCTAGTCGTAGACTTTTGCTAGCGATTCACCATATTTCTCCAATCGATCCAATTTATGGTCCGGCCCGAGATCGGGTGGCTTCATTACATATTATTGGTTCCGATGGAAACTCTGTGGTCGAAAAGGTAAGGACGACCCAAAAACTAATATAGTGTAGGTAAATGATGATGTTCCTGACAAGGATATTCTTTCTGCTTCTGGAATGGAGTTTGATTTAAACGATTCTTAATGATTCCATATCAAATTGATTTTAGTCCAGGTTCACTGGCAAGAAGACATATTCAAAAAGAATTTTTTGATAAAAAATAGAATCAGTTTAAAACTAGGTTCTTTTTTTAAACCAATTCCATTTTTTATCAAAAAATTCTTTTTGAGTATGTTTTCTTGCCATTGAACCTGGACTAAAATCAATTTGGTGTGGAATCATTAAGAATCATTTAAATCAAACTCCATTTCAGAAGCTGAAGGAATATCCTTGTCAGGAACATCATCATTTACCTGCACTATATTAGTTTTTGGGTTGATCCTTACCTTTTCGATCACAGAGTTTCCATCAGAACCAATAGTATGTATGATACCATATTTACAGGATCAAGGACCTAGCGGTAATCCGCCCAGTTAGAGATCAAGCAATTCAAGCATCCTTAAGCTAGCGGTAGTCCGCCTGCGAAATAATCGAAATATACAAGAGTTTTGGCATAGTTTTTCAGACTGCATGGTAATCCTTTTACCCAAGCAAAGGGTCTGTCAGAATCTAACACATACAACTTATTGAGTCTATATGTCTGGCAGTTCTAACTGTGTATGAGGTGCCCTATTTATCAAAACTTATCTTAATTATATAGCTCCTTTTTATAAAAATCTATCTAGAGATTTGGCTCCATTATATGAGAGACTAAAAAAGTTTCATAAATTACCTTGGACTAATAGTCACAACACTTCGGTAAAGAATATTAAACTGAGAGTTCAATCTTTACCTTGTTTAACTCTTGCTAACCCTGTTTGGCAAAAAATTGTTGAGACAGATGCGTCTAACACTGGTTATGGAGGAATTCTAAAACAAATTAATCCTCATGATAAAACTAAATATTTAATCAGCTTTCATTCAAGAAAATGGACCGATGCTCAGAAAAAATATGCTACGGGTGCTTATGAAATATTAACCATTGTTAAATGTGTATTAAAATTTCAGGATGATTTATATAATCAAAAGTTCTTGATAAAAGTTGATGCTCAATCTGTAAAATACATGTTTGATAAAGATTTTAAACATGATGTTTCAAAATTTATGTTTGCTAGGTGGCAGGCCCAATTAGCTCGTTTTGATTTTGATATTCATTATAAAAAGGAGACTGATAACTCTCTTCCTGATTTCTTATCCAGAGAATATCTATCATATTAAATGGGTTTCTTAACTCCTCTTCTTTCAGATAAAATTTTGATTACCATCATAAAAGTTGTACCTCTCAATAGAGATTTATAGGAATTAATTATATACAAAGTAGTAGATGCCATAATGAGAGAGATAATCTCATAAATCTTTTTATATGAAGAAATTATTGATTTTTATTACAATGACATCGAATCAAACTAGATGTTTTGTTTGCAGGATGGATCCTCCTTGGGTTACCAAGGTTCGAGGAAAGTCAGGTTATAACCGAGGAAGGGGAAGATTATCCCCAGCAGCGTTAGGACCATCATATGGATCTTCTCCATCTAACTCTACCATTATACAAAGAGGAGGGATGAGTCTGGTGAACTTGAAAAGTTCATCTAAAGAAGCCTCTTCTGTTCATCCAGAAGATATTCCAGAAAAGAACCCTTTATATGCTCAGTTACAAGAATATTTGTCTCAAAAGAAAACTAAGAAAAGTGATACATTTGCTTCTATAGCAAAAGAAGACATTGATGATATCAAGTCTTATGAGAAAGTGGCAAAGAAAGAAATTATATTTCTTTAAGAAAATAATGAGATTCAGCGAAAAGAAGAATGTTGGAAGATATTCCAGCGTTATTTAATCAATGGATTATATTTCCCGGGTGAGTCATACAAAACCCGTTCATATTATGAAAAATATCTTGATAACCACAGGAAGTGTGGATTTTCAACACTTTTCAGGATATAATACCAATGAGAATGTTTATAATTTCTCTAAAATGATTATAAAACAAATTATATCAATCAACGATTGGGGGATTTCATCAATGAAAGAGAGGCAAATCAGTCTCAACAAAGTCCCAGTCAATTTCACTTATTGGGATTATATCAATGCTTTCAGCAAAGTTCTCTATTATGATAATGAGAAACATAAACACACTTGGTTTATCAAAGTTTGTGGAAAGATATATTTTGAGCCAATTCCTAATTGTTTCCTTAATTGGTGGTCATATCATGGACCAACGGTAAAGATTTTACCAGAACCATTTTTTAAGCTATACAAAGAATGGGTGAAGGTTTCGCCAGACCATAATAAATTGTACCATGCAAATCGTATTTGCTACCTTGAACAAATTCATTATTTTATAGAATTCTCAATTTCATGGATTCACAAATGGACTCCAGAAGTCGAATTCACAGCAAATCAAATTCCCTGCTTATACCAAGTATACTATAATAATTTTTGGAACAAAATGATGAAAAGAGATCCCAAAACAAAAAATTTTTATGGGAAAGAACTGCTAGATGTTATATCACAAACTATTGTGGATTATAGTTCTTCTCCTGATAAAGGAATTATAGTAGACAACTCGATTAAACATATTGCTCGATGAATCTCAAATCAAGAGGGCAACAAAGAAGAATTAATAAATAATTATTTGGAAGAAGTTAGGAGGAGTTTACTCCTAAATGTTAATCAATACGCCAAATCAGTCCCGTCCATGAGAAGTGAAACCAGTGATGACACTTGAGAAGATATTCACAAAGCTCAGATATATGAATCAACGGTAGAAGAAATGAAGAAAAGGGATCAAGAATTCCTTCAAGAATTAGCTAATAAAGCCAAATAACATTAAAGTTCTTTGTCAACAGTAGAAAGACTCTTGATCCATAGTAGATGTACTGTTGTAGGGGCCCATTTGATAAGGACCCATTGTACTGTTGTTAGATGCCTTTCCTTTCTATAAATAAGGTCATTTGTAGAATATAGGAGGCAGGTTTTAGAAACCCCATTTCTCTTCTTTTGTAATCTCTCTCTCTTGGGTTGTAAGTTTGCCAGAATACTTACTGGAGTTATAAATAAAGCTTTCAATTTGTATAGGTCTTGGTGTTGGGCCTTGCTACAAAGGTATTTACTTATTCCTTTATTTTTACTTTATTCTCCGATCTAGAGCCGTGACTATGTCCGGCTAAAAGCTTCATATTCAAAAAATTAATATTAAAACCATTTATGACTATGGTTGGTTTGATAAAATCTCTAATAAGCAATTGATTAAAACTACTGAACAATCTTTGGCATTAAATTTGTCAGACAGACTATTTGTTCATTAAATAAACGAGATATTGACTTATATAAATTGCAATATAATTTCTTGCATAGTGGTATGATACAAATTACTTTTAAGCCTTTAACTCTTAAAGGGTTACCATAAACATTTTTAGCTTCCTTACGTGATGCTGCAAATTTGAATTTTAGACAATCATTAATGGGTTCGATTGAATCAACTGTGGCCTATGGTCCAGTTTATTTTATTACTCAACCAAATTTATAGTTATCTTTGACTGATACTAATATTCTAGACGCTTTAACTTTGAATGTTAAAACGCATGGTTATAATTATGCACCTAGATATGAATTAATTTGCTTGTCTTATAGAATCTATTTTAAATTGCTTTCTACGTTAAATCCAAGATGTAAGTTATATGATATAAAATGGGAAGAAATTAATTATCCAACTGCTTGGACTTTAGAATCAGTTATTCCTCCAAGTCAGATGGCCGATGCAGTTACTAATTCTAAGTATTCTCATATCACCCAAAATCCGGTTGGTAGGATTTGTATGCAGTTTAATGATATCCCGTTTAGACACTCATTCTCTTCTGCTAGAAAATTGCTTGCTATGCATCATATTTCACCTATTGATCCCGTTTATGGTTCGGCTTGAAATCGAGTAGCCTCTTTGCATACTTTACCGTCAGTTATATTTGTGGATCAAAATGGTAGAGTTGTCAATAAAATAAAGATTAATCCTAGATTAAATAGTGTGCATGCTAATGATATTGCTTCTGACATTTCTGATAAGGATAATCCTTCACAGTCCGAAATGGATTTTGATCTTAATAACACTTCATGATGAATATACACCAAATAGATTTTAGTCCAGGTTCTCTGGCAAGAAAGTATATTCAAAATGAATTTTTAAGTGATAAATGGAATAACTTTAAACATGGTTTTTTGACACTTATAGTGCTGATGATTTGAATAATATTTCTCAAGAGTTTTATGAAACTTGTGCGTTACATAATCAAATGATGTATTTTGTACCTTGGTTTATAACCACTTATTTGCCTTTATTCATCAAAGTTCTTGAACGATCTTACAAATATGGTATGGGTAATATTATTAAGGCTGTGTATCCACCTCAGTCAACTTTTGTTCTACCTAATAATATTGGTATCACTTTTACTACCTTTCAAAAATTTATTGAAGAAGATGTTGCGGCAATCAGCATTAACGAAGTCAATAATTTAATTTCTCAAAATACTTATTTGGGCCTTTATGTGAAAGTATTAGGTGAATATATTGGTTTTCTTGATAAAAAATTGGACGAATTAGCTGCTTTGATAATTCAGATAAAAAATAATTTAAAAATGTCTGATAAAGCTTCTTCTTCCAAATGTCCTAATGATCTCACTATGACCACTTCGGTACAGAGACCTCCAGAGATTACAAATTTTAAATTAAAATCACTTTATGATTTTGAAGAATTTCTTAATAAAAAGTTTTCAGAATTTAAAGCAAGTCCTATAGATTTATCAAAAAATTTTGCTGATGAAATGGAAAATACTTTTGATTTTCTAGAATATGTTTCTTTAGATTTTAATAAACTCCAGGGTTTTCCCAAGAACAAGAGTGGTAAATTTGCGACTAAACCTAGTATGCAGACTTATTATTATAATAGACCTACTCCTCAAGATGTGCTTATTTAAGAACGAGATTGGAATCAGACTAATATGTCTTATAACGGTTCTAAAATTTATGAATGGCTATTCTTGTTCATAGAATGATAATGTATGCAACTATTTGCAAAAATGTTCAAAACTCCGATAGAAATATTTGCAAAAAGATAATTGCAGGTTTTACTGGCCAACTTCGAGGTTGGTGGGATAATTATATGACCATTGAACAAAAAGCTGCGGTTATTAATGTTGTTTCTAGTACTCCAGTTGATAATCTTGGTATGGCTCTTAATACGAATAGAGAGGATGCCATTTATACCTTAGTTCTAACTATTTTAGAACATTTTAATGGTAGATTTACCAATAAATTTGAGACTGTTCATACTCTGTTAAATGGTCTACGTTGTAGAACGTTAGGAGAGTTTAGATGATAAAAGATACTTATATGAGTAGGGTGATGGAACTACCTGAAAAAAGGTATGAACATTGGAAAGCTAAGTTTATAGATGGCCTTCCCCCATTATTTGCTTTAAGGGTTAAAAGGATCCTTAGAAATGGGAATGGTTAAATTCCTTATGGAAGTTATACCTATGGTAGATTAATAGGCATCTGCACTCAAGAGGGCATAAATTTGTGTAATGAGTTAAAATTGTCTAGACAAATTAAGATAGATAAGCAAAGAGAAAGATCTCATCTAGGAGACTTTTGTACCTAGTTTGGTTTACCAGAAATTTCTGACAAGCAGAAAACCAAACATAGAGGAAATCCCGATGAACATTATAAGAAAAGAAGACATAGGCGTAGATCTAGAGAATAGAGGGATGAGAGAAAAGCCTCTCGTAAATCGAATATAATTACTAAAAATAGGTCTAGGCGAGAACTCGCAAAGATTAAGTGTTACAAATGCGGGAAATTCTGTCATATCGCAACAAATTGTAAGCTTGAAAAGCTTAAGACCCTAGAACTAGATGAAGAAGTTTATGATAAGGTCTATAGTTTCCTTTACACTTCTGGGTCGGAGTCAAATTATGATTCTGAGTCAAGTTCTGATAAAGATGTTTCTACTAATATTTCTAATAATAATCAACATGATAATAATAATAATGCTTGTGATACTTGTAAATTTGGGAAAGGTGATATTTGTACTTGTGAAAATGATGAATTTTGTAAATTACAATCTCAATTTGAAGATTTGAATCTTAATATTATTACTTCTGATAATGTAATAAATCTTTTAAAAGTGGTTAATGACAGTGGTCTTCGTGAAAAGATTATTCGATTAGCCGCTAATAATACAGCTAGTTCTTCAAAAAATTTTGTTAAACGAAAAAATGATTTCGAATTTAAATATTCAGCTCCTCATTCTATATCAGAAATTCATAACAGACTTAATAAACAAATTGTTTCTACAAGAGATTCTTCATTTGATGATTTTAAAAAATGAAATTGAAAATTTGAAGAATGAGATTAAAGCAATTAAGCAAAATCAAATGATTTGTGATCACCGTATTACTCAGATAGAAACTGCTAATAGCTAAGGGAAAAATATTGTTGAAGAAAATACTCTTGCAAAACCTGTTATTCCTGATCCTAGACAAGGTATGTTTCTAGAAATGATGCAAATTGTCACTGCTCACAAATGGTATGTTAAATGAACCATTTTGATTGATAATAGTTTTTCTATAACTATTGTTGCTATGATTGACAGTGGAGCCAATGTTAGTTGTATTCAATAAGGTCTAGTACTAACAAATTAATTTGAGAAAACAACTCACATGGTTAAATCTGCATCAGGTCATGCTTTAGATATAAAGTACAAATTGCCTAATTTGCACATTTGCCAAAATAAAGTTTGTATACCGAATTTCTTTTTCTTGGTCAAAACTCAGTTATACCCTCCAATAATTCTTGGAACACCATTCATAAAGTGTATTTATCCATTCACTAGCATAACTGCTAAAGGTTTTACGGCTACCTATGAAGATCAAAATATTAGTTATACTTTTATTACTGATCTTATCTCTCGAGTTATTAATTCTTTAATTAATATGAAACAAAAGCATGTTGAGTCTTTACAGCTGGAATTATTCAGTATGAATATATTTGATACTTTAAAATCTACTAAAGTACAGGAAAAAATTAAATTAATTTTTGAACAAATGGCTATTGATATTTGTGCCGATCATCCCATCGCTTTTTGGAATCGTAAACAGCATATTGTGACTCTTCCCTATGAAGATAATTTCTTAGAGGATAATATTCCTACTAAATCTCGTCCTTGTCAAATGAATGCTGAATTGGTAGAATTCTGCAAAAGAGAAATTGATAAATTATTACAGAAAGGTTTGATAAAACCTTTGAAATCTCCTTGGTCATGTACTGCATTCTATGTTAACAATGCAAGAAAAAAAGAACGAGGTGTCCCTAGGTTGGTAATAAATTATAAACCTCTGAATAAATATTTAAAATGGATTAGGTATCCTATTCCAAATAAAAGAGACTTATTATCATGATTATATGATGCTAATATCTTTTCTAAATATGATTTAAAATCAGGATATTGGAAGTTTCAAATATTTAAGGAAGATTCTTATAAAACTGCTTTTAATGTGCCATGTGGTCAATATAAGTGGAATGTTATGCCTTTTGGTTTGAAAAACACACCTTCAGAATTTCAGAAAAGAATGAATGATATTTTTTATCCATATTTGGATTTCATTATTGTTTATATTGATGATATCTTAGTTTATTCAAAAACTCTTGAAATGCATATTAAACATTTAGAAATTTTCAAGAAAATAGTTATACAAAATGGTTAGGTAATTTCTAAACCAAAAATGAGCCTTTTCCAAACTGAGGTAAGATTTTTAGGACAACTTATTTGTTAAGGGAAAGTTACCCCTATTCAGCGACCTATTGATTTTGCTTCTAAATTTTCAGATGTTATTACAGATCGGACGCAATTACAAAGATTTTTGGGAAGTCTTAATTATATATCTCCTTTTATAAAAATCTATCTAGAGATCTGGCTCCATTAAATGAGAGACTAAAAAAGGATCATAAATTACCTTGGATTGATAGTCACACCACTTTGTTAAAGAATATTAAA
This sequence comes from Solanum bulbocastanum, assembly GCA_037074985.1. Lineage (NCBI taxonomy): Eukaryota > Viridiplantae > Streptophyta > Magnoliopsida > Solanales > Solanaceae > Solanum > Solanum bulbocastanum. The sequence continues at coordinate 23,083,216 of CM073599.1, forward strand.
CTGAGAGTTGAATCTTTACCTTGTTTAACTCTTGCTAACCCTGCTTGGCAAAAGATTGTTGAAACAAATGCGTCTAACATTGGTTATGGAGGAATTCTAAAACAAATTAATCCTCATGATAAAACTGAATATTTAATAAGATTTCATTCAGAAAAATAGAGCGATGCTCTGAAAAAATATGCTACGGTTTCTCGTGAAATGTTAACCATTGTTAAATGTGTATTAAAATTTCAGGATGATTTATATAATCAAAAGTTCTTTATAAAAACTAATTCTCAATCTGTAAAATACATGTTTGATATGATTTTAAACATGATGCTTCAAAATTGATGTTTGCTAGGTGGCAGACCCAGTTAGCTCATTTTGATTTTGATATTCATTACAAAAAGAGGAGTTATAATTCTCTTCCGGATTTCTTATCCAGAGAATATCTATTATATTAAATGGGTTTCTTAACTCCTCTTCTTTCAGATAAAATTTTGACTACCATCATAAAAGTTGTACCTCTCAATAAAGATTTGCAGGAATTAATTATATACAAAGTAGTAGATGCCATAATGAGAGAGATAATCTCATAAATATTTTTATATGAATAAATTATTGATTTTTATAACATCGACATCGAATCAAACTAGATATTTTGTTTGCAGGATGGATCCTCCTTGGGTGACCAAAGTTTGAGGAAAGTCAGGTTATAATCGAGAAAGGGAAAGATCATCCCCAGCAGCGTCAGGATCATCAGATGGATCTTCTTCATCCAACTCTCCCATTATACAAAGAGGAGGGATGAGTCTGGTGAACTTGAAAAGTTCATCTAAAGAAGGCTCTTCTATTCATCCAGAATATATTCCAGAAAATAACCCTTTATATGCTCAGTTACAAGAAATTTGTTGCAAAATAAAACTGAGAAAAGTGATACATTTGCTTCTATAGAAAACAAAGACATTGATGATATCAAGTCTTATGAGAAACTGGCAAAGAAAGAAATTATATTTCTTTTAGAAAATGATGAGATTCAGCGAAAAGAAGAACCTTGGAAGATATTCCAGCATTGAGTTATTTAATCAATGGATTATATTTCCTGTGTGAGTCATACAAAACCCGTTCATATTATGAAAATATATTGATAACCATAGGAAGTGCAGATTTTCAACACTTTTCAAGATATAATACCAGTGAGAATGTTTATAATTTCTCTAAAATGATTATAAAAAAAATTATATCAGTCAACGATTGGGGGATTTCATCAATTAAAAAAAGGCAAATCAGTCTCAACAAAGTCCCTACCAATTTCACTTATTGGGATTATATTAATTCTTTCAACAAAGTTCTCTATTATTATAATGAGAGACATAAGCTCACTTGGTTTTTCAAAGTTTGTGGAAAGATATATTACGAGGCAATTCATAACTTGTTCCTTAACTGGTGGTCATATCATGTACCAACGGTAAAGATTTTACCAAAACTATTTATTAAGTTATACAAAGAATGGGTGAAGGTCTCGCCAGACCTTAATAAATTGTACCATGCAAATCATATTTGCTATCTTGAACAAATTCATTATTTTATAGGATTTTAAATTTCTGGATTCACAAATAGACGCCAGAAGTTGGATTCACAGCAGAATAAATTCCCTGCTTATACTGAGTATACTATAATAATTTTTGGGACAAAATGATGAAAAGGGATCCGAAAACAAAAATTTTATATGGACAAGAACTGTTAGATGTTATATCTCAAACTATTGTAGATTATAGTTCCTCTCCTGATAAAGGAATTATAGCTCAAATCAAGAGGGCAACGAAGAAGAATTAATAAATAATTATTTGGAAGAAGTTAGGATGAATTTACTCCTAAATGTTAATCAATACACCAAATCAAACGCGTCTGTGAGAAGTGAAACCAGTGATGACAATCGAGAAGATATTCACGAAGCTCAGATGTATGAATCAACGGTAGAAGAAATAAAGAAAAGGGATCAAGAATTAGCTAATAAATCCAAAGAATATTAAAGGTCTTTGTCAACAGTAGAAAGGCTGTTGATCCACAGTAGATGTACTGTTATAGGGGCCCATTTGATAAGGACCCATTGTACTGTAGTTAGATGTTTTTCGTTTCTATAAATTAGGTCATTTGTAGAATATAGGAGGTTGGCTTTAGAAACCCCTCTCTCTCTTCTTTTGTAATCTCTCTCTCTCTCTCTCTCTTTTAGGTTGTAAGTTTGTCGGAATACTTGCCGGAGTTATAAATAAAGCTTTCAGTTTGTATAGGCCTTGTTGTTGGCCCTTACTACAAAGGCATTTACTTATTCCTTTCTTTTCACTTTATTCTACGACCTAGAGCCGTGACTATTTCCTGCTAAAAGTGTCATATCTATGTCGCATATCTAATTTCACTTTTATATCAACTATGAAAGATCTAGACTTTTTCTAAATATGAATAAATTTCTATATGGTTTCTTGACTTGGTTCCGAGATGGCTGGTACAGTCATATTTGGTGCAATGCGTTATTGACTTTGGCTTAGTGACTTCGTCTAGCGAGCCGTGGTTCTAAGCCCGTTAATGAGTTGAAAAGGGCGCCTTATACCCGGTTAAAATTGCTAGACACATGGGCTTAATAATAATACGTGTTCAAATCTCGACAGACCCCTTTCTTGGGTTAAAGGACCTTCAATACAGTCATTAAACTCTATAAAAATTTGTATGTATTTCGATTCGGATTTCTTCCTTAAATTAGAATGTTGACAAGCTAGATTGAAGATGACCACGCAGACTATCACCCGTCTTTTGAGATCCTGTTTCATTGGTATCAGAGCCTATGAACTTTCATAGTAAATTTGAGATTGATTTGAAGTATACGACATAGATATGATCTTTGTGATCATGGATCTTGGAGAAACTAGTACTAAAAGTACAAGATTAGAAGAGGTTGATATACCTCACAACCTTTGAAATGGACTATTCCAAAAATTAATTTTAAAACCATTTATGACTATGGTTGGTTTGATAAAATCTCTAATAAACAATGGATTAAAACTATTGAACAATCTTTGGCATTATATTCGTCAGAACAGACTAATCGTTTATTAAATAAATGAGATATTGACTTTTATAAAATACAGTATAATTTTTTGAATATTGGTATGATACAAATTGCTTTTAAGCCTTTAACTCTTAAAAGGTTACCAGAGACATTTTTAGTTGCCTTACGTGATGCTAGAAATTTGAATTTTAGACAATCTTTAATAGGTTCGATTGAATCAACTGTGGCCTATGATCAAGTTTATTTTAATACTTAACCAAATTTACAGTTATCTTTGACTTATACTAATATTCTAGACGCTTTAACGTTGAATGTTAAAATGCATGGTTATAATTATGCACCTAGATTTGAATTAATTTGCTTGTCTTATAGAATCTATTTTAAATTGCATTTTATGTTAAATCCAAGATGAAAGTTATATGATACATCTGCTGAAACTATTTTGGTAGAAACTAATTTTGCTAGATCTAAGGTCACTACTAGACGACCTATAAAATGGGAAGAAATTAATTTTTCCTACTACTTGGACTTTAGAATCAGTTATTCCTCCATGTCAGATGGCCGATGCAGTTACTAATTCTAAGTATTATCATAGCACCCAAAATTCGGATGGTAGGATTTGTATGTAGTATAATGATATCCCGTTTAGACACTCATTCTCGTCTATTAGAAGATTGTTTGCTATGCATCATATTTTACCTATTGATCCCGTTTATGGTCCGGCTCAAAATCGAGCAGCCTCTTTGCATACTTTACTGTCAGTTATATTTTTGGATCAAAATGATAGAGTTGTTAATAAAATAAAGATTAATCCTAGATTAAATATTGTGCATGCTAATGATATTGCTTCTGACATTTCTGATAAGGATTTTCCTTCATAGTCCGAAGTAGATTTTGATCTTAAAAACACTTAATGATGAATATACACCAAATAGATTTTAGTCCAGGTTCTCTGGCAAGAAAGTATATTCAAAATGAATTTTTAAGTGATAAATGGAATAACTTTAAACATGGTTTTTTGACACTTATAGTGCTGATGATTTGAATAATATTTCTCAAGAGTTTTATGAAACTTGTGCGTTACATAATCAAATTATGTATTTTGTACCTTGGTTTATAACCACTTATTTGCCTTTATTTATCAACGTTCTTGAACGATCTTACAAAGATGGTGCGGGTAGTATTATTAAGGCAGTGTATCCACCTCAGTCAACTTTTGTTCTACCTAATAATACTGGTATGACTTTTATTGCCTTTCAAAAATTTATTGAAGAAGATGTTGCGGCAGTCAACATTAACGAAATTAATAATTTAATTTCTCAAAATAATTATTTCGGGCTTTGTGTGAAAGTGTTAGGTGAACATATTGGTTCTCTTGATAAAAAATTGTATGAATTAACTGCTTTGATAATTCAAATAAAAATGATTTTAAAATGTCTGATAAAACTTCTTCTTCCAAAATTTCTAATGATCTCACTATGACCACTCTAGTACAGAGACCTCTAGAGATTACTGATTTTAAATTAAAATCACTTTATGATTTTGAAGAACTTCTTAATAAAAACTTTTCAGAATTTAAAGCAAGTCCTATAGATTTATCAGAAAATCTTGCTGATGGAATGGAAAATACTTTAGATTTTAAAGAATATGTTTCTTTAGAGTTTAATAAACTCCAGGGTTATCTCAAGAAGAATAGTGGTAAATTTGCGACTAAACCTAGTATGCAAACTTATTATTATGATAGACCTACTCCTCAAAATGTGCTTATAGAAGAATGAGATTGGAATCTGACTAATACGTCTTATAGCGGTTCTACAATTTGTGAATGGAACCTTGATGGGTTGACTGATAGACAACTGACTATTCTTGTTCATAAAATGCTAATGTATGCAATTGTTTGCAAAAATGTTCAAAACTCCAGCAAAATTATTTGCAAAATGATAATTACAGGTTTTAATGGCCATCTTCAAGGTTGGTGGGATAATTATATGACCATTGAACAAAAAGCTGCAGTTATTAATGTTGTTTCTAGTACTCTAGGTGTTGATAATATTGGTATGGCTCTTGTTGCGAATAGAGAGGATGACGTTTATACCTTAGTTCTAACTATTTTATAACATTTTAATGGTAGATTTACCAATAAATTTGAGATTGTTCGTACTATGTTAAATATTCTACGTTGTAGAACGTTAGGAGAGTTTAATATTGAATACGTATTGTTATTAAGCCCATGTGTCTAGCAGTTCTAACCGGGTATAGGGAGCCCTTTTCAACTCATTAATGGGCTTAGAACCACGGATCGCTAGACGGAGTCACTAAGACAAAGCCAATAATGTATTGCATCAAATCTGACTGTACCAGCCATCTCGGAACCAAGTCAAGAAACCATATAGAAATTTATTCATATTTAGATAAAGTCTAGATATCTCATAGTTGATATAAAAGTGAAGTAAGATATGCGACATAGATATGAAGCTTTTAGCCAGACATAATCATGGCTCTAGATCGGAGAATAAAGTAAAAAGAAAGGAATAAATAAATACTTTTGTAGCAAGGGCCAACACCAAGGCCTATACAAATGGAAAGATTTATTTATAACTCCGGCAAGTGTTCTAGCAAACTTACAACCCAAGAGAGAGAGAGAGAGAGAGAGAGAGAGATTAAAAAATAAGAGAGAGAGAGGGGGATTCTAAAACCTGCCTCCTATATTCTACAAATGACCTTATTTGTAGAAAGGAAAAATATTTAACTACAGTACAATGGGTCCTTATCAAATGGGCCCCTACAATAGTATATCTACTGTGGATCAATAGTCTTTCTACTGTTGACAAAGACCTTTAATGTTCTTTGGCTTTATTAGCTAATTCTTGATCCCTTTTCTTCATTTCTTCTACCGTTGATTCATACATCTGAGCTTCGTGAATATCTTCTTGAGTGTCATCACTGGTTTTACTTCTCACGGACGCGTCTGATTTGGTGTGTTGATTAACATTTAGGAGTAAATTCCCCCTAACTTCTTCCAAATAATTATTTATTAATTCTTCTTTGTTGCCCTCTCGATTTGAGATACGTCGAGCAATATATTTAACCGAGTTGTCTGCTATAATTCCTTTATCAAGAGAAGAAGTATAGTCCACAATAGTTTAGGATATAACATCTAACAATTCTTGTCCATATAAAACTTTTGTTTTGGGATTCCTTTTCATCATTTTGTCCCAAAAATTATTATAGTATACTCGGTATAAGCAACGAATTTTTTCTACTGTGAATCCAACTTCTGGAGTCCATTTGTGAATCCACGAAATTGAGAATTCTATAAAATAATGAATTTGTTCAATTTGTTCAAGGTAGCAAATATGATCTGCATGGTACAATTTATTAAGGTAGCAAACGGTTTAGGTAAAATCTTTACCGTTGGTCCTTGATATGACCACCAGTTAAGGAACCAATTAGGAATTGACTCGGAATATATCATTCCACAATCTTTGATAAACCAAGTGTGTTTATGTCTCTTATTATTATAATAGAGAACTTTGCTGAATGCATTGATATAATCCCAATAAGTGAAATTGGTAGGGACTTTGTTGAGATTGACTTGCCTCTCTTTCATTGATGAAATCCCCCAATCGTTGATTGATATAATTTGTTTTATAATCATTTCAGAGAAATTATAAACGTTCTCAGTGGTATTATATCCTGAAAAGTGTTGAAAATCCACACTTCCTGTGGTTATAAAGATATTTTCATAATATGAACGGGTTTTGTATGACTCACCCTGGAAATATAATCAATTGATTAAATAACGAAACGCTAGAATATCTTCCAAGGTTCTTCTTTTTCGCTGAATCTCATCATTTTCTAAAAGAAATATAATTTTTTTCTTTGCCACTTTCTCATAAGACTTGATATCATCAATGTTTTCTTTTGGTATAGACGCAAAGGTGTCACTTTTCTCAGTTTTATTCTAAGACAAATATTCTTGTAACTGAGCATATAAAGGGTTATTTTCTAGAATATCTTCAGTATGAATAGAAGAGGGTTCTTTAGATGAACTTTTCAAGTTCACCAGACTCATCCCTCCTCTTTGTATAATGGGAGAGTTGGATGAAGAAGATCCATATGATGATCCTGACGCTCCTGGGGATGATCTTTACCTTCCTCGAACCTTGGTCACCCAAGGAGGATCCATCTTGCAAACAAAACATCTAGTTTGAGTCAATGTCGATGTCATAAAAATCAATAATTTCTTCATATAAAAAGAATTCTGAGATTATCCCTCTCATTATGGCATCTACTACTTTGTATATAATTAATTCGTCTAAATCTCTATTGAGAGGTACAACTTTTATGATGGTACTCAAAATTTTATCTAAAATAAAAGGAGTTAAGAAACCCATTTAATATGATAGATATTCTCTGGATAAGAAATCCGGAAGAGAATTATCACTCCCCTTTTTATAATGAATACCAAAATCAAAATGAGCTAACTGGGCCTGCCACCTAGCAAACATCAATTTTGAAGCATCATGTTTAAAATTTTTATCAAACATGTATTTTACGGATTGAGCATCAGTTTTTATCAAGAAATTTTGATTATATAAATTATCCTGAAATTTTAATACACATTTAACAATGGTTAACTTTTCATGAGCAACCGTAGCATATTTTTTCTAAGCATCGCTCCATTTTCCTGAATGAAATCTGATTAAGTATTCAGTTTTATCATGACGATTAATTTGTTTTATAATTCCTCCATAACCAATGCTAGACGCATCTGTCTCAACAATCTTTTGCCACACAGGGTTAGCAAGAGTTAAACAAGGTAAAGATTCAACTCTCAGTTTAATATTCTTTACCAAAGTGGTGTGAGTATCAGTCCAAGGTAATTTATGATCCTTTTTTAGTCTCTCATATAATGGAGCCAGATCTCTAGATATATTTTTATAAAAAGGAGATATATAATTAAGACTTCCCAAAAATTTTTGTAAATGCGTCCGATCTGTAATAACGTCCGAAAATTTAGAAGCAAAATCAATAGATCGCTGAATAGGGGCAACTTTCCCTTGACAAATAAGATCTCCTAAAAATCTTACCTCAATTTGGAAAAGGCTCATTTTTGGTTTAGAAATTACCAAACCATTTTGTATAATTATTTTCTAGAAAATTTCTAAATGTTTAATATGCATTTCAAGAGTTTTTGAATAAACTAAAATATCACCAATATAAACAATAATGAAATCCAAATATGGATTAAAAATATCATTCATTATTTTCTGAAATTCAGAAGGTGCGCTTTTCAAACCAAAAGGCATAACATTCCATTCATATTGACCAAATGACACATTAAAAGCGGTTTTATAAGAATGTTCCTTAAATATTTGAATTTGCCAATATCCTGATTTTTAATCAAATTTAGAAAGGATATTAGCATCATATAATTGTGATAATAAGTCTCTTTTATTTGGAATAGGATACCTAATCCATTTTAAATATTTATTCAAAGGTTTATACTTTTATTACCAACCTAGGGACACCTCGATCTTTTTCTGCTGCATTGTTAACATAGAATACAGTACATGAACAAGGAGATTTCGAAGGTTTTATCAAACCTTTCTGTAATAATTAATCAATTTATTTTTTGCAGAATTCTACCAATTCAGCATTCATTTGACAAGGACGAGATTTAGTAGGAATATTATCCTCTGATAAATTATCTTCATAGGAAAGAGTCACAATATGCTGTTTACGATTCCAAAATGCGTTGGGATGATTGGCACAAATATCAACAACCATTTGTTCAAAAATTAATTTAATTTTTTCCTGTACTTTAGTAGATTTTAAAGTATCAAATATATTCATACTGAATAACTCCAGTTGTAAAGACTCAACATGCTTTTGTTTCATATTAATTAAAGAATTAATATCTTGAGAGATAGGATCAGCAATAAAAGTATAACTAATATTTTAATTTTCATAGGTAGCCGAAAAACCTTTAGCAGTTATGCTAGTGAATGGATAAATAGCATTTATGAATTGTGTTCCAAGAATTATTGGAGGGTATAAGTGATTTTTGACCAAGAAAAAGAAATGCGGTATGCAAACTTTATTTTGCCAAATGCGCATATTAGGAAATTTGTACTTTATATCTAACGCATGACCTGATGCAGATTTAACCATGTGAGTTGTTTTCTCAAAATTCTTTGTAGGTACTAGACCTTCTTGAATACAACTAACATCGGCTCCACTGTCAATTATAGGAACATTAGTTATAGAAAAACTATTATCAATCAAAATGGTGAATTTAACATACCATTTATGAGTAGTGACAATTTGCATCATTCCTAGAAATATACCTTGTCTAGGATCAGGAATAACAGGAATAACAGGTTATGCAAGAGTATTTTTTTCAACAATATTTTTTCATTTGCAATTAGCAGTTTCTATATGAGTAATACGGTGATCACAAATCAATTGATTTTGCTTAATTGCTTTAATCTCACTCTTCAAATTTTCAATTTCATTTTACAAATCATTAAACGAAGAATCTCTTGTATGGAATAAGGAACAGAATATTCAAATTCGAAATCATTTTTTTGTTTAACAAAATTTTTTGAAGAACTAGTTGTATTATTAGCAGCTAATCGAATAATCTTTTCACGAAGATCATTATCATTAACCTCTTTTAAAAGCTCTATTACATTATCAGAAGTAATAGTATTAAGATTCAAATCTTTAAATTGAGATTGTAATTTATAAAATTCATCATTTTCACAAAAACAAATATCACCTTGCCCAAATTTACAAGTATCACAAGCATTATTATTATTATGATGATTATTATCAGAAATATTAGGAGAAACATCTTTATCAGAACTTGAATCAGAATCATAATCTGACTCCGACCCAGAAGTGTAAAGGAAACTATTGACCTTATCATAAACTTCTTCATCTAGTTCTAGGGTCTTAAGCTTTTCAAGCTTACAATTTGGTGCGATATGCCGAATTTCCCACATTTGCAACACTTAATCTTTGCGATTTCTCACCTAGACCTATTTTTAGTAAATCTATTATATTTAAGAGAGGCTTTTCTCTCATCCCTCTCTTCTCTAGATCTACGTCTATGCCTTATTTTCTTATAATGTTCATCGGGATTTCCTCTATGTTTGGTTTTCTTCTTGTCAGATATTTCTAGTAAACCAAAATGGGTACAAAAGTCTCCTAGCTGAGATCTTTCTCTTTGCTTATCTATCTTAAGCTGTTTAGACAATTTTAACTCATTACACAAATTTATGCCCTCTTAAGTGCAGACGCCTATTAATCTACCAAAGGTATAACTTCCATAAGGAATTTCACCATTCTCATTTCTGAGGATTTTTTGAACACTTAAAGCAAATAACGGGGGAAGGCCATCTATAAACTTAGCTTTCCGATACTCATACTTGTTTTCAGGTAGTTCCTTCACCCTACTCATATAAGTATATTTATACCATCTAAACTCTCCTAATGTTCTACAACGTAGACCATTTAACTGGGTACGAATAGTCTCAAATTTATTGGTAAATCTACCATTAAAATGTTCTAAAATAGTTAGAACTAAGGTATAAACGACATCCTCTCTATTCGCAACAAGAGCCATACCAAGATTATCAGCACCTGGAGTACTAGAAACAACTATAAAAACCGCACCTTTTTGTTCAATGGTCATATAATTATCCCACCAACCTCGAAGTTGGCTAGTAAAACCTGCAATTATCATTTTGCAATTAATTCTATCGGAGTTTTGAACATTTTTGCCAATAGTTGCATACATTAGCATTCTATGAACAAGAATAGTCAGTTTTCTATCAGCCAGCCCATCAAGGTTCCATTCATAAATTTCAGAACCGCTATAAGACGTATTAGTCTGATTCCAATCTCATTCTTCTATAAGCACTTCTTGAGGAGTAGGTCTATTATAATAATAATTTTGCATACTAGGTTTAGTCGTAAATTTACAACTATTCTTCTTGGGATAACCCTGGAGTTTATTAAAATCTACAGAAACATGTTCTTTAAATTCAAAGGTATTTTCCATTTCATTAGCAAAATTTTCTGATAAATTTATTGGACTTGCTTCAAATTCTGAAAACTTTTTATTAAGAAGTTCTTCAAAATCATAAAGTGATTTTAATTTAAAATCTGTAATCTCTGGAGGTCTCAGTACCGGAGTGGTCATAGTGAGATTATCAGGAATTTTGGAAGAAGAAGCTTTATCAGACATTTTAAAATCATTTTTTATCTGAATTATCAGAGCAATTAATTCATCCAATTTTTTATCAAGAGAACCAATATGTTCACCTAATACTTTCAGATAAAGCCCCAAAAAATTATTTTGAGAAATTAAATTATTAGTTTCGTTAATGCTGATTGACGCAACATATTTTTCAACAAATATTTGAAAGGCAGTAAAAGTGTTACCAGTATTATTAGGTAGAACAAAAGTTGACTGAGGTGGATACACAGCCTTAAAAATATTACCCGTACCATCTTTGTAAGATCGTTCAAGAACGTTGATGAATAAAGGAAAATAAGTGGTTATAAACCAAGGTACAAAATACATAATTTGATTATGTAATGCACAAGTTTCATAAAAATCTTGAGAAATATTATTCAAATCATCGGCATTATAAGTGTCAAAAAAACCATGTTTCTAAGGTCACTACTAGACACCTATAAAATGGGAACAAATTAATTTTCCAACTACTTGGACTTTAGAATCAGTTATTCCTCCAAGTCAGATGACCGATGCAGTTTCTAATTATGAGTATTCTCATTTCACTCAAAATTCGGATGGTAGGATTTGTATGCAGTTTAATGATATCCTGTTTAGACACACATTCTCCTATGCTAGAAGATTGCCTGCTATGCATCATATTTCACCAATTGATCCCATTTATGGTCCGGCTCGAAATCAAGCATCCTCTTTGCATACTTTACCGTTAGTTATATCTGTGGATCAAAATGATAGAGTTGTTAATAAAATAAATATTAATCCTATATTAAATATAGTGCATGCTATTGATATTGCTTCTGACATTTCTGATAAGGATATTCTTTCACAGTTCAAAATGGATTTTGATCTTAATAACACTTAATGATGAATATTCACCAAATAGATTTTAGTCCAGGTACTCTGGCAATAAAGTATATTCAAAATGAAGTTTTAAATAATAAATGGAATCAGTTTAAACAATGGTTTTTTGACACTTATAGTGCCGATGGTTTGAATAATATTTCTCAAGAGTTCTATGAAACTTGTGCGTTACATAATCGAATTATCTATTTTGTACCTTGGTTTATAATCATTTATTTGTGTTTATTCATCAACGTTCTTGAACGATCTTACAAAGATGGTACGGGTAATATTATTAAGGTTGTATATCCAACTCAGTCAACTTTTGTTCTACCTAATAATATTGGTATCACTTTTACCGCCTGGTGGGATAAATATATGACCATTGAACAAAAAGCTAAGGTTATTAATATTGTTTCGAGCACTCTAGGTGCTGATAATCTTGGTATGGCTCTTGTTGCGAATAGAGAGGATGTCGTTTATACCTTAGTTCTAACTATTTTAGAACATTTTAATGGTAGATTTACCCATAAATTTGAGACTGTTGGTACTCTATTAAATGGTCTACATTGTAGAACGTTAGGAGAGTTTAGATGGTATAAAGATACCTATATGAGTAGGGTGATGGAACTACCTAAAAACAAGTATGGGCATTGGAAAACTAAGTTTATAGATGGCCTTCCCCCGTTATTTGCTTTAAGGGTTAAAAAGATCCTCAGAAATGAGAATGGTTAAATTCCTTATGGAAGTTATACCTATGATAGATTAATAGGCGTCTGCACTCAAGAGGACATAAATTTTTGCAATGCGTTAAAATTGTCTAAACAACTTAAGATAGTTAAGCAAAGAGAAAGATCTCAGCTAGGAGACTTTTGTACCCAGTTTGGTTTACCAGAAATTTCTGACAAGTAGTAAACCAAACATAGTGGAAATCCTGATGAACATTATAAGAAAAGAAAACATAGATGTAGATCTAGAGAAGAGAAGGATGAGAGAAATGCCTCTTGTAAATCTAATAGATTTACTAAAAATAGTTCTAGGCAATAACTCGCAAAGATTAAGTGTTACAAATGTGGGAAATTCGGTCATATCGCACCAAATTGTAAGCTTGAAAAGCTTAAGACCCTAGAACTAGATGAAGAAGTTTATGATAAGGTGTATAGTTTCCTTTACATTTCTGGGTCGGAGTCTGATTATGATTTTGAGTCAAGTTCTGATAAAGATGTTTCTCCTAATATTTCTGATAATAATCAGCATGATAATAATAATGCTTGTGATACTTGTAAATTTGGGCAAGGTGATATTTGTTTTTGTGAACATGATGAATTTTATAAATTACAATCTCAATTTGAAGATTTGAATTTTAATAATATTACTTCTGATAATGTAATAGATCATTTAAAAGAGGTTAATGATAATGATCTCCATGAAAAGATTATTCGATAAGCTGCTAATAATACGGCTAGTTCTTAAAAATCATAAAGTGATTTTAATTTAAAATCTATAATCTCTGGAGGTCTCTGTAACGCAGTGGTCGTAGTGAGATCATCAGGAATTTTGGAAGAAGAAGCTTTATCAGACATTTTAAGTTCGTCTTTTTTATCTGAATCATCAAAGTAGTTAATTCATCCAATTTTTTATCAAGAGAACCAACATGTTCACCTAATACTTTCCCATAAAGCCCCAAAATATTATTTTGAGAAATTAAATTATTACTTTTCGTTAATGCTGATTGCCGCAACATCTTCTTCAACAAATTTTTGGAAGGCAGTAAAAGTGATACCAGTGAGAACGTTTATAATTTCTCTAAAAAGATTATAAAACAAATTATATCAATCAATGATTGGGGGATTTCATCAATGAAAGAGAGGCAAGTCAGTCTCAACAAAGTCCCTACCAATTTCACTTATTGGGATTATATCAATGCTTTCAGCAAAGTTCTTTATTATGATAATGAGAGATATGAACACACTTGGTTTATCAAATTTTGTGGAAAGATATATTCCGAGTCAATTCCTAATTGGTTCCTTAACTGGTGGTCATATCATAGACCAACGATAAAGATTTTACCAGAACCAATTTTTAAGTTATACAAAGAATTGGTGAAGATCTCGCCAGACCTTAATAAATTGTACCATGAAGATCATATTTGCTACCTTGAACAAATTGAACAAATTCATTATTTTATAGAATTCTCAATTCCATGGATTCACAAATGTACTCCAGAAGTTGGATTCACAGCAGAACAAATTCCCTATTTATACCAAATATGCTATAATAATTTTTGGGACAAAATGATGAAAAGGGATCCCAAAAAAAAATTTTATATGGAAAAGAACTGTTAGATGTTATATCCCAAACTATTGTGGATTATAGTTCTTCTCCTAATAAAGGAATTATAGCAGACAACTCAGTTAAACATATTGCTTGACGAATCTCAAATCAAGAGGGCAACAAAGAAGAATTAATAAATAATTATTTGGAAGAAGTTAGGAGGAATTTACTCCTAAATGTTAATCAATATGCCAAATCAGACGCGTCCATGAGAAGTGAAACCAGTGATGACACTCGAGAAGATATTCACGAACCTCAGATGAATGAATCAACGATAGAAGAAATGAAGATATGGGATCAAGAATTCCTTCAAGAATTAGCTAATAAAGCCAAAGAAAATTAAAGGTCTTTGTCAATAGTAGAAAGACTGTTGATCCACAGTAAATGTATTTTTATAGGGGCTCATTTGATAAGGACCCATTGAACTATAGTTAGATGCTTTTCCCTTTTATAAATAATGTCATTTGTAGAATATAGGAGGTAGGATTTAGAAACTCCCCTCTCTCTTCTTTTGTAATCTCTCTCTCTCGCTCTCTCTCTTGGGTTGTAAGTTTGCCGGTATACATGCTAGAGTTATAAATAAGGCTTTCAGTTTTCATAGGCCTTGGTGTTGGCCCTTGCTACAAAGGTATTTACTTATTCCTTTCTTTTTACTTTATTCTCCGATCTAGAGCCTTGACTATGTCCGGCTAAAAGCTTCATATCTATGTCGCATATCTAACTTCATTTTTATATCAACTATGAAAGATCTAGACTTTATCTAAATATGAATAAATTTCTATATGGTTTCTTGACCTGGTTCCGAGATGGCTCGTATAGTCAGATTTGATGTAATACGTTATTGACTTTGTCTTAGTGACTCCGTCTAGTGAGCCGTGGTTCTAAGCCCGTTAATGAGTTGAAAGGGTGCCCTATATCCGGTTAGAACTGCTAGACACATGGGCTTAATAACAATACGTATTCAAATATCAATAGACCCCTTGCTTGGGTAAAAGGACCTTCCATGCAGTCATTTAACTATATAAAAATTTGTATGTATTTTGATTAGTATTTCTACCTTGAATTCGGATGTTGACAAGCTAGATTGAAGATGACCGCGCGGACTACCCCCCACCTTCTGAGATCCTGTTTCGTTGGTTGATGTGAGGTATATGACATAGATAAGTTATTTGTGATCATGGATATTATAGAAACTAGTACTAAAAGTACAAGATTAGAAGAAGTTGATATACCTCACAACCTTGATTTGTTAAACAAATGGACTATTCCAAAAATTAATATTAAAACCATTTATGACTATTGCTAGTTTGATAAAATCTCTAATAAACAATTGATCAAAACTACTGGACAATCTTTGGCATTAAATTCGTCTAAACAGTCTATTCGTTTATTAAATAAATGAGATATTGACTTATATAAAATGCAGTATAATTTTCCTTCATATTGGTACTATACAAATTGCTTTTAAGTCTTTAAGTCTTAAAGGGTCACCAAAGACAATTTTAGTTGTCTTATGTGATACTAGAAATTTGAATTTTAGACAATCTTTAATGGGTTCGATTGAATCTACTGTGGCCTATGGTTCAGTTTATTTTAATACTCAACCAAATTTACCGTTACCTTTGACTGATACTAATATTCTAGATGCTTTAACTTTGAATGTTAAAACGCATGGTTATAATTATGCACCTGGATCTGAATTAATTTGCTTGTCTTATAGAATCTATTTTAAATTGTTTTCTATGTTAAATCCAAGATGTAATTTATATGATACATCTGTTGAAACTATTTTGGTAGAAACTAATTTTGCTAGATCTAAGGTCACTACTAGACGACCTATAAAATGGGAAGAAATTAATTTTCCAACTAATTGGACTTTAGAATCAGTTATTCCTCTAAGTCAGATGGCCGATGCAGTTACTAATTCTGAGTATTCTCATATCACCCAAAATCCGAATGGTAGGAATTGTATGCAGTTTAATGATATCCTGTTTAGACACTCATTCTCTTCTGCTAGAAGATTGTCTGCTATACATCATATTTCACCTATTGATCCCGTTTATGGTCCGGCTCGAAATCGAGTAGCCTCTTTGCATACTTTACCTTCAGTTATATCTGTGGATCAAAATGATATAGTTTTTAATAAAATAAAGATTAATCCTATATTAAATACTATGCATGCTAATGATAATGCTTCTGACATTTTTGGTAAGGATATTCCTTCACAGTCTGAAATGGATTTTGATCTTAATAACACTTAATGAGGAATATACACCAAATAGATTTTAGTCCAGGTTCTCTAGCAAGAAAGTATATTCAAAATGAATTTTTAAGTGATAAATGGAATCAGTTTAATACATGGTTTTTTGACACTTATAGTGCCGATGATTTGAATAATATTTCTCAAGAGTTTTATGAAACTTGTGCGTTACATAATCAAATGATGTATTTTTTACCTTGGTTTATAACCACTTATTTGCCTGTATTCAAAAATGTTCTTGAACGATCTTACAAAGATGTTACGGGTAATACAATTAAGGATGTGTATCCACCTCAGTCAACTTTTGTTCTACCTAATAATACTGGTATCACTTTTACTGCCTTACAAAAATTTGTTGAAGAAGATTTTGCGGCAGTCAGCATTAATGAAATTAATAATTTAATTTATCAAAATAATTATTTGGGGCTTTATGTGAAAGTATTAGGTGAACATATTGGTTGTCTTGATGAAAAATTGGATGAGTTAACTGCTTTGATAATTCAGATAAAAAATGATTTTAAAATGTTTGATAAAGCTTCTTCTTCCAAAATTCCTGATGATCTCACTATGTCCACTCTGGTACAGAGACCTCCAGATTTTAAATTAAAATCACTTTATGATTTTGAAGAGCTTCTTAATAAAAACTTTTCAGAATTTAAAGAAAGTCCTATAGATTTATGAGAATATTTTGATGATGAAATGGAAAATACTTTTGATTTTAAAGAACATGTTTCTTTAGAGTTTAATAAACACCAGGGTTATCCAAGAAGAATAGTAGTAAATTTGCGACTAAACCTAGTATGCAAACTTATTATTATAATAGGCCTACTCCTTAAGATGTGCTTATAGAAGAACAAGATTGGAATCAGACTAATACGTCTTATAGCAGTTCTGAAATTTATGAATGGAACCTTGATGGGCTGACTAATAGACAACTGAGTATTCTTGTTCATAGAATGCTAATGTATGCAACTATTTGCAAAAATATTCAAAACGCTGATAGAAATATTTGCAAAATGATAATTGCACGTTTTACTGGCCAACTTCGAGGTTGGTGGGATAATTATATGACCATTGAACAAAAAGTTGCGGTAATTAATGTTGTTTCTAGTACTCCAGGTGCTGATAATCTTAGTATGGCTCTTGTTGTGAATAGAGAGGATGTCGTTTATACCTTAGTTCTAACTATTTTAGAACATTTTAATGGTAGATTTATCGTTAAATTTGAGACTGTTCGTACTCTGTTAAATGGTATGCGCTGTAGAACGTTAGGATAGTTTAGATGGTATAAAGATACTTATATGAGTAGGGTGATAGAACTATCTGAAAACAAGTATGAGCATTGGAAAGCTAAGTTTATAGATGGCCTTCCCCTATTATTTGCTTTAAGGGTTAAAAAGATCCTCAGAAATGAGAATTGCAAAATTTCTTATGGAAGTTATACCTATGGTAGATTAATAGGCGTCTGAACTCAAGAGGGCATAAATTTGAGCAATGAGTTAAAATTGTGTAGACAACTTAAGATAGATAAGAAAAGAGAAAGATCATCTCAGCTAGGAGACTTTTGTACTCAGTTTGGTTTACCAGAAATTTCTGAGAAGCAGAAAACCAAACATAGAGGAAATCCGGATAAACATTAATGAAAAGAAGACATAGATGTTGATCTAGAGAAGAGGGGGATGAGAGAAAAGCCTCTTGTAAATCTAATAGATTTACTAAAAATAAGTCTAAGGCGAGAACTCGCAAAGATTAAGTGTTACAAATGCGGGAAATTCGTTCATATCGCCCAAATTGTAAGCTTGAAAAGCTTAAGGTAGAACTAGATGAAGAAGTTTATGATAAGGTCTATAGTTTCCTTTACACTTCTGGTTTGGAGTAAGATTATGATTCTGAGTCAAGTTCTGATAAAGATGTTTCTTTTAATATTTCTGATAATAATCAGCATGATAATTATGCTTGTGATACTTGTAAATTTGGGAAAGGTGATATTTGTTCTTGTGAACATGATGAATTTTATAAATTACAATCTCAATTTGAAGATTTAAATCTTAATACTATTACTTCTAATAATGTAATAGAGCTTTTAAAAGAGGTTAACGATAATGATCTCCGTGATAAGACTATTTGATTAGCCGCTAATAATAAGGCTAGTTGTTCAAAAAATTTTGTTAAACAAAAAAATGATTTCAAATTTGAATATTCAGCTCCTTATTCTATATCAGAAATTCATAGCAGAGTTAATAAACAAACTGTTTCTACAAGAGATTCTTCATTTGATGATTTGAAAAATGAAATTGAAAATTTGAAGAATGAGATTAAAGCAATTAAGCAAAATCAAATGATTTGTGATCACCGTATTACTTAGATAGAAACTGCTAATAGCGAAGGCAAAAATATTATTGAAGAAAATACTCTTGCAAAACCTGTTATTCCTGTTATTCCTCATCCTAGACAAGGTATGTTTCTAAGAATGATGCAAAATGTCACAGCTCATAAATGGTATGTTAAATGCACCATTTTGATTGATAATAGTTTTTCTATAACTAATGTTGCTATGATTGACAGTGGAGCCGATGTTAGTTGTATTCAAAAAGGTCTAGTACCTACAAAGTATTTTGAGAAAACAACTCACATGGTTAAATCTTCATCAGGTCATGCTTTAAATATAAAATACAAATTGTCTAATACGCGCATTTGCCAAAATAAAGTTTGCATACCACATTTCTTTTTTTTTGGTCAAAAATCAGTTATACCCTCCAATAATTCTTGGAACACCTTTCATAATTGCTATTTATCCATTAACTAGCATAACTGCTAAATGTTTTTCGGCTACCTATGAAAATCAAAATATTAGTTATACTTTTATTACTGTTCCTATCTCTCGAGATATTAATGCTTTAATTAATATGAAACAAAAGCATGTTGAGTCTTTACAACTGTAATTATTCAATACGAATATATTTGATACTTTAAAATCTACTAAAGTACAAGAAAAAATTAAATTAATTTCCAAATAAATGGCTGTTGATATTTGTGTCAATCATCCCAATGCTTTTTGAAATCGTAAACAGCATATTGTGACTCTTCCCTATGAAGATAATTTCTCAAAGGATAATATTCCTACTAAATCTCGTCCTTGTCAAATGAATGCAGGATTGGTAGAATTCTATAAAAAAGAAATTGATAATTTATTACATAAAGGTTTGATAAAACCTTCAAAATCTCCTTGGTCATGTATTGCATTCTGTGTTAACAATGCAGCTGAAAAAGAACGAGGTGTCCCTAGGTTGGTAATAAATTATAAACCTCTGAATAAATATTTAAAATGGATTAGGTATCCTATTCCAAATAAAAGAGACTTATTATCACAATTATATGATTCTAATATCTTTTCTAAGTTTGATTTAAAATCAGGATATCGGCAGATTCAAATATTTAAGGAATATTCTTATTAAACTTCTTTTAATGTGTCATTTGGTCAATATGAGTGGAATGTTATGCCTTTTAGTTTGAAAATCGCACCTTCTGAATTTCAGAAAATATTGAATGATATTTTTAATCCATATTTGGATTTCATTATTGTTTATATTGATGATATTTTAGTTTACTCAAAAACACTCGAAATGCATATTAAACATTTAGATATTTTCAAGAAAATAGTTATACAAAATAGTTTGGTAATTTCTAAACCAAAAATGAAACTTTTCTAAACTGAGGTGGAATTTTTAGGACATCTTATTTGTCAAGGGAAAGCTACCCCTATTTAGTGATCTATTGATTTTGATTCTAAATTTCCGAACGTTATTACAGATCGCACGGAATTACAAAGATTTTGGGAAGTCTTAATTATATATCTCCTTTTTATAAAAATCTATCTAGAGATCTAGCTCCATTATATGTGAGACTAAAAAAGGTTCATAAATTACCTTGAACTGATAGTCACACCACTTTGGTAAAAATATTAAACTGAGAGTTCAATCTTTACCTTGTTTAACTCTTGCTAACCCTGCTTGGCAAAAGATTGTTGAGACAGATGCGTCTAACATTGGTTATGGAGGAATTCTATAAAAAATTAATCCTCATGATAAAATTGAATATTTAATCAGATTTCATTCAGGAAAATAGAGTGACGCTCAGAAAAAATATGCTACAGTTGCTCATGAAATGTTAACCATTGTTAAATGTGTATTACTAATTCAGGATGATTTATATAATCAAAAGTTCTTTATAAAAACTGATGCTCAATCCGTAAAATATATGTTTGATAAAGATTTTAAACATGATGCTTCAAAATTGATGTTTGCTAGGTTGCAGGCCCAGTTACCTCCTTTTGATTTTGATATTCACTATAAAAAGGGGAGTGATAACTCTCTTTCGGATTTCTTATCCAGAGAATATCTATCATATTAAATGGGTTTCTTAACTCCTCTTCTTTCAGATAAAATTTTGATTACTATCATAAAAGTTGTACCTCTCAATAGAGATTTACGGGAATTAATTATGCACAAAGTAGTAGATGCCATAATGAGAGAGATAATCTCAGAAATCTTTTTATATGAAGAAATTATTGATTTTTATGACATCGACATCGAATCAAACTAGATGTTTTGTTTGCAGGATGGATCCTCCTTGGGTGACCAAGGTTCGAGAAAAGTCAGGTTATAACCAAGGAAGGGGAAGATAATCCCCAGGAGCGTCAGGATCATCATAAGGATCTTCTTCATCCAACTCTCTCATTATACAAAGAGGAGGGATGAGTTTGGTGAACTTGAAAAGTTCATCTAAAGAAGCATCTTCTATTCATCTAGAAGATATTCCAGAAAATAACCCTTTATATGCTCAGTTACAAGAGTATTTGTCTCGAAAGAAAACTGAGAAAACTGATACATTTTCTTCTATAGCAAAAGAAGGCATTGATGATATTAAGTCTTATGAGAAAGTGGCAAAGAAAAAAATTATATTTCTTTTAGAAAATGATGAGATTCAGCGAAAAGAAGAACCTTGGAAGATATTCCGACGTTATTTAATCAATGGATTATATTTCTTGGTTGAGTCATACAAAACCCGTTCATATTATGAAAATATCTTGATAACCACAGGAAGTGTGGATTTTCAACACTTTTTAGGATATAATACCAGTGACAACGTTTATAATTTCTCTAAAATGATTATAAAACAAATTATATCAATCAACGATTGGGGGATTTCATCAATGAAAGAGAGGCAAGTTAGTCTCAACAAAGTCCCTACCAATTTTACTTATTGGGATTATTTCAATGCTTTCAGCAAAGTTCTCTATTATGATAATGAGAGACATAAACACACTTGGTTTATCAAAGTTTGTTGAAAGATATATTCCGAGCCAATTCCTAATTGGCTCCTTAACTGGTGGTCATTTCATGGACAAACGGTAAAGATTTTACTAAAACCATTTTTTAAGTCATACAAAGAATGGGTGAAGGTGTTGCCAAACCTTAATAAATTGTATCATGCAGATCATATTTGCTACCTTGAACAAATTTAACTAATTCATTATTTTATAGAATTCTCAATTCCGTGGATTCACAAATGGACTCCAGAAGTCGGATTCATAGCAAAACAAATTCCCTGCTTATACCGAGTATACTATAATAATTTTTGGGACAACATGATGAAAAGTGATCCCAAATTTTTTTTTTATATGGACAAGAATTGTTAGGTGTTATATCCCAAAC
The DNA here is from genome assembly GCA_037074985.1 of Solanum bulbocastanum. Taxonomy (NCBI): domain Eukaryota; kingdom Viridiplantae; phylum Streptophyta; class Magnoliopsida; order Solanales; family Solanaceae; genus Solanum; species Solanum bulbocastanum. The sequence goes on from CM073599.1 coordinate 23,105,679, forward strand.
TATTGTGAATTATAGTTCTTCTCCTGATAAAGGAAATATGGCAAACAACTTGGTTAAATATATTGCTCGACGAATCTAAAATCAAGAGGGCAACAAAGAAGAATTAATAAATAAAGAATTTTAGAGGAAGTTAGGAGGAATTTACTCCTAAATGTTAATAAATACGCCAAATCAGACGCATCCTTGAGAAGTGAAACCAGTGATGACACTCGATAAGATATTCATGAAGCTTAGATGTATGAATCAATGGTAAAAGAAATGAAGAAAAAGGATTAAGAATTCCTTCAAGAGTTAGCTAATAAAGCCAAAGAACATTAAAGGTCTTTTTCAACAGTAGAAATACTGTTGATCCATAATAGATGTACTGTTATAGGGGCCCATTTGATAAGGACCCACTGTATTGTAGTTAGAGGCTTGTCCTTTCTATAAATAAGGTCATTTGTAGAATATAGGAGGTAGGTTTTAGAAACCCTCTCTCTCTTCTTTTGTAATCTCTCTCTCTCTCTCTCTCTTGGGTTGTAAGTTTGCCGAAATACTTGCCGGAGCTATAAATAAAGCTTTCAGTTTGTATATGCCTCAGTGTTGGCCCTTGCTACAAAGGTATTTACTTATTCCTTTCTTTTTACTTTATTCTCCGATCTTGAGTCGTGACTGTGTCCGACTAAAAGCTTCATATCTATGTCGCATATCTAACTTCACTTTTATATCAACAATGAAAGATCTAGACTTTATCTACATATGAATAAATTTCTATATGGTTTCTTGACTTGGTTTCGAGATGGCTGGTACAGTCAAATTTGATGCAATACATTATTGACTTTGTCTTAGTGACTCCGTCTAGCGAGCTGTGATTCTAAGACCGTTAATGAATTGAAAAGGGCGCCCTATACCCGGTTAGAACTGCTAGACACATGGGTTTAATAACAATACGTATTCAAATCTTGACAGACCCTTTGCTTGGGTAAAAGGACCTTCCATATAGTCATTAAACTATATAAAAATTTGTATGTATTTCGATTCGGATTTCTTCCTTGAATTCGGATGTTGACAAGATAGATTGAAGATGACCACGCAGACTATTGCCCGTCTTTTGAGATCCTACTTCGTTGGTATCAGAGCCTAGGAACTTTCATAGTAAATTTGAGATTGATTTGAAGTATACGACATAGATATGATCTTTGCGATCATGAATCTTGGAGAAACTAGTACTAAAAGTACAAGATTAGAAGAGGTTGATATACCTCATTTGTTAAAAAATTGGACTATTCCAAAATTTAATATTAAAACCATTTATGACTATGGTTGATTTGATAAAATCTCTAATAAGCAATTGATTGAAACTATTGAACAATCTTTGGCATTAAATTCGTCAGAACAGACTAATTGTTTATTAAATAAATGAGATATTGACTTTTATAAATTGCATTATAATTTCTTGCATATTGGTATGATACAAATTTCTTTTAAGCCTTTAACTCTTAAGGGTTACCAGAGACATTTTTAGCTGCCTTACGTGATGCTAGAAATTTAAATTTTAGACAATCTTTAATGGGTTCGAATGAATCAACTGTGACCTATGGTCTAGTTTATTTTAATACTCAACCAAATTTACAATTATCTTTGATTGATACTAATATTCTAGATGCCTTAACTTTGAATGTTAAAACACATGGTTATAATTATGCACCTAGATCTTAATTAATTTGCTTGTCTTATAGAATCTATTTTAAATTGCTTTCTACGTTAAATCCAAGATGTAAGTTATATGATACTTCTGCTGAAACTATTTTGGTAGAAACTAATTTTGCTAGATCTAAGGTCACTACTGGACGACCTATAAAATAGGAAGAAATTAATTTTCCAACTACTTGGACTTTAGAATCAGTTATTCCTCCAAGTCAGATGGCAGATGCAGTTACTAATTCTGAGTATTCTCATATCACCCAAAATCCGAATGGTAGGAATTGTATGCAGTTTAATGATATCCCGTTTAGACACTCATTCTCTTCTGCTAGAAGATTGTCTGCTACACATCATATTTCACCTATTGATCCCGTTTATGGTCTGGCTCGAAATCGAGTAGCCTCTTTGCATACTTTACCTTCAGTTATATCTGTGGATCAAAATGATATAGTTTTTAATAAAATAAAGATTAATCCTATATTAAATACTATGCATGCTAATGATAATGCTTCTGACATTTTTGGTAAGGATATTCCTTCACAGTCCGAAATGGATTTTGATCTTAATAACACTTAATGATGAACATACACCAAATAGATTTTAGTCCAGGTTCTCTGGCAAGAAAGTATATTCAAAATGAATTTTTAAGTGATAAATGGAATTAGTTTAAAACATGGTTTTTTGATACTTATTGTGCCGATGATTTGAATAATATTTCTCAAGAGTTTTATGAAACTTGTGCGTTACATAATCAAATGATGTATTTTGTACCTTGGTTTATAACCACTTATTTGCCTTTATTCATCAACGTTCTTGATCGATCTTACAAAGATGGTACGGGTAATATTTTAAGGCTGTGTATCCACCTCAGTAAACTTTTGTTCTACCTAATAATACTGGTATCACTTTACTTCTTTCAAATATTTGTTGAAGGAGATGTTGCGGCAGTCAACATTAACGAAATTAATAATTTAATTTCTCAAAATAATTATTTGGGGCTTTATGTGAAAGTATTAGGTGAACTTATTGGTTCTCTTGATAAAAAATTGGATGAATTAACTGCTTTGATAATTCAAATAAAAATGATTTAAAAATGTCTAATAAAGCTTCTTCTTCCAAAATTCCTGATGATCTCACTATGACCACTCCAGTACAGAAACCTCCAGAGATTACAAATTTTAAATTAAAATCACTTTATGATTTTGAAGAACTTCTTAATAAAAAGTGTTCAAAATTTGAAGCAAGTCCAATAGATTTATCAGAAAATTTTGATGATGAAATTGAAAATATTTATTTTAAAGAACACGTTTCTTTAGAGTTTAATAAACTCCAGGGTTATCCCAAGAAGAATAGTGGTAAATTTGCGACTAAAACCTAGTATGCAAACTTATTATTATAATAGACCTACTCCTCAAGATGTGCTTATAGAACAACGAGATTGGAATCAGACTAATACGTCTTATAGCGGTTCTAAAATTTATGAATGGAACCTTGATGGGCTGACTGATAGACAGCTGACTATTCTTGTTCATAGAATGCTAATGTATGCAACTATTTGCAAAAATATTTAAAATTCTGATAGAAATATTTGCAAAATGATAATTGCAGGTTTTACTAGCCAACTTCGAGGTTGGTGGGATAATTATATGGCCATTGAACAAAAAGTTGCGGTTATTAATGATGTGTCTAGTACTCCAGGTGTTGATAATCTTAGTATAACTCTTGTTGCGAATAGAGAGGATGTCGTTTATACCTTAGTTCTAACTATTTTATAATATTTTGATGGTACATTTACCAATAAATTTGAGACTATTCGTACTCTGTTAAATGGACTACGTTGTAGAACGTTCAGAGAGTTTAGATGGTATAAAGATACTTATATGAGTAGGGTGATGGAACTACCTGAAAACAAGTATGAGCATTGGAAAGCTATGTTTATAGATGGCCTTCCGTCGTTATTTCCTTTAAGGGTTACAATTATCCTCAGAAATGAGAATGGTGCAATTCCTTATAGAAGTTATACCTATGGTAGATTAATAGGCATCTGCACTCAAGAGGGCATAATTTGTGCAATGAGTTAAAATTGTCTAGACAGCTTAAGATAGATAAGCAAAGAGAAAGATCTCAGCTAGGAGGCTTTTGTACTCAGTTTGGTTTACCAGAAATTTCTGACAAGCAAAAAACCAAACATAGAGGAAATCCCGATGAACATTATAAGAAAAGAAGACATAGACGTAGATCTAAAGAAGAGAGGGATGAGAGAAATGCCTCTCGTAAATCTACTAGATTTACTAAAAATAGATCTAGGCGAGAACTCACAAAGATTAAGTGTTACAAATACCGGAAATTTGGTCATATTGCACCAAATTGTAGCCTTGAAAAGCTTAAGACCCTAGAACTAGATGAAGAAGTTTATGACATGGTCTATAGTTTCCTTTACACTTCTGGGTCGAAGTCAGATTATGATTCTGAGTCAAGTTCTGATAAAGATGTTTCTCCTAATATTTCCTATTATAATCAGCATGATAATAATAATGCTTGTGATACTCGTAAATTTGGGCAAGGTGATATTTGTTTTTGTGAAAATGATGAATTTTATAAATTACAATCTCAATTTGAAGATTTGAATCTTAATACTATTACTTCTGATAATGTAATAGAGCATTTAAAAGAGGTTAATAATAATGATCTCCGTGAAAAGATTATTCGATTTGCCGCTAATAATACGGCTAGTTCTTCAAAAAATTTTGTTTAACAAATAAATGATTCGACTTTGAATATTCGGCTCCTTATTCTATATCAAAAATTCATAACAGACTTAATAAACAAACTGTTTCCAAGAGATTCTTCATTTGATGATTTGAAAAATGAAATTTAAAATTTGAAGAATGAGATTAAAGAAATTAAGCAAAATCAAAAGATTTATGATCACCGTATTACTCAAATAGAAACTGCTAATAGCAAAGGGAAAAATATTATTGAAGAAAATACTCTTGCAAAACCTGTTATTCCTATTATTCTTGATGCTAGAAAAGGTATGTTTCTAGGAATGATGCAAATTGTCACTGCTCATAAATGGTATGTTAAATGCACCATTTTGATTGATATTAGTTTTTCTATAACTAATGTTGCTATGATTGACAGTGGAGCCAATGTTAGTTGTATTCAAGAAGGTGTAGTACCTACAAAGTATTTTGAGAAAACGACTCACATGGTTAAATCTGCATCAGGTTATGCTTTAGATATGAAGTACAAATTGCCTAATACGCGTGTTTGCCAAAATAAAGTTTGCATGCCGCATTTCTTTTTCTTGGTCAAAAATCAGTTATACCCTCCAATAATTCTTGGAACACCATTAATAAATGCTATTTATCCATTCGCTAGCATAATTGCTAAAGGTTTTTCGGTTACCTATGAAAATCAAAATATTAGTTATACTTTTATTACTAATCCTATCTCTCGAGATATTAATGCTTTAATTAATATGAAACAAAAGCATGTTGAGTCTTTACAACTGGAATTATTCAGTATGAATATATTTGATACTTTAAAATCTACTAAAGTACAGGAAAAAATTAAATTAATTTCCAAACAAATGGCTGTTGATATTTGTGCCGAACATCCCAGCACTTTTTGGAATCGTAAATAGCCTATTGCGACTCTTCCCTATGAAGATAATTTCTTAGAGGATAATATTCCTACTAAATCTCGTCCTTGTCAAATGAATGCTGAATTGGTAGAATACCGCAAAAAAGAAATTGATAATTTATTACATAAAGGTTTGATAAAACCTTCGAAATCTCCTTGGTCATGTACTGCATTCTACGTTACCAATGCAGCAGAAAAAGAACGAGGTGTCCCTAGGTTTGGTAATAAATTATAAACTTCTGAATAAATATTTAAAATGGATTAGGTATCCTATTCCAAATAAAAGAGACTTATTATCACGATTATATGATGCTAATATCTTTTCTAAATTTTATTGATAATCAGGATATTAGCAGATTCAAATATTTAAGGAACATTATTATAAAACTGCTTTTAATGTGCCTTTTGGTCAATATGAGTGGAATGTTATGCCTTTTGGTTTGAAAAGCGCTACTTCTGAATTTTAGAAAATAATGAATGATATTTTTAATCCATATTTGGATTTCATTATTGTTTATATTGATGATATTTTAGTTTGTTTAAAAACTCTTGAAATGCATATTAAAAATTTAGAAATATTCAAGAAAATAGTTATACAAAATGGTTTGGTAATTTCTAAACCTAAAATGAGCCTTTTCCAAACTGAGGTAAGATCTTTAGGACATCTTATTTGTCAAGGGAAAGTTACCCCTATTCAGCAATCTATTGATTTTACTTCTAAATTTCTCGATGTTATTACAGATTGGACGCAATTACGAAGATTTTTGGGAAATCTTAATTATATATCTCCTTATTATAAAAATCTATCTAGAAATCTAGCTCCATTATACGAGAGACTAAAAAAGGATCATAAATTACCTTGGACTGATAGTCACACCACTTTGTTAAAGAATATTAAACTGATAGTTAATCTTTACCTTGTTTAACTATTGCTAACCCTGCTTGGCAAAAGATTGTTGAGACAGATGCGTCTAACATTGGTTTTGGAGGAATTCTAAAACAAATTAATCCTCATGATAAAATTGAATATTTAATTAGTTTCATTCAGGAAAATGGAGCAATGCTCAGAAAAAATATGCTACGGTTGCTCACGAAATGTTAACCATTGTTAAATGTATATTAAAATTTTAGGATGATTTATATAATAAAAAATTCTTGATAAAAACTGATGCTCAATCCGTAAAATGCATGTTTGATAAAGATTTTAAACATGATGCTTCAAAATTGA